>OW388290.1:29593456-30057184 GCA_936450465.1 Gibbula magus | reverse complement strand
CATGTATTCTTACACTAGTCTTATCCTTGCTTTTTGTGCAATTTATATGTAAATGTATAATCCTGGCATAATTCAGAATTGTTTATTCAGTTAGTATGTCCTTTTACGCAGAGCTATTGACGTCATGTGTCTTCGTGAACAGTAAACCATGTTTTGTGTGGTATTTAGTTAAGTTGTCTACTTTGACAGCAAACATATTAACAGCTATTTTCATTCCTACCTAAAACTATCGAACGTGAAACCAGTCACGTGTTCAATGTGTGACGTACATAGAAATTAGACAGTGATGTATCATCTGTTTGGAATGATACAAGGACTTCAATCTGTCTATATTGCCACATCGAAATTTGTTTTACGTTATGGGTAGATAATGTTGCAGGGCGAATCGAATCTGAAAACCTTATATCGGAATTAGTAGTATATATATGATGTTGAGACAACCTTTATCTATGATGTTAATGTTATCAGTTACGATACAATACTATTCACTAGTAAACTTTGTTGTTGAGTGTGTGTGCGGTCGTATGTTCAGATGTGAAACAGCATCGATTACATACATTACATAGTTATATTGTCGTCTTGTATTGTCTTGTATCTAAACAAAAGTGCCAAAATGATATTTTTCTGGTCCAAACAAATTATAACAAACTCGTCACAACACAAGTCATATCCCAGTGAATGTTTCCTCTCATCAAAACATATTTCATTATTCGGTTTACCTATTGTGGCGACCGATGGTGTAATAATCCATTGACGTGTTTTGAAGTTTCAAAAGTATCACAGATGAAATGGTTCTATTTTGTATTGCAAAGCACTGGACAATATCAGGGAGCAATATTTATCTAATAAGAAGACAATGTTCTATGTAATACAATCATGTGAATTAATATACCATGCATCCTGAATCTTTGTCAGGAAAAGTTTCGTAATTTGTACAAACCAGAAAGTTTATTTATATAATTTGTGACTAAAAACGCACCGATCAAACATTTGATATGGTAACTATAATAAGAGAGGGTTGTCTTTATGTAATGCGATGATAGTTCTACTTATTACAGTTTGGAGATGGAGGTTCACCAATGCACGAAATCAATAATCCGAGATGACCTAATTGCCAAGGATTAGGCACTTGTATATAGCTGACACCGTATTGTGTAAGTGTCAGTGATAAGTCTCAAATAAAGTGATACTTTTTAGAAAAAAGTCCATCTCTAAAATCACGTCTGTAAAGAGGGGAGCAGATTGGCCGGTGATACGTATGTCTGCCGTAGCAGCTCAGCTCAGTAAGCCTTGACGAGTTATTTCCCTTAGAGACTTCTTTCCCGTTACTATACACGACGAAATTGAAACCATTTCTTTTAACTTATGCAACATGTACTCTTTGCGAGTTGTAATTGAATGTGATTGAATTGAGTCAAATTATCATTATTAAAAAGATATTCGGTTATGAATTGAATTACATTTTGACATTATAAACTTTACCTTTTGCGGGCCTTTGACTGCAACAACGCTTGCTATTTATTGACGAATTCAAGTAGTTATGTGGTAAAATATCATAAACAATTCTTCAACATTCATAATTTACATTATTTTTATTGATAGTTTATTTTCGATATGAACTTAATTGAGTGATTACATTAAACTGCCTAATTGCTTATTCCACGCTTCTGACAGTGTCTAAAGGTTCGGGTTAATAAGGTAAAGTCTAGTATTTAGAACAATTGTATAGACGGCAATGGTTGACCAGACACTAACCTGAAGCCTTTTCAGAACAATAACAAACCACAAGGGATACATAAGAGGGGTAATGGGTCTCCATTAATCATCAGTCTTTCTACATAAGTAGTAGTTACACCTAACTGACCAACTGGCTGATTGTGTTACAGATTCTAGCTTTCATGACAATGATGGTCATTTAGAGAGGAGGGAAATCTGGTCAATATCATTTTAAAAATTCGACTTTCACACAACCAACCCTGTTTTATCTGCGAAGCGAAGGTACAGTATGTAGTCTTGTATGGACAATAACTGACAAATAGGCAACCGTTTCAATATTTTCACAAAGTACACGCGAGTGCTTCCAGGCGTGATTATAGCTTACATCGACAATTGGCATTCTTACATTCGTATTTTGTTCGCATCTACAGTGATGGATGTAATACAGTAAATTGGTTCAAGAAACGTTTGCTATCATTTTAGGCATTACTAAACAGCAAAATGTTTGTATAAAAGCAAATATCCCCAAAAGATTGAAACAGTATATTTAACTTATAGATAACTTATATCATATCGCTCATTGTTATTACTGTCCTTACACATTCATTATTCATTTTCCCCTACATCCCAAGGTGTTAGGTGATTTTAAAAAATAAAGGACGGGTTTATTTCTTTGTTCACACATCCTGAATACATGTGTTGTACAAATGTTGTCTTTGTTTTCATCCTTGATTGAGGAATCATAATTTTACTACCTCTACAATGGAAACTAATCTAAGTTTAAAAAACATGAAAACTCATCAATAGGCACTGATCACTGCACCACTAGCTCCATACATATACTTCTCATTGGGATATATTCATCACCAAGTTACGGACAAAGTTGAGCTTCCACTTCGAATACTGAAGCATATAGTGGTGTCACAAAGTTATCAAATTCACAATTTTAAATAGCAAGATGTAGTTGATATCAACATAGTATTTGGCGAACCTGGTGGTCGTTGCACAAAACAAGCTTAACACTAAGGTTAGCGTTAGTACCATCTTTTAACATTGCGCTAGCTTGGTGACTTAAGGTCACCTTGGTATTTATGTAACGGGCCTCTGCTATCATGGCTATGGTGCATGTATACTGAACTGGGACACGTTATTCTTGAATGGCATTTACAGAAGGACAAGCCTAATAAAGGGTCCTTAGAACAAAGGTAAAAGGACAATCACGGACAGACACAAACCCTTTGAGTTATTCGCCTCCTTGAACATTGTATTTGTGTTATGAAATGATTAACGATGAAAACATCTTACCGGAAGGCTTATAAGGGATGGTGTGGGAGACTGTGAATCGAGAACGTACATAGCGAGCAGTGACAAGCGGAATAACAAGACCCAATTCACTGGAGACCCCTTCCCTATCACTAACACTGCTGTAGTCGTCCTTCCACAGCTCCCTTCCTCTCTCTGCCAGCAAAGTTTAAATCAATATTCGTCATAGTAGAAAGTTAATTTTCTATGCTTTCGTTCGATTCCACGATTCGTTTGTTTTTCAATTTAATGCTTTACAAAAGTAAGCTCAGGTTACATTGAATGATGACGTGACTACCAGTGTGTTTAAAGTATAATTTAGTATTGGGTTACTTTATAACAAGCACTTTTGATCATGGTTATCTACATTCAACCATTATCTACTACATCATTGTATGGTATGGATTGCAACATCCTTATGATGTTATGTACATAAGGACCATTATTATTATGGTGTAATCATTCAAAGCAATAGGTACTTTACAAAGATAATGTTAAAATACAATGACAAATGAGTATCTTAAAGTACAAAAGGTATGAATATTAAACTATATTATAAAAGGTTAATCAGTTAAATCTCGTTATGTTAACATTTTTGTAAAGTGTTCATTGCTACAACAAACATACATTGTGTTGGTGATTTTTCTGTAAACCTTTCATTATATCATAATCGTGATAACCGTAAAGCAGATATTCTGATGATCGTCCAGATGCTAAGTTACAAAGATCATCTGAAAGCTTTCCAATGATTTTATTATCAAAGTTCTCCCGCAACAATAGTACAAAGTCATTAGCTGAATGAACAAGCTAATTCTAGCAGGAAGTTACCGGAGAGGTTGCGGATTGTTCGCAGCGACTGGTCCTGTGACGCGATCTTCTCCTAACATCGGGTATCGTTTAACGTCAAACATCCAACACGTGGGCGTCATTAACCGAGAACGCTGTCGCTCTCATGGAATAAACAGATTTTACGCTCGGGGTTATGTCAGCGTTATTGAATTAAGTTCTATAAATTCATAATAAAAGAAATATTAACAATATTTTCGAACATTACGACATATTAATTTTCATAACAGAGGATTGGTTTCCTTATATAAAGGGGCGAAGTGCGTAATACTATGGTTATTTTCTGTTATTGCATTGGATAGCTAAATATCAAATTAATATGAAATCGTGGAATGCTTTAATTCAAGATACATCCATCAATTACAAAGATAATGGATATTTTTTGAAAGAGTGCACGGTGTAATGGTGAAGTAATGTATGTAGAAAAGCGGGACAATTATACAATGATACTGAACCAATCAGTGTCCAATGCAACTCGATAACTCGTTCTCCTATAATTACCTTTGTATCCGTCAAGATATGAATTCAACACAGTTCTATCATGTCGGGGCGTATGATTGTAATTCTGCATCACTTAGGGTAGGTAGGCGAGTCAGAATAACAAAATTTTTATTTCGGCAACGAAGTTCATGGCGACAGATACACGAAACCATTGTGAAACTACCACATGTGTGTTCTGTGCACAAAGTTTATATTATTTTAAGATCCACTGTTAATGTAAAATGGAATACATACAGGGCGTAATTTAATTAAGTAAAAACTTTAAGAATGTTAATAACTGCAGCGTAACAGTATACCATGCTCTTATTACGCAATGCCCATACAATGCCATCAACTTAACCGCAACTTGGCTCTATATATTGAATTCATTTGTAGAAAACGCAGTACAACTACTGCATATCTTACTTTCTAAAGGTGGTTTTATCTTGAATAAGTGTCTTAGTAATGAAACCATTTTAGTGAGTCTTTGAATGATGCTACCATAACATTCTAAGTCATGTAATAGTGATGATTTAACTGTCAATTTGAAACTGTGTAAATCATGAACGTGAAAGCCTATAAGTGTATTGTTTTGTACATAAACACAAATTAAACACAACCCTGCCGTGTATATGTTTGTGAAGAAGAAGTTTAAGCATTTTAATCACTATAATCAACTGCACAGCTCGACAATTGAGACAGAAGCGTTGATACTTTCGCCACTTTTGTCCGTTGATTTTCACAAAGCAGAATGACCGTTCGACAACAAACCGTTATCGTTGGAACACCGGTTTTCACTGAACACCAGTTAAAGTACGTTATACAACATAAATGCCCAATTGATGTATTCTAACTACCAGTTTCAGGTCTTTGTTAGCGGAGTCTACAGACTCCGATATTTACAGCCACTGGTTTGACACGTACAGTGTGACGACTTACAACAGCAGTTATTCGCATGATAGACCTGCGCTTCAGTCGCAATGAAAAATCGTGAATATTGACAAACTCCAACTTCTGATTTTCCGAAATACAAGCGTTTTCTAGATCCTCGGGCCATTGAAATGTTACTTATGCTTCAAAATCAAAGCGATGCGATAGTTATCGACTGAATAGTTTAGAGACCAACAATTCGGCCTATATTACGATCAACTGGTACTTTAACGGATGTGGTGCTAGTTTCAACACGACTTGTTTTATTGAGGTGAGGTCAGGTGAGTTGATACGGGGTTTAACGCCGCTTTCAAGAGCATATCACGGCTGCTTTTATTATTGCAGGGAGGAACAACACCATTATGGCTATGCTTCGCGGTAAGACCTGCGAGCTTCCATTTGAACTAGCGAACTGTGGGCAGTACGAGCCCCTCGTATATTGCGCTGCAGTTCAGAGCATTGCATCCACAACTTAGCTGCTAGTATAACAGTTATCTACATCAGACAGTTGTCGAGCCCCTGACGGAATAAGAAACCCAAACCTCTTGATCCGAAGGCGAACTCTGCTAAGAAATAAACACTATACAATTATAGTAATGGACTTTATGGTTTATAAAACACTAATTCAGCCAATATTAAGCCCCCCCCCCCCCCCCCCCCCCCCCCCCCCCCCCCCCCCCAACTGCCGCTAACGTCTCGTTACACTCTCACGGAGTTGTACTATATAGTTTAAAACACCAATTGTTTATTGAAAGCATGGCTAGAGATAATATGAATTATACAGTCAATGTCCATAATACTTAATGAATGCATTAACATGAAGCATAACAAAGTGAAAGCTAAGGTCATTCAATGTTTATAAACAACATTTACGAGGGTTGCATTTGTAAAATTGCCGAAAAGAATACCGGGATCTTACTAAGAAAAGAATTAAACTTTTAATGGGTTATTTTTCCTATATGCTTTCTCAATCTCCCACGTAATATAACCTTTTGGATCGTTTTTCGATACCAGCAGTAAAGAATCCTGATTGGCTAAAACCAAAGTTAGTTGTGCGATCAGCGATGCTATTATATAAGATACCTACGGCAATAAAACACAGGCGGTCACTGGGACCGCCAACGTGCTTTATGAGACAATAAAACATGCTCGTGATTTTAGACGACAGTTAGAGCGTCGCTTAGCAAAAGACGTCATATTTTACGTCACTTTGATTGTCCAATGCTAGAGAATGTTTTCTACGACGGGAGGCATTAATATTTTCAAAATATAGTTTATGCAAACAACATTTTATCTCCTTTCTCTTTTAACTATTTAAGGGCATTTCATATAAGAAATAGAAGACCCGTTGCTGTACTTTATCGTAGAATAAAACATAGCAGAGAGCATAAAACACTCAGGGTTGCACCCTTCGTGTTTTATGCTCCCTGCTATGTTTTATTCAACGATAAAGCACGCCAACTCGTCTTCTATTTCTTAATTAAACTGAGCAATTGGACTGTTCCCGTACCCGACGCAAAGGCAAGACTTCTGGAATACGCACATAGACGCACATCAACGACAATGTGACACGAATTGTGTGTGGAAAGAAATAATAATTTAGATATTTCACCACTAGGGGCTTTCCTAAGCGGTATCATGGCCCAGTTTGTAGCAGAGGTGACGAGGCAAGATATGAATTGAGTAATCTTTGTTGAATGGTATCATTCGACAAGCATAAATTTGTTTCGCTTTGAATAGGAAGAGAAACAGACTCTGTATTGTACTTATATATATGTGTTTACCCACCGGCGACATATTATATTGGATTCTGGTTTGTCGATGAGAGATGTTTCACAGCATTGATCCCAATCATTCCATTATATGTAACAGGAAACTGAGACGTCAGACATCTGCTTATAGAATGCAGGGATGGGGCTTGAGATGTTGTTCAGGTCAACAACCGCAATTTCAGTTTGTGGCTAAAGTTTAAACAGTGTGGTGTATCTGTTGACAATTATCTAAGGTTAAGGTTGTCTAGTTAGGGTATATACCAAATTTGCAATATGCTCGACGGTGGCGATAATGATGACTGATAACAACTTCTTAATATCAAACTTCAACGTCATAACTTAAGGAAGCTGAGGATAATTTGTCACCTGATACATGTTGACATAAATCAATAAGTTGTATAATCTAAATGGGTCTTAACCTATTTATAATCACAGGATAAATGTAAATGCAAACAGGTTTCACTACAACCATTTCCCTATGAATAACGGTTTTGTGATTCAAATTTCAGAAACGTTATTATTCCAAAACGTTACAGATTATGTCATATTGAATAAAATTATTTGCAATGCAAAAATAAAGTCTGTATTCTCCGTTATACCAAAAGAAATGTCTTATCTCATCAGACATCGAGGCAGATGGTGTAATTGGAAAACAGAACTTCGCGTGGTAAAATAACAGTAACATAAGGAAAACATTGAGTGATAGAATTTTGATCCCCGGTGTCCAACGGATGCGTTATGACAATGATTTCCGATGTTAAATTGCTAAACTTCGTCGTCATTGAAGGAAGCAAATTCACAGCAGACACGGAAATCCATAATCAAGTCAGAATAATTTGCTCGGGTCGTTAATGTCCGCACCTTTGAAGTCTCACACGCAACATATCGATAAATCATAATAATATGATTATAACTCCCATATCCAAACATTTGCATTATTCGATAATATTTTTCTTTTCCTAACCTTGATTTCGCCAATATTTAACCAAGTTTTAGGAAACATTTATAGCATCAAGAAAAAAAGAAAGAAGAGGATCATATTTATTCAACAAACATGACATAATTATCACTTTGTACGGTTTCCAAATGAAGACACAGAGCAAAACTATATTACTTGCGATAGCTTCTCATCTTTAGCCAACCCGTTTATATGCATCATACAATGGTACGAAATAAACATAACGTTAATGTTTTACTAATAAAATGTTGACTTTGAGGATGCTGAAGAGACAGAAATATCATGGATAAGATTTGACAAAAATATAACTTAAAGAGCCATCACGGATGTTAGTATTTCAATTTTTTGGAAAATATACTTATAACGTCATTCGCCAGAGAAATCTTTTATCTACAACATGGCATATGTTAAATAATTTTCATATCACGACAATGTATTGCAATTCGGTTTCAAAGAGAAGTATCACTTCGACTAGCGCGCGCTAAGATTATCTGACGTATATAAACAGAATCCCCTTTTTTGCGTAATACGTAATACACAAACAGCAAGCGCTTCCGAAGCGTGAAGGCTCGCCTCTAGGGCACGTCGCCATAACAACCCATATGCTGCATGTGCTTCACGTGTCTCTCTTGCAAAGTACCCTTGTCACACATTACTGAATGTGACGATTGCTTTACAAACAATGTTTCTAAATGTCCTGAGAATATACAAATTATTTCCTGTTTAATGTTCTTTTTATTGAGATAAGACCAGCAAATTATGACAAATTTTTACTCTCATTAATTATAAAATTCAAGAAAAATACCTAGTTGGGTAAAACGATTATTCCAATATCTGTAGCAAATAGATAATTAAATGAAATGGTAAATAAATAACCGCCAACAAAATTATATATTTCGATTTCTTTCATTGCTCATATTTTTTGTTATTCTTTCGTGTCTTTGTTTACTGTGTGTGAGCTAGACCATAATGCTTTGCGCTTGAAAATAATAGACTGGATCTATATTTAGACTGGAAAACACCTTTACTAATTAATGCTATTTCTCGGCTTATTTTAAGTTGGAAAAATTAGGGAAAAATTAAGTGTTTTTATTTCACGGAGATTGATTTTTGGAAAATTTTTGATATTTTCATCAACATCCGTGATGGCTCTTTAACAGTCAACGAGTCAAATGCTGTTGCACTTTTTTGTATAGTATACTTTATTTAAAGCTGATGTTTTGCAACATGCTTTTACAACAAAACATAAAAGTCAAAATGTGTGACACTGAAAATTCATTTCAAGTTAATAGATGTTAATTTAAACGATTCCGTTTGAGACAATACTTATTATCCCCCGCCACGAAGTGGAAGGGGGATATAGGTTTGGGCTCCGTCCGTCCGTCCGTCCGAGATAAAGGGGACAGTTTTTCTCAGAAACCGTTCAAGATAGGGTTACCAAATTTGGTGTGTTGCTTGAGGGCATGAATATCTTGATAGAAGCGTGCAATTATTTTTCTTAAATACCTTAATGGAGTTCGAAAATTCGAAGCGCGCAATTATTTTTTCCAGAGTTATTGCCCTTGTTCCGTATTTTTGGACTTTGTTCATGGTATCTCCAAAGGGGACAGCGTTTCTCTGAAATTATTTAAGATGGCATAACCAAATTTGGTGTGTGGACTGAGGGCATAAATACCTTGATGGAGTTCGAAAATTAGAAGCGTGCAATTATATTTTCCGGAGTTTTGCCCTTGTTCCGTATTTTTGGACTTTGTTCATCGTATTTCCAAAAGGGACAGTTTTTCTCAGAAACTGTTTCAGATAGGATAACCAAATTTGATGTGTTGCTCGAGGGCATAAATACCTTGATGGAGTTCGCAAATTAGAAGCGTGCAATTATATTTTCCGGAGTTATTGCCCTTGTTCCGAATTTTTGGACTTTGTTCATCGTATCCCCAAACGGGACAGCTTTTCTCAGAGAATGTTTCAGATAGGATAACGAAATTTGGTGTGTTGAGGGCATACACACCTTGATAGAAAGAAAATGAGTAGTGCACAAGTATTTCTTCTCGAATTATTGCTCTTGTTCCAATGTATTGGGTCTGGCGGAGGATGTTGAGGACTATGTCTTCTTGTTTCATTATGTGCTATGTTTGATTGAAATAATCCTAAATAGTATCAACTAAATTTTAATTATTTCATGTTCTTTCATAATTATTTTCTAAATTCTGGACATGTAAGATTGACCTTTTTGGATCGAAAAAATATACGGTTTGACATCAAATCCGCTTAATAATACAAATCATAACCAATGCAAAAACGATGTGAGTCTAAAGTGGCATGTCCTCATATCGCCTACACCCCATATCGCCTAAATGTTGTAACATGTGTACTCTGATGTAATATAAACTCTCCCCCATGTGATAACAAAGAAATAATTACACAGGAACAAATGACTCTTGATATTTTACTCAGGTCATTAATGCATATCAATGAACCAAATCATTAGACCGATAGAAATTGTAATCAGTAACAGATCACCGGCCCAAAATACATGTACATAATTCTTTGCATAATGCGAGCACATTGTAACATATTTTTCATTAAGATTTGTGTTTATTACCAAACAAATATAGAAAAAGACTCACATCCTTCATGATATTGGCATCATTATGATTCCAAATATATATACAATTGATCATAGTAGGAGATTTTCTGAAATATTTTGACATGTTTGAGTCACGAATGGCTTAATGGACCTTACTATTCTACACATCAGGAAAAGTGACCATTTGTATTTAGTGTAGGCGGTATGAGATGTAGGTGATATGAGGGCAAGCCTGTAAATTATTCTTGGAGTGGTCAACTCATTTATTATAATCGTCCTTTGTGATCGAATAATAGATATGTACATGTAACGTTGTGGACGCACGGGTTACGTTAAAACGATACAAGGAAGTTCATTACCACGCACATGTTGAACTACTTTCGGTGGTCTTCTCTACGACATCAAATTCGTCCAATTACGCCATCAGTTATAACAGGTATTCCAACAAAGGCTCCGTTTATAGGCTGACAGTGACATTTAAAAGAGCTTCCTGGTTTGTCAGCCCGACTGAACTACAACGTCAATAACACTTCCACTATAGACAGATGCACATTTTGCGTTTCAAAGATGCATGAAGAACATGAATATCTTTTTCTTTTTCATTAAGTGAACAAAGAACATTCCATATACATGTATGTCAGTGTCAAAGTACATTCACCCTTATTTATAAACAAAAAGAAATAAATCATCATTGGGATTTAAGCAAGCTTTCTCACAAGAATGGAAAGATAGCCAACGTCCATAGTTTGTCAAATCTTATTAACTTACACCTTACTTACCAATGTAGAAACACATAATGGGGATGACTGTTATTGACATCATTCAAGCCATCATCAAGTTTCAGTCTTCGAAGACAATCCAGTTAATTGTTGGTCACGTAGTCGAAACTCTGAACGTAAAAGTCATTTTGGACCTAATTGTCTAGGACTTTTAACATATTAGCAACATGATATTTACATAAATGTAATTTGGCACTTTAACAGCGCAAACAAAGCTCTTATGAACGCAAGTAAGATTGTTTATACAACTTATACCTTCTTTGATTTAACATATTAGTAACATGATATTTATATGAATGAAATTTGGTACTTTAACAACGCGTACAAAGGTCTAATGAATGCAAGTGAAATTGTTTATAAAACTCACGCCTAAATGCAGCCTACCACGTTTTAAATTTTTGTTTACACTTTTCTTCATATGTATATGGTAAAACACCATGGAATGATTTAATTTGAGAACATTAGGTTGTTTGGGCTGGCTAATTTTGAATCAATTACGGTCAACGTAGATACACTTTATATCTCATTATAAGTTATATAATCAGTGAGTGATCATTGCTTCAATCTTTTAAGGAGAATCTTGTTCGACAGTAATGAGATCACAGTAAAAGGTACAAGTTGTTAAAATTATATCTGCAGTAAAATGTATCGGTCTAGTAAATCAGAACAGGCTCATCAATGGATATTAATAATTTTTGCAGCATCTTTTACAGTTTTCTGTAGCCAAATTATGCATTAAAATTATGACATTATTAACAAATATACCTATTTCACTCTCCTATCTTGTCTACTTAAGGAGATTCTTAAAGGGACAGTAGCACATTTTTTGCAATATTTGTTTTTTCAAATTACCTATTTATAATGATAGTTTGTGCCATTTAAATTTACTTTAGAGGGTAAAGCATCTTATTACACAAACCAATTATCTGTATTAGTAGTAGTAGTAGTAGTAGTAGAAGTAGTAGTAGTAGAAGTAGTAGTAGTAGTAGTAGTAGTAATAACGGTGTTGCGTTTAAAGAAAAAATTGCATGGCGGCCATTTTATTATTTCGAATGATAAAAACGATTCCCATGGTTTTACTGAGCCCTGTACACTCATATTTAGCTTGATTTTTGAGAAGGGTGTTTTACGATTTTTCAAATACATTTCATCGACTTATTTGAGCGAAAAAACGTGCTACTGCCCCTTTAAAGCTTCGAAACATGTAACTATGTTTCAGTCGTATTTTTTATTTGTGGATTAAACTATCTTGCTCTTTTGTTGGTAGCGTTTCTTTTGGCGGTTAGTTTATTTTATTGTATGGTCAATCAAATATTTGTATTTGGATGTGAAATCTGGGTTTTGAGAAATACTTTAAGGGTTCTGAAACATGTACCATCACTGCCATACTGTCTATGACAGGTTTGGTAGATACCCATTTGTACATGTTTTGACTTAGGTTTTTCGGGCTTATAGCTTTTAACCGGAGTATCGATCAAATTTGACATTTAAATCTGTAAAATGAATTTCAAAGAATTCATCTTTGTACAAATGTGGATAAACTATCTTGAGAAAAATTTCGCCGATCTGCGATTGAGTTTCATTTGGGAATGTCAATATTGCCAAAAAAATGTTTAACTACTACAATTGTCTAAAAAAAATCAGACTCTTGAAAAATAAATTCCGAAATGTTCTGTACTGCAGTAACTTGGGACTATAAACTGTTCTATGGTTAATTTCAATGATATTGGTGGTAAATTTCAATATTTATTTACATGCCCCATATTAGTTCAAAATAGACAAATATTAATTATAAGAGATGTACGTAAATAGGTACAAAGTTAATACCTTAATTAATACCATAAATGATTACTTTATTCGAGGAATTACTGTCACAACCTTTACATTTATAGTTATGCAATGCACCACATTCACTTACTTTGATAACGTATGTTGTACACATGTAAATATGTTTATGTCCCTCTTATTCTGTAGTTTGTAGCCTGGTGTAATACAGGTTTAGTTCAGTGACTTTAACAGCGATGATCAATAGTTCTTTCCAAACATGTATTCGTTATTCTCATTTTATCAGCACACATAATCAGACTAACATTACACCTTTATTTCCGCTTTGGAAATGTGATTATTAACTTCGTCGCCAGGACGACCACGCTATTATCTGTCAACAAATTGCAAATCAGAACGGTATAAAAAAGACTGAAGGCACAGTAACAAATACAATTTGTTTAACACCAAGCGCTAGACATACCAAGTTCATTACCAAGCCTACTATAGGAGTCGTGGTAAGATATAAAACCTGTGTTTAATGTCCCAATTTATTGACTACAGCGTTACTGATAACTGAATTAACGAGAAGTCGTTCCCAGTATCTTTGATGATGGACGGAGAAAGAGTGAGGATGATGTTAATGCAACAATTGCTTCTGGCTAGGAAGACCATAACCGATCAAACGTTGCTGGCGTGATGCGAGGAGATCTAAAGAATCACGCCCCACGACCCCTCAACACACCGACTCGGCTCTGTTTTCATCCGCTCTCTACGGGCGATACGGCAATAATTACCGGATCACTCTTCATATAGGGACTCAGAAACCTGTAGGCAAATGTACAGTGTCCATGCCAGTTGGATAACATCTTCTTTGTTTTCAAACAAGAATGGCTTTATCATGAAAAAGGATTAACATTTAAGTTTTTCGCATCTTGGATTGCTTGTGCTTTTCAGAGTGCTATGTGAAGTGAAATAATGCGAATGTACCGAACACTTCCGATTGATTGAATATCTAAGTATCGACGCATATAGAGGGGTTGTTAATGAATCAAATGTAGGAGATTTGCGCTGAGAGCCGGCCTTGTTGATCTGTCAATCAGCACATATATGCCTTATATCTGAGATTAGCAAGTGGCACCTAGTCTGCCACAGATGCTATCTGTCTGCCTCCTGAAGCTGGCGACAATCATGTTTTGACTACCACTTGAGTTATTACAGAAATCGATGTCACTTGGTCCTAATCCAACTATACCACTCGCCCGAGTCACTATCAAATTGTCCGAAACGCCGCTGTGAGGAAGAACGCCAACTCAAAGAGCTGGAGGATAACCAACAACTCTGTGGCGTCCTGCATCTAAGGACACAGGAAACATGAGCAACTCAACGTATGATTATTCTCAGGTCAACACCTCAGATACCTATTACTTTCCTTTGATAAAACAACCTATTTACATGGTTGTTATTTATTCTTTGGCTTACTTACTAGTGTTTCTGACCTCTGTTGTTGGAAACACGATGGTTATGGCTGTTGTGTTCAAGAATAAAAGTATGCATTCTGTGACCAACTATTTCTTGGTGAACCTTGCTGTTGCTGACATACTCGTCACCATTGTGTGTGTACCCGTCAACCTCATGATCAGTCTCTTTAACGGTGAGTACCCTTTGGAAACTTTCAGTGGCGTGTTGTTGAAGGGGGTCTGTCATTGGGGTTGTTGAAGTAATCAACGAGTTTAATCAGTATCCCGTCTCTGACAGTGATAAACGTTCCATCCTATTCCTTCAAATATATTGACACCATTAATTGTCAATTGCATATATTGTGCAAAGGTAATACAACGTTATGTGTATCTAGTGAAAAAGTAAAAGTTTCACACTTTTCTTGTGTTAACGCAATGAACGTGTATTAACATGTGTGCATTTATACAATACCATATGGGAAATAAATATATTCTGATTATGCATTCCGGTATATAAAAGCATGGATATCTTAGCGTCATCCATATTCGAGTATGTGTTTGTGTGGATTCTATCAGCGTCTCTGTCACATTGTTTAAATCCTCGTCTGGGATACTTTCTTTGATCTAATATGTGATCTCATGCAGAAAATAGAAGGAATGATGAGGGGTATTCAAATGAGATCATTGTTTAGTTTGAGACAAGCTTCCGGCTCCCAACGAGACTTCATTTATCACCCCGAGATATCAGATACGAATGAAGGGAATTTGTATCAAGGATGTATGGCATAGTGTGCTGTCAGATATCGGCTGCTTTCATTAATGCTGATGCGTTATGTTCTTGTGATGAGTATCTCTATGAGTTAGACAAACAGTTTTTCCTTTTCAGTACTCTATATAATCAGTTCCTGGACGAATCCCGTTGATAGTTAATGGTCGTTAGAAACGTTCTAGATTGAGTTCACGATGTATATATTAAAACATTATGTTATGTCCACGCAGCACAGTTGTTTTAATGTTAATGTCATATCAATTTCATAATTTAGTCACATTTAGTCCTTTTGGTCTTTGTTGTTATCAAATTAAATTAAAATAAAGTGTGCCATTGCTTTATAAAATCAATGTGTAAGTTCAATTTGAACTGGTAATAAAAACAATAACTCTAATTTATGTATCTTCTTTACGTTATTTTATTAGAATAAATTATCAATTACATTATAATAGGCTAGACATATTGCATTCACATATTTCCATGTTTTTGTTTTAAAATCATATCTATAGTTCATACTGTTGAGCTGTGTTTTCGAATTAACGCTATAAATTATAAGTGTTCTTAACCTAATGTCATTTCAGATTTTTGTTAAATTGATGTTCTGTTCTGACTGTTTGCTTATGATTTTTTGCATTGATCACCCTGGTGTTCATCTATGCAGGCGTGTTGTTATGAATAAAACAAAATGTTAAATGTCGACCAAGAAACAATTTTAAAAATTACTTCTGTTTTGTTCAAGACGTGTCATACAAATGTAACTTAAATATCGAAAGGAAATTTTGAAAAAAGCTGTGCAGTTCAAAGAGATCAGTGTGACCACCTTGTGAACTTAAGAATGTAGTGAAAAAATGCTTGTCCATGTGTTCCTTGCTTACAGTCATATACAAGTATATATGATAGTCATAAAGGTATTAACATTGTATAACTACCGTATTTCCTCTAATACAACCCGGGCCTCTAATAGAACCAGGGCCTCCAATACAACCCGGGGGGTAAGGGGTGCTGAGGTAAATACAACCCGGGTCTCCAATAGAACCCGGGTCTCTATTAGAACCCGGGTTTCACGTAACAACTGAATACTCTGTGTTGTAATATAAAATAGTTATACACTCGTTTTAAGGAGAAATATTGGTGTGACCGTGTGAGATTCAGCAAAACAGGTCCATGATAACAAATATCCGTCTTGTTCAATTAATTCTCCTTTTACAATAGGTCGCCCCAAGAAGATTATAAACGTCAATACGTGTCTAAAAAAATATAACCCGGCCTCTAATACAACCCGGGTCTCTAATAGAACCCGGGGGGTAAGGGGTGCTGAATGAAATAGAACCCCGGGGTTGTATTAGAGGAAATACGGTAAAACATTATTCTATTACCTACGAGAGTAATCATATCGGAGGTAATGTTTTTGTATACGATGCGTAAAGCAAACTATCACTTTGTCATGGTGGCGTAACGTCATAAACGATGACGTCCCTTTTCGGTATGACGATTGGGTTTTAAATGCGTCGACGACGGGCAGCCTTGCAATTCTTGAAAATAGAGTTCTGGGTATTTTCACACTTTCATAACTGCGTAAGTATATATACCGTAAGATTCGTGTCTATGGCAGACTATGTTTACGACGCCCATGTCTGTCATTCGAGAAATGGTAAAATAATCCATCTTCTATTTATCCTGTGACCGTCACGTCAGTGATGCATGTTTATGTAATTTGGTCTAACAAAATAGACATAAATATTATTAATTTTCGAATAAAAGTTTTCATATCGATTAAATCAGAACAATTTCATCACAAAAACATTAAATGAGTATAAGAGGAAATATATTCTGTATGTTCAACCAAGTTAATCACTAACTGAATATTTTACAGAAGAAAATAAAAACTGTAGTTTTGAAAATATTGACCCCTGCCAAAATTGTAACTGTTTATTATGAGGCATGAACTCAGATTATGTTATGGAACACTCAACTGTCTTTTAGGAATGCAAAGTGATGAGTTTAGTTTCCCGTTGATATGTTGCTTCAAATATGTGCCAAATTACGTAATATTTGCACTCGAATACACAATCAGGTGAACAAACTTTCGGTTATTCAACTGTAATATTTATTTCTTGAACATATAATATTTGCAGTTAGGCACATGTTTATTACGTCGTCAGACATACAGTTTTCATGGACGTAGATTCTCATTGAACTCATGTTATAAGAGTTATTCCGTGTAACGAAACGGTTTCGTAAAATCAAATACGCTATTGTATTCGTTATAAGTTTGCATTTACTTGCAATTGAAATCTCTACAGTGTGACCAGATGTCAGTGACGCTCCAGGCACTGGTACTGACGATGTCCCACCTCCAACCACCCACTAGGTATCAGAGTCATCCGTCTTCAATAAGCGTCGTGTCACACTTGGTGTAGCCAGAAGTCTCTGACATTCTGCTTGTGTGAGCCGATGGGGACGTCAATAGCCCTCGTCTCTCGTATAAGCCAAACTCTGTTCATCTCGTCCTCTAATTGCCCTGCTGTTTTCAACATTTGATATGAACACTTCATGTCATCGTACTGTTGGAAGTTGGATACGGTTTCTATGGGATAAATACTTGCAGCGTGTTTTGACTTTAAATGAGACATGCCTTTAGTTTATTAATAAGACAATCAATGATATGTTGAATGCTCTTTGCGTATTAATAGACTAGTGGTTTTAAAGGGTTCGTTTCTACTGTAAAGGAAAAATGTTACTGACAATTTGTAAACTTTCAAGTTTTAGTATTTACTTAATTTGTATCCTATAATAGCTAAATCAATATATATAAACCATCATTTCTGCCTTAGATCGACACTGAGTATCTGTACGAACATTCAGTATTTTCTTTGTAAAGTATAAAATATGCCTGTCTGTATAGTCGTGGCAAGCAAAAAGCAAACAGACACGAGACCGTCATTGTGATATATTCGGACAGCACATTCTTTGCCCTTGTCTCGTAAAATAATTTGTCGGTCGTTATCAAAATATCTGAAATGTATAAATTATTGTAATAACGTGTAAATGCCAAGTAACGTAAACATTTAGTGAACCCCTTATAGTTGAAAACGTGATAGATGAACATAATAAGTAATAATAAGCTAGTTTATGATGCATGGACTAAATAGAACCAGGGCCTCCAATACAACCCGGGTTTGCTGAGGTAATACAACCCGGGTCTCCAATATAACCCGAGTTTCACGTAACAACTGAATACTCTGTGTTGTAATATAAAATAGTTATACACTCGTTTTAAGGAGAAATATTGGTGTGACCGTGTGAGATTCAGCAAAACAGGTCCATGATAACAAATATCCGTCTTGTTCAATTAATTCTCCTTTTACAATAGGTCGCCCCAAGAAGATTATAAACGTCAATACGTGTCTGAAAAAATATAATCCGGCCTCCAATACAACCCGGGTCTCTAATAGAACCCGGGGGGTAAGGGGTTCTTAATGAAATAGAACCCCGGGGTTGTATTAGAGGAAATACGGTAAAACATTATTCTATTACCTACGAGAGTAATCATATCGGAGGTAATGTTTTTGTATACGATGCGTAAAGGCAAACTATCAAATTGTCATGGTGGCGTAACGTCATAAACGATGACGTCTCTTCTCGGTATGACGATTGGGTTTTAAATGCGTCGACGACGGGCAGCCTTGCAATTCTTGAAAATAGAGTTTTGGGTATTTTCTCACTTTCATAACTGCGTTAGTATATATAACGTAAGATTCGTGTCTATGGCAGACTATGTTTACGACGCCCATGTCTGTCATTCGAGAAATGGTAAAATAATCCATCTTCAATGTATCCTGTGACCGTCACGTCAGTGATGCATGTTTGTGAAATTTGGCCTAACAAAATAGACATAAATATTATTAATTTTCGAATAAAAGTTTTCATATCGATTAAATCAGAACAATTTCATCACAAAAACATTAAATGAGTATAAGAGGAAATATATTCTGTATGTTCAACCAAGTTAATCACTAACTGAATATTTTACAGAAGAAAATAAAAACTGGAGTTTTGAAAATATTGACCCCTGCCAAAATTGTAACTGTTTATTATGAGGCATGAACTCAGATTATGTTATGGAACACTCAACTGTCTTTTAGGAATGCAAAGTGATGAGTTTAGTTTCCCGTTGATATGTTGCTTCAAATATGTGCCAAATTACGTAATATTTGCACTCGAATACACAATCAGGTGAACAAACTTTCGGTTATTCAACTGTAATATTTATTTCTTGAACATATAATATTTGCAGTTAGGCACATGTTTATTACGTCGTCAGACATACAGTTTTCATGGACGTAGATTCTCATTGAACTCATGTTATAAGAGTTATTCCGTGTAACGAAACGGTTTCGTAAAATCAAATACGCTATTGTATTCGTTATAAGTTTGCATTTACTTGCAATTGAAATCTCTACAGTGTGACCAGATGTCAGTGACGCTCCAGGCACTGGTACTGACGATGTCCCACCTCCAACCACCCACTAGGTATCAGAGTCATCCGTCTTCAATAAGCGTCGTGTCACACTTGGTGTAGCCAGAAGTCTCTGACATTCTGCTTGTGAGAGCCGATGGGGACGTCAATAGCCCTCGTCTCTCGTATAAGCCAAACTCTGTTCATCTCGTCCTCTAATTGCCCTGCTGTTTTCAACATTTGATATGAAATTTTCATGTCATCGTACTGTTGGAAGTTGGATACGGTTTCTATGGGATACATACTTGCAGCGTGTTTTGACTTTAAATGAGACATGCCTTTAGTTTATTAATAAGACAATCAATGATATGTTGAATGCTCTTTGCGTATTAATAGACTAGTGGTTTTAAAGGGTTCGTTTCTACTGTAAAGGAAAAATGTTACTGACAATTTGTAAACTTTCACGTTTTAGTATTTACTTAATTTGTATCCTATAATAGTTAAATCAATATATATAAACCATCATTTCTGCCTTAGATCGACACTGAGTATTTGTACGAACATTCAGTATTTTCTTTGTAAAGTATAAAATATGCCTGTCTGTATAGTCGTGGCAAGCAAAAAGCAAACAGACACGAGACCGTAATTGTGATATATTCGGACAGCACATTCTTTGCCCTTGTCTCGTAAAATAATTTGTCGGTCGTTATCAAAATATCTGAAATGTATAAATTATTGTAATAACGTGTAAATGCCAAGTAACGTAAACATTTAGTGAACCCTTCATAGTTGAAAACGTGATAGATGAACATAATAAGTAATAATAAGCTAGTTTATGATGCATGGACTCCTCATTGAAAATTGTTCCCCCTATTACGGGTATATTGAATAACAGAAACATCAACAACATTATACTATAGGCTTAAATGATTCGCCATCATTAAGAGAACCAATCTTGAAAATATCCGTAGTTTTTGACATCAATGGATTTGTTATTCAGACATTTATGACATGCTGTCGTCTAGATTTCTATTGTCGTGGTCTCATTTTGAATCTATTCCTGAAGTCTGTCCCTGCACATAACTACGGCAATAAATGGACCTGATTGATCGTACGTCCAATGATAATGATGAGCAGAAATGATTAGTAAGTAATAACGACAGCTGGCGACCAGCAGGAAATCATGGGAAGAATAAATGGGGCACTTCAGGATTGCTAAGTGAGTTAATCAAGATGAGGTTGCGTCCTCTTAGTGCAAGAGAGGTGGACCGCCACGGTTTTATTGGAAAACTGAAATATGTATTGTGTCTGACATTAGGCTTAATTGCCGTCACCTTTGGAAACAATACGATGTATTGAGAACGAACTGACTCTGTTAAGTGGGTTGTCCTTGGGGGTTCATGAATAAAGTGTATGACTTGGTAGATACATGTGTTATAACAATGTTCCTGAAGTGAACGTTCATGGAACATTCAATGTAATGGCTTTTATGTAATAAATATATTGATTTTCCGTCTTTTCGAGAGGAAACTCACTTTCACGCTACATTTGCATGTTTTCATTTAGACCTGTGTTATTCATTCTCAATAAATGACTAATCAATATATTCACCCTGACGCCGAAATGGGTAAATATGCATTGCAGTCAACGTTACTGATATATAACGTCGACTCAAAGTATAGTCAATAATGCTTTTGTAGTGTGGTCGACTTTGAAAACGGCAAGGTTATACAACGGAAATTAAGTTTTTTTACCCGTTTTCTTTCATAAATTACAATTCGCATCACGTACAAGGTCATCTTTTTATATGTATTTCGTGGTACTGATGAATGCAAACTTGCCATTCATGTAGATTTAGTAGGTTAGATAACCACATTGTTTGCCCGCGAAAATTGCATTTAAAACTTTCATCTATCTTTTCCTGAGGTAAAACCTCGTTCTGGAAAACTTAATTTCTTTTAAAACATAGTATTGAAAGTATTTGTATGTGTATGACTTTGTAAAGCTGCCAACTAATGATTTATTGTTGTGTTGTCTTCTTAATGAAGAGGGACAAAACTACCACCATTGCTACCGATGATTGTTTTGCTAAAGTCTCTCTCAAACTACATAATACCATTAACAATTCTTGTATAACTCGGGTATAAACCTTTTTATGTTAACCATTCTTCAAAAAGACCCACTGATATAAATTTAACCATACACGTTGGTTTGATCCGCGGAAGGGAAGTAATTATACCGAATATTCTTTCACAATATGATTAGGATCAAATCATCGATTAATCGGAAGACTATACTGAGGATTCATATGCATGTAAATGTAAAAGCGTCTTTGTAGCTGGGTCCGTCATCGTAATTTTTTCTATGTGAAGGGTTATGTTTTGAAATAAAGTACTTTTGAATGTATTTGTTTTTGGCAGCCGCTCAATACATTCTTTGGATGAACATTCAATTTGTCTGAAAAATTAATAAGTGGTATCATTCCAGTAGCTCATCAGGCCTGAAAGGCCAGATGGGCTTCTGGCATGGCATTGTGTCCGGCGTCCGTCCGTAAACTTTTCGCTTTTTCGACTTCTTCTCCAGAACCAATGACTCCACAGAGCTGAAATGTTGTGTGCAGACTCCTTGGCCAATGGGGATTCTAAATTGTAGATATCGTGACCCCGTGACCCCAAATGAGGTCACAGGGGTCACCACCTTAAAAACCTATTTTCATCTTCTTCTCCAGTTCAAATAGGTCTAGAGAGCTGAAAAGTTGTGTGCAGACTCCTTTGCAATTGGGGATTCTAAATTGTAGATTTCGTGACCCCATGACCCCAAGTGGGGTCACAGGGGTCACATGTTTAAAAACCTATTTTCATCTTCTTCTCCAGTTCCAAAAGATCTAGAGAGCTGAAAAGTTGTGTGCAGACTCCTTGGCCAATGGGGATTCTAAATTGTAGATTTCGTGACCCCATGACCCCCAAATGGGGTCACATGCTTAAAAACCTATTTTCATCTTCTTCTCCAGTTCCAACAGGTCTAGAGAGCTGAAAAGTTGTTTGCAGACTCCTTGGCAAATGGGGATTCTAACTTGTAGATTTCGTGACCCCATGACCCCAAATGGGGTCACAGGGGTCACATGTTTAAAAACCTATTTTCATCTTCTTCTCCAGTTCCAACAGGTATAGCGAGCTGAAAGTTGTGTGCTGACTCCTTAGCCAATGGGGATTCTAAATTGTAGATATCGTGACCCCGTGACCCCAAATGGGGTCACAGGGGTCACCACCTTAAAAACCTATTTTCATCTTCTTCTCCAGTTCCAAAAGGTCTAGAGAGCTGAAAAGTTGTGTGCAGACTCCTTGGCCAATGGGGATTCTAAATTGTAGATTTTGTGACCCCATGACCCAAAATGGGGTCACAGGAGTCGCATCCTTAAAAATCTATTTTCATCTTCTTCTCCAGTTCCAACAGGTATAGAGAGCTGAAAAGTTGTGTGCTGACTCCTTGGCAAATGGGGATTCTAAATTGTAGATATCGTGACCCCATGACCCCAAACGGGGTCACGGGTCATGACCCAAAAACCTATTTTCATCTTCTCCAGTTTATATGTAAAGCTCTAGAAAGGTGAAATGTTGTGTAGAAATTCTTTGGTCAAAGGTGATTCTTAATTGTAGGATTGGTGACCCTGTGACTCCAAATGTGGGTCACAGGGGTCATGATCTAAAACCCATATTATTTTACTTGTTAACAATGTATTACTTGAGATAACTTAGATATTCAACCTTAGATAGTAAATCAATGAAATCCTGATGAGATACAGAGCCCATGGCTCTATTTTTGTTGCATTGCATTATTTTAATCGATTAAAACTTCATATTTTACACAAAAGCCAGTTTTAGGGATCCTTAAAATGTGTGCAGTTAATGAAAGAGACCCATTTAGTGTGCCAAACAGTCATGTACTCAGTACAAATACTTGTTATACAAACCGTTCAGACCTTTAATATGAAATAGTTTTAACGCTACATTAATGTACTCAAGCTGTACATGCGCATTGAAGATTTTTATGATAAGTGTCTGTTTAAAATAATGACTCAAGTTTAAGTCTATGAAAGGCATTAAGCAGTAGATCTAGAATGCATAAGAAAAGCAAGTTTTTCTGGACATCAACTTCCCTCGTAATATATACTTACTCCTTCGTGTGAAAAAACGACCCGCAATCACTGAAACAATCGCATTGTGATGAACCGTGCTCTGCGATTCATGAGTTTACAAAGATATAATATTATTCTATAAGATACGATCTCCACTAAAACAAACTTTAACTATATTTCAGACCTTGTGTCTCTCTGACGATGAAGCCACGGTTCGTATTCAATTATGTGAGAGCACATTAAACATATCATCTCTAATCATGTCAGTTGAGTTTCCGTCTACATTAACGTACGAAGGTATTTTTTGTTAAATGTGATCATATTGTGTCCCGAGGAAACAGAGCACTACATGATTACCTTGAAAAGGACTGCTAGTTTCAAATTGGCTTCATTAGTTCAAGTTGTTTCAAGATGTCTTAAATAGCCTGCATTGACATTCGAGTATGAAGTTAAAAAAGTCTGTTACCTTCTTTTGCTTTCAATGTCATCTTACTTTCAACAGTCAAAATTAAGGTATTGCTTGATTGACTATTGCAATGTGTTTTGCCTCGGCAAAATCAAATAACAGAGGTTTTTTTGCATTTACGGTCTTGGGTCTATCGGCTAATAACATAAAACTAAATGTATTTTGAGTTAATTCATAAAAACTAAAACCAAAGACGTCACGAGAACTGTACCATTACGTCATGACATCTGTTTAAGTAAATGAAGTTGAATACGATTGTTATTTCAGTGGGCACTTGGTGGTTCGCTAAAGCGTCAGTATTAACTTTGCATAATTGATAACGATTAATTAAGCACAAACGTAGTTGTCTAACTAATGTTATGAGCAAAACATGTTCTCTCAAGAAATAACAATAAAATGTGTTACCCTCCTTGATTGAATTAACTATTAAATGTTTTGAATGGTTATTGTTACCTTTAAGAATAAAATTCATTCCACTCTTAGCTTACTTTAACCTCCATGTGTCCCCTTTAAGTGTGTCCATGAGAGCCATTCCTCAATGTGTAATCTTCGTTAAGGCGCATTCTGAAAGTATGAATTGTAGGAACAACTTATGCTGATACAACTCAAGTGTTCTCATTCTGCAACTGAATTGAAAAAGCTGAAGTTGACACTGCAAGTCGTCTGGTGAGAAAAGGCCTTTATGACCATTAAACCACATGAGAAAACAATATTGATATATACGATACATTTTTGTATATTCACATATTTTGCACTTAGGTCTAGCACAGTAAAAGTAATGTTACAATGAAGTTTTGTGACCTGTCATTCATTTCAAGGTCATGACAACAAATTTCAGTTTACCCTTTGCCAAGTTACCCTTACTGAATAACAATGTATACTTTAATGCATAATTTTAACAATTGTGAGAGAGACTCAGTATAAATGTTTCATGCCTTGTTATATCCTAAGTTACATTCCAACTTATTGAACGCCTTGTATCTTCATGGTAAATAAGTTGCTAACCAGAGAGTGGTGTGTTCCACGTCCAAATGTCATTCAAAGACTTGGTGAAATATTTCAACTACAGTTGTCTCGATTACCTGCATACCTCTTCTATACAAAACGCCCCTTAGGAAGACGTAGCGGTGATTAAAATGTATGGCAATAACATTATCATCAATGTCACATAAAAACGTTTAAATTTCGCGCATTGGAACTTGCGTGTTGAGCTAATCAAGAACGTCCTTTGGATTATGTTCATATATTACACAAAGCTTTTTAGGGAAGGAGTAGATTGTTTAGATTGCGTTGACATTGGCATTATTCTCAAAGTCACTGCGAAATTAATGTGAAAAATATCAGTCATGTACGAGGGGGAATGATACGTAATGAGCCGCAAATTGAAAAAGATGCAGCTAAGTGACATCATTCACGTGTAGTTGTCTGCAACAGGGTTACTCCGATGAAATTCAGCATTAATTAATGAACGCATATTATTGTGGCTCCATCAGGCCCTGTTTGTATGCAGAAATGCAAAATATTGAGATTCGTGCAGTGATGAAATAAGATTAATTGATTAGCAGAAAAGGCTTCAACAGTGAATGCTGTGCAAGATAAAGATATGAAATGGATATTTGGGATGCGTGTCATACATATGTCAAAAGGTGGTAATCTGGTCGTAAACAACGTAAACATGCGCCAGAGATGTTCCATAAAATCCATGATCTGAACATTGCAACCAGCGGATTACTGATCATGATGCCATGTTTAGTGCATTGTGGCTTGTGCCACGGAATAGTTCGTTCCGTTATTATTGAAACTTGGAAATGAGGTGAAGTGAGGTGAGTTGGGATTAAATGCCGGTTTCAAGAGCGTTTCACTTACATCACGACTGCTGGTATTGTTACGGGGAGGATAAATCCTGCAAATCCATGGTTGCACATGTATGCAGTAAAAACCTACCCGAATCGGCTGGACCTGGTGAACGGTGGGTAGTACTGCAGTGAAGCATTGCACCCAAACATTACTGCATGTTGATAAGTTCTCCACAGCAGAGAACGTGATTTGGAAATGAGGACAGTTGCGGTTCGATGTGTGTCAAGGCTTTTGACACCTCATTGAATGCTGATAGATTTGTGACAATGGATTGAACCTGGGTCCACCACTTTCAACCCGAGGAGAGTGGAAGGAACAGTCGCATCAATGGAAGCATGTGACGACAGCAGCCCAAATGAAGGCACGGACAGTTCTTTTGACAGAAACATTGACGGCAACAGTATTCTGGGATGCTGAATTTGTTATTGAGCACTTCAACAAGGTCAAGCAATTCACAGGTTATACTATACATTGTAGTTCACTAATAAGGCAATTATGGAAAAAAGCTTGGGGAATCTGACTAAAGTTGTCACTCTCTTCCAGGACAAGGTTCCAGTGTACACCTCACATATTGTTGTATCAGTGGCTTTCATTGTGTTTTACGTAGAGGGTAATGTCCGAGTAACTCTCCATTCCTTAAAAATAATGGAGCCGAGGCCCCGAAGGGGCCGAGGCACATTATTTTTAAGGAATGGAGAGTTACGAGGATATTACCCTACTTAAATTACACTCAAAGTATTGCTTTTTTATAAAAAATGTTTTAGAAAGTTAAAGAAATTAAATTTCTAGTTAAAAAATATGATGTGATATGTAACTCTCCATTACTGAAAAATAATGGAGTGAAAGAACAATAGGATGACGTCACAAGTGTAATTTAACGTCTGAAGCACCCATCCCACTTGCCCGGCTACATGTAGCTCCGTCAGGCTCCCATCCGTATCATCTCTGACAAAATATCTTTCCGCTATACCAATTTTAATGATGACGTTATTGCCGGTAAGGACAGTGTTTAGTCGTCTAACATAGCACTGTTATAAACGCAACAAATCACCGATGAAAGAAGTATATTACAATGCAGGGAACTTTGTTGAAAAATAAATAAATTTGATTTGTCTGTGTAAATTGAGGTTCTCTACTTATCAGTTGTACCTCTTAAGAATGTTCGGTATTTGCAGGCATCAGTATGTCTCATGTTCTTAAAATTGTCTTGCAGTTAGAATACTGCGGATGTTTGTATAACTATCGCATATACTTTTTACATCTCCATGATTGTTTCACTAAGATGTATATGTTCTATGTTACATGTACAACAATTGAACTAAAATATTTGTTCATATTTAACACCGTTCTCATACTGCTGAAACGATGCACGACACATGCGGGATGTGTTTAGAATGTGTTCATAAAATATGTTAACCCACCGTTTGTTAATTGTAAGATAACAGTTTTAGACATTCAGGTAGTGTGTGACACTCATATAGTTTGCCTGTTTTGCTGCAGCTTCAATGGAATTTACTATCGTCACCATTCAGAATATCATTTTCAGGGAAATAACTATGAATGTTTATGTCCCAATATTTTATATTTCGAAATTATGGAAGCATTTCATTTTAATTGACGTTTCCACTCGTGGAGTTTCTGCAGACCACAAACATTAAAGGTGCATCCATTGTGTTTCATAACATTTTATTTGGCTTTAAGACGTTCCAACACATCATATGTGCTGTTTGCAATACAAACAAATTCAATCAGCTTGCATATTCATCCCCAATCGCCAGACATATCATAATTACTAGTTTCCAATTAAAATCGAGTAACATCATTATGCATGTGCAGAAACCGAAAGTGCACGTCCTATTTACATGCACAGTAGTTATATGACCTATTGAACATTATCAACCCAAATTTGTTATGTTTTCTGGTTTAAATAAGATTCCAAAATTACGTTTGACTCATTGGCGCGCGCCACACGCTGTGCATTGTCCGGTTTTCGATCAGAAATCGATACTTTTACCTTCATATCATCAATATACTAAGCCGAGTATCATAAAAATGGTATTTTTCGTTAACAGTTGGTACTTCTCGATAAAATAAGACCATTTATAACGTTTGGCATATTTGACCCCCAACAACACAATGGATGTACCTTTAAATATACATATTTTGAAATCAATCCTAAAAGCGTAACCTACTTTCAATGATTTCACTTCGAAGTGTGTCATTTACAGGGGCATCCAGGTGTAGGGGAACCCATTAAACAATTTTATTCCTAAACTTTTTCAAAAGTGTCATTTCTCTGTCAGCATAAAGTTAACAGCGTATGTTTTTTGCTTTTAATTCCATACGTCTCTAAGAAGAATTTATTTCCAGAATAAAAAACATAAATGTCTTAAAAAGGATTATTTCTTCGCAAATGTTCTTACAAGAAAACACATAACGTTTAAGCACTTTTCAAGATTGCCTGAAATAAGCTTTAAGCATCTGAGTCGGAATTGAAATAAAGTTCTAACGATTTAAGTAGTTGCTTTTACTTTTAGAAACCATTATCATTTTGGTTTTCTGAGACAAAATGAACTTTGTTACCCTCATTCAATCAATAATAAAGAAAAAGATTTGGATTTAAAAGGGAACTCGGTGAGTTTTTGACCAGAATATTGTTCAGATATAAACTCACGTGCAAAAGAAACGTCCCCTCATTTTGAAAACAGTATAAAATGAAATATTGATGTCGGAGAAAGTAGATTTTGAATGTATTTGGTAGTCACATGTTTTGTATAGAAGTATTCAAAATTTCATACATCAGAGTATGCTTCTTTTATTTTTACATCTGTTAAAATACACATGGGGTGCTAAAATCGCTTTTTAAAGATGTTTTTGGCCCACAATATTTGGTATTTTAGTTTAAAACATTGAAAAGGTAGAAATTTAATTAATTAAAGATAACCGCGACATAAATAACCTTCTTTGATTTAAATTTGTTGACGCGTCATTACTGTAGGACGTCACAAAACAAGCCAAAACTGGCCTTTTGAGGCTTCTATCACGTCTAGTTAAGGAGATTCCAAAACGACCATTTCTTAAAACTTGTGTTTCTCAGAGTTATGAATAGATAATGTTTTGAAAATTCATAATTAGTATTGTTGGGTTCTGAGGACATGATGTAACGCTGTTTCAGTCGCATATATCGCCCGTCGATTGAAATATCTTGTATTTTGTATAGGGACGTTTCTTTTGCACGTGAGTTTAGTTGATGGAACTAGATCTCTCTGTTTAAGCTTGTCGACTTCAAGATTTCAGTGAATGATTTACATAGCTAGCCTGACTTAGTTTGCTGAATGATATTTGACTTCAACAAACAATTGCCATTCCAGCTGTTTGAAAAGAGTATCTTGTATATCTTAAATAATCAAACCTGTTGATTGGGACATGACACTTAAATTAATCTAAAACTTTGATGTGTTCAAGTCTATGAATGGCATTTAAAATTACTATCTAAAGCAATTATTGTGAAGAGACACTGCTTTTCTGAAGTATGTGATTGATCCTTCACCATCTACTCCAAAGCGCCTTGTATCTTCACAACAAAGAGGCTGTTATTAAAAAATCTAGAATCTCTGAATTTATTGATTGAATTTGACAATCGAATAACGCAATCGATTTTACTTTAATCATACGAGCGCGCTAAGAGTGTTTAAACAACAATTGAACTTTCCAGATTACAAAGTTCCCAAACATTGTTTTCTATGAAGTTGGTAACATTGAATTCCTTTGGATACTGTTTTATATGGCTGAATATTCTTGTGTGGTTACGGTTCCCGTATACATAAGTTGCTTAGATGTTTTCTCTGCTGTGATGTTAATATGTATGTTTAAAATAAAACCTTCATGCGCGGAGAAAACACTCATGTTCCATTCTATCAAAATACGTTCTACTCGAGGGAACATCAATCTGACTTCTATCTCAGACTCAGCTCGTTATTAGCATGTAAGTAATGTAAGGTGGGCGTATTCGTGTGATATTTTAGCCAAGTATATATTTGTGTCTGTTTTCTATGAAAATACCATTGCTTTTTTCAGTCGGTATCATGCTGTCTGAAAAATCAACAAATTCACTTTTGAGTTTCATTTTTAGATGCTTAAACATTAAAATGTTTCAAAGGAATATTATTTTCCGTTTAGCATAAGCAGGTATATCCATATTTCTGGTTTAAATGCAACATCCAATATATGAGAATTTTGTAAGATACATGAACTTTGTTAATAAACGAACATCGTAAATCTACTGTTAATGACCTGCCTTGAATAATCGCCAGATCTTAGCCTTCGCTTAATAGATTATCGTTTGTCTTGAATAATCGCCGTTTAATGTAACAAATGCAAACAAACTTATGAATACCATCCCATTTAATGGCGCTGTACATAGCACGTTGTTTTTCATATTATAAAGCGACAATGTTGTGGATCTCTTCAGCATGGGAGGTAGATTTTTAGATCTCATGCGATTTTGAGAGATCAGACAGCAAAATGGATGATCATTCCATCATTTTGCCACCTTGAAAATGTTTAGGTATCGCTACACCAATCAGATTGAACAACACATTAAAATGACCTCTCGAAGGGAATTGACTCGCATGCATATGGCCTACTCGAACCATGTACATTCGTTTTACAAACATGAGGGGGGTCGAAGCATGAGAATGGTATACAATGTACCATATTTTGTTATTTCCCTTACATTCCACCTGATGAAGGAGTGAGTATGTACTCCGAAACGTCGTGTATTTTCACATTAAAGCAGTTGTTATCCAGAAAATCTTCCTGTTCTAGTTATCCACTGTAATCAATTACGTACCGTTCTTGATCAATGCAGTATTTCAGCTAAATTTACGCAATAGACAATGATTATAATCATTCGTACCTGTTGAAGAAGCTGTTTAATAAATGTATTATTTTATTACACAGGGTGTAAAACACCGCGTGCTGCCGGTTGGCATGACGTCATAATGGCTCAAATATGACGCCCCGTTGTCAGCACCGTGACCGCAATGATCTACTTACATTTAAGCGTCAGCGATTGTAATGCAGTATTGCTTGATTCATATAAGCAATAATAAATCAAAAACTAAACCCGTTTAAAACCATAATATTTATGAAACTCGCGAATGTTATCGGCATCTAACTTGCTTGCGCTCGTTACATACAAAAGCACCTACTCGTTTCATAAATATATTATTAACAAAATCATATAATAATCTCTTTTCTGCATTTCATTTGATGGCATCTGTCAGCTGAACTTTCTAGGAAACAGCTTTCTGGAAATGGTTCGTTTTACGAGACGCGTCGATAATCGAACTGCAAAGAGGACTAACAAAGCTGAAAGACTGAAATATGTATTTACCTTCTGATTACATTTATCTCTCGTTTCAGACATCAGTAACCATGACATTTCGTTAACCTCGGGAAACCAATGGTATTGTTGCGTGACATGTTGGGAGACTAAATACCGATCTGAGTGTTCACCATACAGGGGTCGTAAAAGGGAGCGATATCTTCGCATCAAACATCTCGGATGGAAACACCAAAATATGAGTGTTGTTCCTGACTAGAGATTGTGATGAACAAACTCAGAGTCTAAATAAGTATTTTATCTATTGGGCAGTCTACAATGTGTGTCTAAATTTCTTTTTGTAGAAATTATATTAACATATGCTGAGTGACTCTCCAGGAAGTCTGTTGTTTGGCGCCGTTTGATCCGGGACTTATTCTCAAAAAATGGTGGTCCCGTTTGTCGAATCAAGTGTTAACGTTATTAAATCCTCTAAATAAGTATTCAAATGTTTGTCTCATCTACTAAAAGTTTTGTTATAATATTAAGATTAATCGATGCTATGTGTGAATATGTCATATTCCGAGCAGTTGCTTTTTATAACTACTTTGAAACTTTATCTGTTCATAAAATAACAAATGTTGTCAGTTTTTATAAGTTTTCGATTTTAATCCCTCGGCTTAAATTTATATGAATTGTCAAAACAAGTAAATTGATCACTTATTCAATTTATCCTAATATTCCGAGAGCAGGACAAAGTTTACAAACTGTGGTGATATTAAATCAATTCCAAGTGTATATTCAGATGATTATGAACTCGCAGACAATGAGAACTCGCTGGCTGATCCATTTTCTTGCATCACTTCAGATTACCTCCAAGGTAATCGGCCGGAGGCTACAGACTGGACATTGAAAACTAATTTATATGGAATAAATCGACAACATCACGGAATAAAACCTCTTATAAGTGTTTATTTGGATAGCATCATATTACTATATTGCGCTTTTGCATTTCGCTGCAAGCTGCTGTGTTCACGGATTACACAATATAAACTGTATAATACAGAGACAAACATTAGGAAGGCAATTAAAAGTCATTCAATATATATGTTTTACAAGAATCTTATAATTAAATATAATGAAAAACATTGGTGGAACAATAGCGTATACACTTTCTAATATATAATAAGAACGTAAGAAGAAACAACATATATAGTATATAACTTCCAAATATACAAAGTGACTTTGACATTCAAAAATATTATAAAACAAATAAACTGGCTATAATATCATGAAATACTGTCAATATTATTGAAAAATAACTTTGTCACCGTGTGTTGAATCAATGCTGACAACGTTGTTGTTGCGTTAACCATCAAGTACATGTATTGCCGTAGAAACTACAATATAACAAGATACTTGTAGAAACTAAGGACTCAATTTTTTGTTATCACGAAAAGTTTAAATTTTGCAAATTCTCCAATGTACTGTACCAATGAATTGTGAAATTCTGTGAACAGAGATGTCTTAAGATTGAGATGCAGCTAGGCGTAATGCCAAAATGGCAAGTACTGTCAACTTCAGCGAATGTCATTGCCTATTTCAGAATGAGTAGTTCATTATAGTGCATAAAGATGCGTTGGCATTGACACATGACATTGTGATATCACCACCTCTAACGCTATCATGATTACATGGAATATTTTCTCAGTTCTCTCATACTCAGTTTACTTGCAACTAAAATCGGTTTTTCAAATTCAATGACAGAAGGTTTACTCAAAGCAGTTATGAGGGATGATATGAACGACTGTCATGATTTATTTCAGAACAGGGACACCTTAGAGTAAGTGTATTATTAAGTTACCAGAAATGAATGATTGGATAAAGCGTAGTAATATGAAACACAATTTGAAATTTTAGAATATGAATATCTTCATAAATGTTCAATGTGATTCTTACTATATAATACTATATATTGATACCGATTCCATTCGTCTACATTTACCATAGGAGTAACATTAATATCCTGATCCGTCATACGACCCGCCATTTACAACATCGACTTGACTGGTCAATTGAATGCGAAGCATGAGGATTCTGCATTATAATTATCTAGTATACAACATACTGTATTCTTAGGTTTATACTTAACATAAGTACTTCGACATCCATGATTGGTTATATTTTCCTGCTTTCTCACGGCTAGAATTGAATGCATTTTAAATGGTTTGGGGATAGTTTTTTTAACCTCTAGTACGAATCTTATTTCAGTGATAAATCGCTGTGTTAGCCTAATTCACGCAACCAAATGATTTTCCAGCTCTCTAAATAACCAAATCATTTTTGTACAAATTTGAATTTCGAATATTCTTAAACATGATTGATTGAATTTCCTTATCAAATAAAAAGAAATTCCATTAAGCGGATGAACGGTCCATCATAGTTCTTGTGACCAGAAACCTTTCAGACTTAATTTCACCAGTAAATGATATTGAAATATCGCAGTTATATGTGTTAACTTAATTGTGGTTCAACTCACGTTAATTTAACTACATATAGCTGTATGTTTTATTGCTATTTGAATTCCTATTTTGGAATGTTTTGTTTATTACTCGGTGACAACTGGTGACAAGTGAAATTGGGAAGAGGATACTAAATATAAACATACTTACTGTAATGCTCAGCACAATCAATACATCTTCTATTCCAAGGACATAACTCATTGCGGATTGGAGGTAATTATACTTATCTCTAACATAGGCTGCTGTGCTGGTGCTGATGGTATATTTAGATACTCTTTTGTCTGCAGTAGCCCTCGTCCTTCAAACGCTTCACAGCGTCACTGAGGGGAAATGAGGTGATAATAACAACATTCAGAACTAAAGGAAGTGTTCCGGTGATAATGCCTGCCTTGCTTAGTCGACTCGCATTAAAACACACCTGATTCACTCCAATGTCTGCTAAAGTTCAAGACTGATACGTGAGTCCGCGTAATGACAATTGAACTTTGTAACATAATACATTGAATTACGCAATACTCAATAGATAAACTTTGCTGAAAAGTATGGAAGGAACGGAAATGTCACCACCACCACATATTTGGAGAAATATAAGCTTTTAAACTTGCAGAGATAGGACCTGAGTATTTATTATATACCCATGTAAACTTAAGATAGTAATACAGGGGTGCAATACGGATTCCGTCGTCGATTTCCGTATTGCACGGTGAATTCCGTATTGCACGGCTGACGGTTCTACTTTCTCTAAACTTCGGCAAACTCCGTAATTTTCAATGTTTTCCCAATTAAATCTCCGAAATGTATGTTTTATTAACACTGCTAGTAATGTTTCCGTTGATTAAAGTATCAATTTGGATTTAGACCTAATATTAACAACACAAGAGGGAAAATGTTACTCAAATTATCATTACCAAGGAAGAAAAGCGCTTTGCCGAAAGCTTCGCTAGCGATGCTGCGTCATTGTGACGTCACAACGGTTTACTATTGTGACGTCATAACCATGGTTCCGTCATAACCATGGTTACGCTTCCATGACATCTTCTCGTTCAATACAACGAACCAAATGCACAAGTATGATGTTCTATATATGTACATAACGTTGGTAGATCACTAATCCGCTCTCACATCACCAGCTTGATAATACCCATTAACATTTATCATGTTTTGCAAGGGCGAGTCTGAACACAGATTTCTCACAATTACTTATTGATGAAGTAAAAAGTGAGTATGGCTCGCACTCTCTGGACATCAGATATCGGTTGATTGAGCATTATAGCTGCTAATGGAACTGTGTTCAAATTCGAGCATAATAATCTTGTCACAAATAGTATCATTAGAATTGTCTTTGATAGTACAACATTTCATTCACATAGATGTAATATTTTTCAGGTAGACTAATTGTTCAATCTTCACAGCAGTAATTCACACAAAGTTCAATTATAGATTCAAGGGTAATGACTTTAAAAATGAATTGTTAGAATTGACTTTTGAACTCGATGACGAGTATCATCAGAACTACCTCCAGGCTAAATTCCATTCAGTAAGATGTAATACTTTCCGAGAAAACATGTCCCCATTGAAGCTTCACAGCCCTTATTCATACCAAGTTCAATCACAGATTCAAGGGCGGAAACTCTGTAATGCTACTTTTTCGGAACATGCTTTCAAATTCAATCCAAAGAATCATCAGGACTACTTGCATGCAAAATTTCATTATTTCATTTATCTAGATGTAACGGTTTAAGTCCCCTTTGCAGCATCACGATGCTTTTCATACTAAGTTCAATTACAGATTCAGGAGCCATAACTCTGTAAAAATAATGTTCGAAACTGACGTAGTCAATAAAGAGTTCATTCACCTAGGTTTAATACTTTCCACGAAAACTTTAGTTAAAAAGGGTTTTTACCATGGAAATGAACAACATTTGGGGTGATATCTTTGCAATAAAGCAATCTGATGAACTTGGTATCCAAACTACTTTCCTTGAATTCCATATATACATCTAATGCGAATCCTAAAACTATTTCCCCACCAAAGACAACGCTGCTTGCAATTGGAGTTCACAGTGGTATTTGTGAAATCGAAACAAAATAAATCTGATAATAAAACAAATATCGTTTATACATTTTATATTTTGATAAGGTAGACTTGTGCAAATTGACAAACCATTCTGTAGTTCTTTGAGGGATGAACATGCGTTATTTAGGTCCGTCATAAGAAAAGAAAACAAAGTAACCCATATCACAAATAATAACTGATTAGATTGAAAGATACTGCTATTCACAAAAAAAAAATTGCAAATAATAAAGTGTTTTCAATTGTAACCGTCATAAAAAAGGTGAATACATTTTCAAATAAAACTATGTCAATTAACTCTAAAGGTGAAGAGATTACTTCAAATGTTATCCCCCTTTGGATCAATGCTTGCTCAGCAAAGAATACTAATTAGGATTTTTTTAATTTCAGTCAACATGAAACAATGAGCAGCTTTTACTCTACTTTGACCATCATCTTTCTTACTTATCCTTTCAATACTAACAGATACAGCTTGACTGTGAGAAAGGTGTGGGAATTTTGAACTTAATATACTGAGGTTATCATAAACTCTCACATGATGTGGAGTCTTTATGCGTTTATGTTTTCAAAACATGCACTACTTTATTTTACCCTCAAGGTAACATTTCAACATTTCTCAAAGTATTTGTTAAGAATTAAAATACTAGACGGTATAGATGTCTTCCTAGTTCTCTTTGACTTATGATTAGGCATATTAAGACGTTTTCCAGGTGGTAAGAGTGAATATTATGAGTGTAAGATGTCTGATGAATTCACAATGATCTTCCGTGCGTGTGATACAATGTCTCATGTATTGATGCTGGATGGTCTAGGAGGGTACCAACAAGTTTTCAACTAATATTCGCAATCTTGATTATTATGTTTTTATTCTGACAATTGCGAGAACAATACCAACATTGTATGCTAAATGGCCAGTCGCTTTGAACGAAGCATGTGTGGAAAACTTTTCAATCATTTCATATTTAACATATAACGTCGATATTAATTTCCCCATGAAATTTAGTCTGTTTCAGAATTGCTTTTCTAATTTAAATTATCGCCATGATGGTACCTCGGTATGTATATTCCGACGCAATTTCAATGGCAGTATCTTTTATACTAATTGTATATTCTAATGACTTATGGTTCTAAAATCGAATAATATTTCCTTTGTTTTCTTAACATTCATATGCAGAGTTTATCTAGCAACAATCTGTAAGATTATACATTTCTGATCCATATCCATCTCCATTAGAGTATTATTCAATAGATCCATACGTGCAATATCATCCCCAAACTTCACAATTGAACAGGGTTGATTTTGAGAAATACAGTTATATGATTAAATTAAAGAACTTAACATGTTTAAATTAGAAAATAAATGTATCGTCTTTCACAATCAGAGACATATTATACTGGATTTATAGCGAATAAATATAAATGTTAAGCCGAAACAGAATCGCAGTGTGAGGTTTAAATTTGATATTAACATTTTTCTCGATATCAGTTCAGTAAAAGATGTCTCTGACATTAAAACATACTAGGTTTCAATTCTACTAGGGCGTTTTGAATTACGGCCTCCCTCTCTGCTTGTGAATTGCACTTGCTTTCTATCAACTCGTGTTGTATCGTTAATGATTTGGCGATGATTTTTTTTATTATTTCTATTACGAAACCAATTTCAGCAATAACTCTATATGTTAACCTAATTCACGCATCACGTTTTTCAGCCATGTAAATTACCATTCCGTTTTTTTTTAATTTGCCTTTCAAATGGTATTAAGACATGATTGATTAAATTCTGTAATCAAATAAAAAGAAACAGAAAATTCCATTTGGCGAAGAGCCACCCTGGTTCTTGTGAACCACAAACATTTTAGATTTTATTTCATTTTCACCAATTAATGATATTGCAATATCGTCGCTATATGTTATTTGAATAACTTTTTGGGATCAACTTAGGTTAATTGGGCACAGTGGTGTACAGTTTACAGTGCTGGCCTCTCACGCCAAAGACCCGCGGCCGGTTTTGAAAACCAGTGGAAACACCTAACATTTGTGACCTGGGTCTGATACTGTGTTGTGTACCTGTGCAACGCACTTGAACGTTGCACTCAGATCTCCCAGCTATTTAAATGGGTATCTGAACACGGGATGTACGGACCAACTCTGAGCTATAAGTGTAGGATAAAACACCATACAGAGGTTATGCTTGGGATTGGAAAACCCGAGGTAAGAAAGCTGAGCGGGAAGTAACACCGAAAGCGAAGCTTGAGGTCTTACTTCCCCGAAGCTTTCTTAACGAGGGTTTTCAATCCCAAGCATAACTGAGGTAGAGTGTTTTATCTAACTTAGATACCGTAAAACATAAATGTGAGCGTTTATCGTATATTGATCGAGGATTTCTTACAGCGGAAGAATTTTATAACTGTCAAAAGTCAAAATTTACATTTTATAACGTTTGATTCCCAAATTCTACGTTATAAAAAGTATGTTTCCCGGACTAGCGTTATATAGAGGCAGAGACAGTGTGACTATAAATAGAGGAAATCCACACAGTTCTTTCAGCTTCCTCGGTAGCGTGGAGGTAGAGCGTCCGGTTTAAAGAGCAACGGCTATCGAGTTCGATTCCTGCCATCTACACTCTGAAAAAGTTATCTTTGTATACTTTTCAATAATAATTGTGAAATATTGTGAAAAAAATCTTAGTCTCATTTAAGGTCTTACTATCAAAAGTAAAAACTTTTTTTCACAATAAAAACCTCATACGTGGTTATTATCAGAAGAAATACCGACTGAAATAATAATGAGGGGTTATTACGAGAAAACAAGATACCTATGAAACAATAGACAAAATCCCTGATAGGTTTCTAAGAGCCCTTAGAACCCTTGGTAGCTGCACCAAAAGTAACATTCCTTCAGGGTAAAATAATGTGAGTAGCGCCTTGAACTAAGAAAAATGCATGGATGAGTGCGCGATATAAATATCTGCTAAAATTAATTGATATTATTTTAGAGGTAAAGGGGTACAAACTGTTGTTTTTTTTAAGTTATTTGCTATTTGTAATGGTGTATGTTGTTTTATAATATCAAAGCACTTGTCTTTGCTGAAAGAGGATACTGAATATAAACATAGTTACTGTAATGTCCAACACGATCAATACACGTTCTATTCCAGGGAAATAACTCATTGCGGATTGGAGGTAATTATACTTCTGTCCAACATAGGCTGCTGTGCTGGTGCTGATGGTATATTTAGATACTCTTTTGTCTGCAGTAGTTCTCGTTCATCAGTCGCTTCATAGCGTCACTTTAGGGGGATTTGATAATTAGAAAATTCAGAACGAAAGTATCTTTTGCAATAAGTTTGTCTCGGTTACTCAGTCTACTTCTATTAAAGCACATCTGATTCTCTCCACTGTCCGCTAAATGGTCCAGACTGATATGTGATTCTGTGTGATGACTAACAACTGTGTAACATGATACATTTGAATTACACAATGCTATCATATGAGTATGTAATGATAGAACTGTCACCACTTTTGGATAAACATTTTATTTTTACACTCAAAGACACGCAGATTAAAAGTGATCCGGAGTATTTACATAACGTGTGTAGTCAACTCATCCCACTCTCCAAATTATGGTCACATCAACAACTCACTTCCCTTTAACATGTTTTCAGAATGTCAATATGTGGTACAATGCAAAGACCATTTGGCATATAGAATTTCAATCTTGACAAAGCGTACTGATTAAATTAAATAGTTTGTCTTATTCATAGATGTTTATATTTGGAAAGCAGTGCACAGTATTCATCTTATTGCTCTGTCATTTTAAAAAAAATTATTATATTTTCTTCAAATATTAAATGTGAATTTCGCCATAGAGTACATGTAGTATTGTCTATAGATTGTTATGATTTCACCAAATGGCATTATCAGCATTCTATTCCGTTATTTGATAGCTTTTAGCTGATAGCTCCTACAAAGAAGTATGGGAATACCTAATTATGTGTGCATGTTAAACAATAGGTGAATTGGAACGTCAAAACATCAGACTTTACCTGATAATTGAACATTTCAACAAAGGATAGTTCCCAGCATTCATGGAAACAGAACAACTGCTGATGGAGGCAATATTGTTTGCAGCTGTCGTTTTGTGCTCCTGACAAAATGATCAACGACAGTCTTGAAATGCCCAAAAACGGTATACTCACATGTTTCATCTGTCAAGACCGTGCATGCTTGCGTTCGTCTTCTTTTAACTGTTCAGACACGAGGTAGTGATTTCAAAGACAACCAAAAACAACCAATTTGGCTAAAAAAACCTCTTATTCTGTTTCTGATGCTTTACTTGGATGCTTCAACTCATCTATCTGGAAACATCTACAAATAATCAGGTACTCCAATACTATTTTGAATGAGTATATATTCTGATGGTTATGATAAACTTAAGTACGTTTACATGAAGTTAGAAATATAAATGGTTATATTTCTCTTTTCTTTCTCTGAATTACAATTTAATGTATTTTGGGATGCTTCTTATCATCTATTAGTGATAAATCGATATGTTAACCTTAATTCAGGCAACCAATTGTAATATTCAGCCCTTTAAATAACCAATCCATTTTTGTGAAAATTTTCATTAGAAATGTTCTCAAAACATGACTGATTGAATTATCTAATCAAATAAAAAGAAACAAGTCCATTAAGCAGATGAACGGTCCACCAAAGTTTTGTGAACCAGAAACCTTTTAGACTTTATTTCCACAGTAAAATTTATGTTGGAATTGATTCTCACGTTCATTTAGCTTGATAGCTGTACATTTTCTTACTATTGCTATTTGCTATTCTTCATTACATTGTGTCAACAGGTGTCAACTAACATTGGGGAGAGGATACTATACACTTGGAAATTAATTAAGCAACACCTTAGGGTGTAAACTGAAAAAAAGTTTTCTGTGATTGTTAGGATAAATTGAACGATTTTATCACCCCAGACATAACAATTGGGTATTTAGTGACTTATTCACTAAAATAAAAATCCACCATATGCAAAATTTCTTAAAATGTGAGGGAAAATGTGAAGGTATTGAATTTTAACCTAAAATAACTATTGTCCAAGAAGAGAAACTTTAGAATTGATTTATTGTATATAACATTTGTGATACCAAGTTGAGATTCACACACCAAAACCTCTGTTATCATGCATAATACGAAGCTAGACAAACATTAAACTTTCAGTCCCTTTTTAACGATAATTGAGAAAATGCCTACAACCATTAGATCTGTGAATAAATTTGAGATTATCGAGTTCAATCCGTTCATTAAACACTTCTTCTCACTTTAGATAAGCCAACAGCGTAAGTAGTGACTGTATTTGTTCATTGCGACAAGTTTATGAAATTGACAGTTTCGTGATTTTGTGAGTTTGAAGGAGCATATTGCTTTAACAGTTAGTAAAGTGTAATCACCTCAAAGAATGAAAATAACCACTTTACAGCAACACATTTAGACTTTCATCTAATTTCATAATGGAACTTGAATTTGGACACCAACATAACAAATCATTGTAACAGCCATTAACAAATGACAGTGAACCGTTATTTGAGTGACCTTTCGTTTCAACACTGCTAACCGTTTGTTCTACCTAAAATCACTTACTGTTTTCCTGACATATTGTCTTCTTTCAAGTCAGAACGCTTTTTGCTGTTAAAAATATCGAGTGATGCGTAATAATTTCCAGGTGTATAGATATAAACTTACTTATTGCCATGTTCTGTTCATTTTGTTGCTATTTGAAGTCCGCTTTTGTTATCTTTTCTTTATTAATCGGGGTCAACTGGTGTCAAGTGAAATTGGGAAGAGGATACTGAATATAAACGCACTTACTGTAATGTCCAGCACGATCAATACATCTTCTATTCCAGGGACATAACTCATTGCGGATTGCGTAATTATACTTATCTCTAACATAGGCTGGGGTGCTGGTGCTGGTGCTGGTGCTGGTGCTGGTGCTGGTGCTGGTGCTGGTGCTGGTGCTGGTGCTGGTGCAGGTGCTGGTGCAGGTGCTGGTGCTGGTGCTGGAGCTCGTGCTGGTGCAGGTGCTGGTGCTGGTGCTGGTGCTGGTGCTGGTGCTGGTGCTGGTGCTGGTGCTGGTGCTGGTGCTGGTGCTGGTGCTGGTGCTGGTGCTGGTGTATATTTAGATATTCTTTTTTCTACAGTAGTTCTCGTTCTTCAGTCGCTTCAAAGCTTCACTGAGGGTAAAGGAGTTGATAATTAGAAAGTTCAGAACTAATGGAAAGGTTTCGGTGGTTACATTCGAATTCCTTGCTTAGTCTACTCACATTAAATCACACCTGATTCACTCCAATGTCTGCGAAACGTTCCAGTCTGATACGTGAGTAATTTGAGCGTCATCATTAACAGAGCGATTTCCTTTTATGGCAGTACGTATTTGAACTTTATTATTCAGATTATTTACATAGTTAAAGGTACATCCATTGTGTTGGGTTGTGTATGCTAAACGTTATAAATTGTGTTATGTTATCGGGAAGCTACTGACTGTTGCCGAAAATTGCCATTTTGATCTTAGTCGACTTAGTATATTGACGATATGAAGGTTAAAGTAGTGATTTCTGATCGAAATCCGGACACTGTACCACGTGTGGCGCGCGCCAATGAGTCAAATGTAATTTTGGAATCTTATTTATAACAGACAAATTGTTAAATTTGGGTTGATCATGTTAAATAAGTCATATAACTACTGTGCATGTAAATGGGATGTGTAGTTTCGGTTTCTACACATGCATAATGATGTTACTCTATTTTAATTGGAAACTAGTTATGATATATTTGGTTATTCGGGATGAATATGCAAGCCGAATGAATTTATTTGCACTGTAAACAGCACATATGGTGAGTCGGAACGTATTAAAGCCTAGTAAAATTTTATGAAACACAATGGATGCACCTTTAAGTACGTTATAGGAAACATTGTTCAATGAAACTTGATCGATTACAGACGAGAGGTCAGCAGTGTAATCTTCTCACATGTTTGTGTATCTCATCGAGTATCGTTAGATTCGTCTTTTAATTCTGGAGTTATAGTTTCGACATCATTGGTAACAACAAATCATTAAAACACGTCGAGGATATCCAGTCCAGTGTATTTGTGGGTGTCTCGGTCTGACTACCGTCGATCAGTACATGCTTATCCAATTTGTCCTAAAGCAGACGGCAGTACACACTCTGTCTGGAGCTAAAGGCAACGGCGTTTGCTATGTAATGATGATATTTAATCTGTCAAGGAAACTTCCTGAGGTCGTTAATTATATCAGTCGCCAATAAACCTGTATATGTAACTTGGAAGAGAGGTGAGGTCAGGTAAGTTAGGATTAAACGTCTCTCCCAAAAGTATTTCACTCATATCGGTGCTGCTAGTTTTATGGCAGGGAGAAAGCCCGCAACGCCATGTGGTTATGCATTGTGGTGAAACCTGCGAGCATCGGCTAGAACTAGCGAACCATGGGTAGAACTATGCTGAAATTCAGTGTAGCATTGCCCCCAAACCTTACTGCTTGTAGAATAAATCTCTACTGCAGACAAAGCTGCCGTGCCCCTGGCAGGATTCGAACTACCGGCTCCTTGATCCGAAGCCGAAAGCGCTCATCACTGCGCTATCCCGCCCCTTGGAAGGGAAGGAGTACACATGAATTATATTAATCGGGACTATTGTGTGCTTATTTGTGATATTTGAACTTAGTTTAGAATATTATAAAAGCTGTGAAATATTTAACCATGTAAGGTGATATTTGTATCCATTCCTTGTAACATATTTTATGAAGCTTGCATGGTATATGTGATTGTTGTGGTAAAGTCTGATTAAAAAGATCTAGTCTGATTAAAAACAAGATTTAAGACCCACTGCGTCTTAATGAAGACCTGACAAAGACGTGTGAGAAGGATTTTATTGCATGATCATTCTTAGATCTCTGGGAATAGGTTGTAGACTGAATTGGCAACAACCCAGCTTTATTATCATTGTTCATAATCAGTAATGTTTAACATAATCGTACAGGTGTTGTTGTACCTGCACAACTCACCATACTCATATTATTCTAAGCCTTGGCAAAGATTGGCGAACTTATACCTTATAAAACGGACATTGTTCAACCATTGTTGAGACAGATTGATAAGTGTGTCCATACATGCGTAACTAACATACCAGTACTTATCTAAGGCTGGGGCAATTTATTAGGCAAATCTATCCCTTATTTTTACGCTCTTAAATTGTCAAATCCCAGTTGAGAAAAACATTTTTCGGAGGAATAATTTGTCTCAGAAAATAACTTGAATGAATATCAACAAAGACAAGAATTCCGTTTGACCTTGGAAAACTTTCTCAGAGTCATCTAAATAACCAATCCATTTGTGTGAAAATTTGCATTTGAAATGTACTTAAAACATCACTGATTGAATTCTGTAATCAAATAAAAAAGAAACAGAAAATTCCATTAAGAAGATGGACGGTCCACCATAGTTCTTGTGAACCAGAAACCTTTTAGACTTAATTTCACATGCGAATAATATTGGACTTAATTTGGTATTTAACTCACGTTCATTTAGTTGGATAGCTGTCATGTTGTTGCTATTGCTGTTCTCATTGTTCAAACGCTTCACAGCGTCACTGAGGGTAAAGGAGTTGATAATTAGAAAGTTCAGGAGTTTCCGGACTGATACGCTAGTATTTTGAGCATCATCATTAACATATAATTCCCTTTTATGGGATTTTTTTTTTGGATTGAGTTAGAGAGTGAGTGAGTTGGGCTTTAACGCCGCTTTCAAGAGTATTTCACTTATGTCGCGGCTGCTAGTATTACGGCAGGGAAGAAGCCCGCAACGCCATGTGGCTATGCTTTGCGGTGAAACCTGCGAGCATCGGCTGGAACTAGCAACCATGGGTGGTACTACTCTGAATTTCAGTGTAGCATTGCACCCAAATCTTACTGCGTGAAGAACAGTTCTCTACTGCAGACAAAGTTACCGTGCCCCTGGCGGGATTCGAACCCCGGACCTCTTGATCCGAAGCCGAACGCGCTAACCACTGCGCTATCCCGCCCCTCTTTTTTTTTTTTTTTTTTTGATTGAACGTTATTATTTAGATTATGTACATAGTTAGGTGTCTTTTATTGGAATCATTTTTCAATGAAACTGAATCAATTATTGACGAGATGTCAGCAGTGAAATCTCCTCACATGTTTGTGTATCGGTGTAAACGTTAAATTCGTTTCCTATACTGTGAATGTTGGCAGGGAATATGGGGAAATAGTTTCGACATCATTGGTAACAACAAATCATTAAAACACGTCGAGGATATCCAGTCCAGTGTATTTGTGAGTGTCTCTGTCTGACTACCGTCGATCAGTACATGCTTATCCAATTTGTCCTAAAGCAGACGGCAGTACACACTCTGTCTGGAGCTAAAGGCAACGGCTTTTGCTATGTAATGATGATATTTAATTTGTCAAGGAAACTTCCTGAGGTCGTTAACTTTACCAGTATATTTACATTGGAACGGAAGGAGTATTATTGAAGACGAATCGAGATTATTGTGTACTAATTTGTGATTAATGAACAAAGTTATATATAAAGAATATTATAAAAGCTATGAAATATCTAACCATGTGACCAATTACATTGTATACCAATTGCATGTAACATATTCTATGAAGCATGCACGGCATGTTTTATTGTGATGGTAAAGATCCAGTCTAATTATAATCCAGATTTTAGCTCCACTGCGTCTTAATGAAGATCCGACAAAGATGTGAGAGACGGATTTTATTGCGAGCTAATTCGTTGAAATCTCGGAATAAGATGCAAACTAAATTGCAGTAATTGAGCTTTTTTACCATTTCTTCAAAATCAAGAATGTTTATAAAATAACGTTATATGTGTTGCTGTGCCTGCACAACTCACTGTACTCATATTATTGCAAGTATCGGAAAGGATTTGCGAATCTATCCCTTTTAAATACATTGTTCAAATATTGGTGAGACAGCTTGATTATTCTTTTCATACATGCATAACTTAACATACCAGTATTGAACAAAGGCTGGAGACCATTTAATAGGCAAATGAAAGTAACCTTTATTTTATGCGCATAAAATGTCAAAGGTGCATACAAATGTACATGTAATCATGTTGGTGAGGTCACATATATGTCCAATTTTATAATTTGTATTATTTAATTGAGAATGATCAACTTAAACCGAAAAGAACCAGTTTAAGGGCAATCAGTTAAGTGTAACGAAACTACAACTATTCGAAGTAGTGGTCGTGATCGAAAACCGGACAATGGACCTTGGCTTGCTGCAGCCATTAAGTCATGGTACCTACTTTCGAAAATGTAATAAAGTTGATAGGCATACACGTTTGCTTCTATAGCGTTTAACAGGTCTTATAACGAGTACATACGTGAGAGAGCAACAATTGCCGGCTTATATACACATGTATGAGACGTTACTTTGTTTTCATTGAAACATACATATTTGGGAGTGAATATGAAAGTCGAGTAAGAAGATTTAACCTAGAACCAAATAATATATTATGCACAAATTGATCATGCATCTTTAAAACTTTGTTGAGATAGATACCTCAGACGGTTTAATTTGTCTCAGACAAAAACCTAGGTGACTATCAACAAAACAAGAATTCCATTTGACCTTGGTAAACTTTGTCAGAGACGTCTAAATATAGTAAGGCAGAGAATGTTGAACAAAAGCTGCCAGACGCTCAGACCTCTTTAAGTACGCTGGGTGACTTCATTTCCACACATCGCTTCATTTCAAGTATAAAGCACTTCGAGCGACTAATGCATACATGTACTTGAATTGGTATATTGCCAATTGAATTGCGCTACTGCATACAGCCCGGCACACGACGTTTAAAGCACTGAATGTTTATTATGTTTACAATGTCCAATTATGCGCCAGTTAGTGAACTGTTTTAATTAAAATACAGTGAAATATACGTTGGATGTTAAGTTGAATATGTTCAGAAACTCATGATCTTCTTCATCTACAGTATGCTTATGAAATAATAATTATAAACGCTGTTTTCAAATACAGAATTTTTTGTACATCTGAAACTCTGATCCTAATTTGTAACAGTCTTAACTAAACGCGCCCTTGGAATACGAGCTACTGAAGTGGACTATGTTCATCACCATTTATCTAGTGTAATACCGCTGTACATGTCGTAATACTGATTTACAGTTGTGATATTACAGTCTTCCTACACGTGTCACATCCATCTTAGTGGCATCACACAATCGGTGACTTCGTGTGATCTGTGACAGAGTTTTATAAAACTTTCTAAACGCCTTCTTGTGGGATTGATAGAGAATACTAAATGACGTCCCGTTTAATAACATCATTAAACGAGTGAGTGGTTTGGTATTTAAGGAGCGAAAGCGAGTTCGATACCCACACGATTCACGAACTTCATAAATATGTTATTAAGCGGAAACGAGTTTAGCATGTTATTTGTTACTCTCTGATCTAGTTGCACGAACTCGTCGATAAATATGACAGACTCCATGGCAACCGCGGCACTAATACTGTGACGTCATATTTTAACCATTAAGACGTCTTGTCAATCGAAATCACGTTATGTTTTTATTTACGTATTAACAATGTAGAATTATTAAAAAGCGATATCGTCAATATTGTAATAATGTTATTAAACTCAAGAATGTTTTGCGATGCCAAGCCATTATAACTCGTTTATCAGAAATATCATGGAAACTCGTTGAGTATCACGTTGTTACATTTGTGATATCACAACCTGCAAGAGTACACATTCTTCTACTTTTTCGGGCCGAGTCCCTTGCGGGATTCGAACCCGCACCCTCAGAGTAACGCAACTATAGCCAGCACTGACCGTACCATCAGCTTACCACACGACTACTTGGCCTCGACAAAAATCGAGGTCCAACAATCGATAGTTTAGCTATAACAATGTTAAGCATTAACTATTTTATATTTGTTCACTATCTAAATGACATCGTATTTCTAATCCGTTGAGTATCTTCTTCAACATTATTGCTTCGTGTTATGACAATGTTTCCAGGTAGAAAAATGGAAACATAGTTCCCCAGTCTAACAACAGTCAGTTATTAATTATTGTGTGTTCGATGCACAGTAATGTATATATTTTCAGACGGCTCAGTAACCCGACTATCCAGTCATTAGTAGAACCAATTTAATCAGCAAAGGACAGTTGACACTGACATTAGTTAAACAGAAAAGAAGTAAACGTGAAACCCTCTAAAGTCAAACTTCCCAGTAAAATAGTGACCTTTGTTAGCATTACTTTTTAAGAATTTAATTAAGTGCCAATAGTTGTTACTGCAGCCATTTAGTTCCCATGTCAAGATTATCAAACACGGCAAAAGTGAGCGCATCTCACATACCCGCGCCTGTAGTTTGATTGCCTTCATACAGTATAAATAAATTGGAAAATATAATCTAGTCAATCATGTCAATGAATAACAATGATCGTTTTTAATGAAAATATTTTTAAAAATTATTTGATGCGTGGATTTTAAACCAATGAACGGCACAACAGTATCATACAGGTAGGCAACATCCATATTTAAGTTTTCAAGTTATATAGTTGTTTAGTCGTGCTCCATAAATTAGAGAAATGACAATCTTTCAAAAATTATTTGGACCTTGGGATCCCTAAAGGATACAATAGCGCTATAAAGGTTATTTCCAAACCAAATTTCAAACTGCAACATCATTAATGTCAAACCTGCTTTAGTAACTCCAACACCATAAATAACATATTGCAATGCATAACATTCTTGCATCTAGCATCACAATTGTAGTAGTGGTTGAGGCGATGTACAAGCTGCATCACTAGCCGTTGCTTGATTTCACGAACAAGAAACATCATTGATTACTCTTACTGACTACTTGAGTGTTCCTCGTTCAGCAATAGCAGTGTCTGGAGCTCACAGAGACGGGTGGTTATATGAGATGATTGCTCAATATTTAAAAATATATGGATTGGCGTCGACCCAGTGGTAATCATTATTAATAACTGCCAATCCTCTGGCACTTACAGTGTTTCCTGTCCAGACCATATGATTCGACAACTTGACCAATACCGGAAAGTGGGCCACTAGAGGAAAACAGAACCAATACGAGACAAAATCGGTCAAAATCACGAGCATGCGCACACACACAATTAGTAAAATATTTTACTCATTTGAACTCTTCTTCTAAAATAAATAATGATATAGATTAATTGATAGATATTATTATATTATATATATATATTAGATTTCTTATTATCTAGCAGTGTCTATTCTTTACAAAATAGGTTTGTTTCTCAAGTCATTTCTACCCGCGCAACCTTCGATACAATTGGGTCATGTTTCTCGCTCAATGGCTGAATCCTTTATAACGAGGTGCATGAATAAAATTGTCATTAATTGAGTTTTTTTCGATTTTGTCTCTTGCCAATATGAAATACCTTAATACTTAATTAATAACGTTATACTAGATTGCCGTATTAGCCCTTCTAACTTAGCTCTGTTACAATAGTATGCGTTGACAGACAATGGTAACAATTGACACTATTGTACATAAATAATTCTTCAGGCCATTAAGTTAAAATAAAAAAAAGGTAGTTGAAAACTCACTATTAAACCATGGCACAGACGACGGTTTAAAGGCACTGTAGCACGGTTTTCTTATTGAAATAAAGTGCTCTCACAAAAAATATAAATAGGATGATTATTTAGCCATTGTATAAACATATACATAAACCTTGAATTGCTTATGTGAGAAAACATAATATGCAAAGAACGTGCTACAGCGCCTTTAAACACAAAAATAATGTATGTGACTTTCGGCATATGTTTGAGATCCATTTCGTCCGTCCGAAATAAAGGGAACAATTTTACCAGAAACCGTTCGAGACAGAATAACAATGCTTTTTAGTTTTTTGAGGGTAAGAAAATCTTCATGGAGTTCAACAATTAGAAACGTGCGATTCTTTTTTTTTTCGATTTTTACTCTGTTAATGGTATCTCCAAAGGGATAGCTGTTGCCAGAAACCGTTTAAGATAGGATTACCAAATGTGATGTGTGGCTTGAGGGTATCAAAAGCTCAATGGAGTTCGAAAATGGGAAGTGTAGATTTATTTCCTAGAGTTCTTAGATCAAGGACTTTTTAGGAGAGGATTGTGTGTTTGAATGAAGACCGATATGGCGGGGTTGTTTATGTGACCATGTACCGGTTGTGGTCAGTACATGTATGTTATGTCGACTATACAGTCCAGAAATATTTGAACACATTGCAGACTATTGATATCTAGCAGAAAATGGACAGCTGAGCAACTGAACCGAATTTGTAACTATGTATTGATTATTATCAAAGAACCATCTGAAATAACATAGGTAGGCACACTCAGGCGATGCATGGTATAACTGTTAGATTCTGTCAGACAAATACCGGCATCACATATCACATCAATCTATGGTAAACTAACTCAAAATCAACTCAATAACATGTTCCTACAATCTTCTACATCTTGATCGTAGATTCAATTCAAAACCATTTTTTGAAAGTTTGATAAATAACTAGGTATGTTTGCTCTTGTAAATATTTGTTGTGAACAAAATGTTTATTACAGTCTATCGTCGATTTTCTATCCGACTGTCCATCAATGCTAGGCGATAGCTATAGTTTAGTGATAATGAGGTGAGGTTAGGTGAGGTGGGGTTTAGCACCGCTCTCAAGATAATTTCACTTATATCGCGGCTGTATTATGGCAGGGCATAGGTCGCAACGCCATGTGGCTATGCATTGCGGTGAAACCTGCGAGCAACGGCTGGAACTAGCGAACCATGGGTGGTACTGCACTGAAATTCAGTGTAGCATTGCACCCAAACCTTACTGCGTGTAGAACAGTTCTCTACTGCAGACACAGGTTGCCGTGCCCCTGGCGGGATTCGAACCACGGACCTTTTGATCCGAAGCCGAACGCGCTAACCCTCCCCTCTCTTGATCCGAAGCCGAACGCGCTAACCACTGCGCTATCCCGCCCCCAAAACAGTGGTATTTGGGGGCGGGACACATTTTTATCAATAATGCCATCATTCGTGTCACATGAAAGCAAATGAGTTCCTGTGATTCTGTGGTGTCGTTCATTTCCCATTGCAATTGCACAACTGGCATTCAATTATTAAAGTGTTTAGGCTTGAGAATAATTGTATTTGATACGTGATGTGCACAGAACAAATTACTTTGCTTTCAATTCCATTGAACCGTAACCGAATTACAAAACATGTTTACATGCAACAAGTATTATTTTATTTTACAGCATAATGCAGATCTAATGTCAATTATCGACATTTAGCCAAAATAATAATTGTTCCCAATCATTTGTGTTTTTACAAGTGAAACTGAAAATTACCAGTAACGTCATAATCAGTTATCGACTGGAACACGCTGAAGTTGCGGAGTTTGCACGTGCAAAGCATGATTATTCTGTAATTCATGCCGCTACTGTCAGCTGATGTTGGGGTGACAGGAAACCGTATTTGGTGTCGACAACACACTAACATTTGAAGGCAGCGATCAGTTTGGCTGTCTCTCGGTAGGACATTTAGCTTTTAAGCGGTTGCCAGCACCAGGGATAACGCAGTGGTTCGCGCATTCGGCTTGGGGTTGATTTCAGCTAGTTTCAGCCGTTGTTCACGAGTTTCACCACAACATATTGCCGCGACGGCGTGATGTTTTGAACTTTCTCTTTGTAGTTACTGTAATATAAGTAAATACTCATACAAGCGGCGTGAAACCTCCACCTATTACAAGAATAGCATCATTGGAACGTTTTAAACAATCTTTGTCATTTTCGATTCATCTGATGCTGTCTTAATGTATTCATAAACTATTCATATACATTATTGTTCATCAGACACAATGATTTCTATGACCTAATTTGTTGGTGGTAGTGTTCTTTTGAGCCAGTTAACGTAATGTGTTGTCATTGTTCACTTAAATTATTAGATTCCATATGCATATATGTAAATATTTACCTTTGAAACGTAATTGTATTTATATACGACTCACCAGCACTCGAAACCTATTGTTTCCTATTGTCCTATTGCTAGGGAAAAAAACACGATTTTTCCAATTATTCAAATATCAACAATCATAATGACATCTCTAACTTAACGTAATGTTTAATGCCGATAACGGATTCTGGGGACAGTAGGAACGACTTATTGTAGATGAACATAACAGTAAACTATTTCGACATTTTAATCTGTTATTGCTCATTTTATACTGTGATGCATTTAACTCTCTGATCCAAAACTAGTTAATCACACAAACACAGAAATTAATAACTTTGTTTGATAATTAATGCCTTTTAATATTGGCAAGATGTCAAGTTTAAGACTGTAACGACGATCAAATATAAATAAATTGATTTGAAAGTTTAAGGGCTTTAAGGTTTGCAGGATTTTCTCATTATTTAAGAGACCAACTCTTAATGTTTGACATTTTGTGAATATTAAATGTCAGTCTTTCCAATCCTTGAAATTCTCCAAAAGTTAGAATTGATTAGACTTTTTATCGTTTACATTCCTTCACTTTTCCATACAAAGAAACAAAAACATCATGTAATAGCTACATTCTGTTGCATTCAATAGATTTTTAAACATCAAATGACACCGATATCTCTACGTCACTCAGCATTACTTGACGGCAATACAGGGCTTCATGCGATACGTGTATGAATCAGCCGAAATAGTAGCCACATCATTGTTAGTTGAGTGAGAGAGTGATTTATTGTTTAACATCGGTTGACTTCAACCGATGGTATATATACTACCATGTGTATATTTTGATTGAAGTATACTCATTAAATTGTATATGTTTATCCGAAGAATGTTTATTGTGTAGATGATCCAATTGAAAGATTCAATCCTAGCTGACAAAGCGTCCTAAACTTAAATATATTTATTACTCTAAGACAATTTGGTGAATCAATTTTATCTAAACGTTTTCTCTTAAAAACTTTCATTCTAAATTTTTTTTTTAAATTTAATAATATGCAATACTACATGTAATAAACCTTAATGAATAATAAATTATCATTACAATAGTCAAACTCAGTTTCAAATTATATTGTCTGATATATTATGATAGAATGTTTATTTTTCATATCGATACATGTAAGTTATATCAAAATCTGATATCGCTGTCAATAATTCTTTATTTGGCAAAGCTTCAGAACCCGCCCGGGGCACGGCAACTCTGCTGCAGTAGAAACTGTTCTACACGCAGTAAGGTTTGGGTGCAATGCTACACGTAGTACCACCCATGGTTCGCTAGTTCCAGCCGATGCTCGCAGGTTTCACCGCAATGCATAGCCACATGGCGTTGCGGGCTATCTCCCTGCCATAATACTAGCAGCCGCGATATAAGTGAAATAATCTTGAAAGCGGCATTAAACCTCAACTCACCTCACCTTATTTGGCAAAGTTTCTCCAATGTAAAATGTATGTTGTTTGAAAATTCCCACATGGATATCAAATGTCTCCATGAGAAGCCGACACTGTAATAGTAGGTGTGTCTAATCTTGAATGTTCCTCCTAGTCTGATCCCATTAGATTGCTATAACCTTTCTATTGCACAGGGTGTTTAACATTCAACAAAATGCAAGATGACGCCTTTTGTGGAAACAAAAGCTGGAAAAAGTTAAGATATAAATTTACCTGATAAGGAATTTGATGTCTGTTTAAACCCACGATGATCTTATACTTAAGTTTCAAATACTTATATAAAGTTTAACTTAACATAAAGTTAACTCTTGGAAAGCATCCTAATATTGCTGGCATGCTAGAATACATTAGGATGGTCAGACATCCTAACATGGACAACGTATACGTACTTTTAAAAACATGACTTCAAGTCTTGATTAGGAATCTCAAACTTCAAAGCCACCCACATCAAACCTACAGCCAACAGGCCATTGTTTATCTACTTACTCCCCCTCATGTTGTATTGCAAATCCTCATTGTATACATTATCATTCTTCACCCCCTCATGTTTGTATTACAAATCCCCATTGTATACCATTCTCATGCATGTTAATCTCCCTGAATGAGTTTCCTCACCATTGTTTTGTTTTCTATATAAATTTACCATATATATATATATATATAATGTAGAGTACTTGGATAACCTAAAAGTGTTGTTATTACCAGCACGTAGCACAAAAGGGCAAGATTTTCCTTCATTGTTGGACTGTCAGCTAAATTGAATTATTTTACATCCCTTATACTGGTTAAGAAGTGAAAACCAGCATATAATTTCAAATGAATGAATGAGTTTGTGTAAATTAATATATCAATCACTTGGGACCCAACACAATGAAAGTGACATTTCAAAACGAAACGCTTCTGCTAATTAATTACACTTAACGATTATGTGAAGCTATTAACAAGGTATTGTCCAATTACAGAGATTTCACACTGACATTACAGCAATAAAACACACCGATTTCATGGAGGTGATGAGTGGGATCAAACTGCTTTCTCTCCAGAACCTGCACATACTCGAATCATATATCGAATAACAACATTTACTTTATATAGCCACCCAAGGTTCTTATTTTAAACCGGATAAAAACACTTGGGAATAACTGGTAGTGCTGAAGGGAGGTATTGAGTGTTTCTCGATTTTGATAGGTATTGCTTATAGATAGCATTACTACTTCCTGGTTTCGTGACCAGTTGACACCGAAATACATTGGGAAGAGTTCATCAAAAAAAGTATTGAAAATAACGGTTAACGTAGACTGGCTTTCATGTAAACTCTGTATCTATTGAAGGAGATGTGTTGTTCTGGAATCAAAATAATCTTTTACTTAAACTACTAACAGTTCGACAGTTTTATGGACATGGCCATAGACCCATATATATAGTCGAAATTGATCATATTGAATTGAATCCCGACTTACAGATGAATCGCTCGAATGAATTATATAAACTGGCAGGATCTGTCTTAATAAAGCTGTATATCTCTAAGGATAAACAAATTAAGTCGGAGCCTTAGCTTAAGGAAAAACGTTTGCCACAAGGGGTTCAAGTAGAAGGTCGATACACAGGTATTTCCTAGAAATATGGTAAGGTTGAAATAATGACCGCTGACCGAGTGAATATCTGTGATAACCATCGAGCGGTACGCGAGATGGTTATCACAGATATTCACGAGGTCGAGGTCATTATTTCACATACACCACATGGTTATCATTCATTCCATACACAAAGTAGACATAAATTGGTACCCATATATAACTATGTATATATAATACTAGAAAATATATAAATACAGCCAAGACACAAAAGAATGAACACTCATCTGTATGGATCCTCGGTAGCTACATTGGTAAAGGCGCTGCTCTAACGATATAGAGGTCCAGGGTTGGAATCCCACTTTCGCTACTTACAAAATTTTCATTTCTCATTTGACAAAATTTCCCAAATTTTACAAGTCCATCTGTTTACCGTAGGTTGAATATCTCATCACCGACCATGGTGGTTATCTAAAAAAAACTACCTCTGATATTGACCTGATAACCACACCACGTTGTGTTTGGCGATGTATGCGACATTCGTATGCAGATATGCCTTGGGAAGACGTGATACTGGCAGTAGTACTGGTGGCCTATTCTATTTGCCCCTTAACGCAAAAACAGCGATCTGATGCTATACAGCTGACAGTTACGTTTGGAATACTTTCTTAGAGGTAGAACGCATACCGTATTTCTTCTAATACAACTCGGGCCTTCAATACAACCCGGGGGTAAGGGAGTGCTGAAATGAAATAGAACCCTGGGGTTGTATTAGAGGAAATACAGTACACACAACGTTTTGATTGAATTCGCCATTGTCCTATCAATTTTTAAATCTCACAGTGTGAACGTAATAGGTCACCTAAATGTTAGTTCCATCATCTTCAGAAGCATTTAATATTTGTGCCAAAATCCTTACTTATTTGACTATTTGTTTTTGTTAATTGCAAAACAAGTCATATTGACCTTTCAAATCGTTATATTGTTTCTCATTGTATATGTCAAGACACTCGTTTTCATTCCTGTTCGCCCTTGTATCTAATCTGGACAGCAGGACATTTGTAATGAATTATCTTAGAATTACTTGTGTATATATTCAACGAACAGTTTGCAGTTTACAGCGCCTAGCGAAAGAGTTAACATGATATTTCTTTATGTGTATAGTTAAGGTTGCATTGAACATGAAGGTGAGGTGAGGTGATTTGGGGTTTAACGCCGCTTTCAAGAGTATTTCACTTATATCGCGGCTGCTAGTATTATGGCAGGGAGAAAGCCCGCAACGCCATGTGGCTATGCATTGCGGTGAAACCTGCGAGCATCGGCTGTAACTAGCGAACCATGGGTGGTACTACGCTGAAATTCAGTGTAGCATTGCACCCAAACCTTACTGCGTGTAGAACAGTTCTCTACTCCCTAGCGGGATTCGAACCCCGGACCTCTTGATCCGAAGCCGAACGCGCTAACCACTGCGCTATCCCACCCCCCATTGAACATGAAAACTGTTTTTATAGCAGATGTATGGGAATAAGAGTTTACTTGCACTGCAGAAACCTAGACACCTTAATGTGGATATCATGTGTTATAAAACAATATATATTTATATTTATATTAGATTCAATAGAGCTGGAGACTCATGACTGCCTAGGCAGCTAATTGATTGGTCCTAACGCCGAAACAAGTCATTTGCTTCTACGATTGTGTACATGTATAAATCTCATGTTGGTCTCGTAGGGATCTTACACCTATTGGTAGAATAACTGTTTTGAAAAGTCTTCTTTTACCAACTATAAATCACCTGTTTACATCAATCCCCAACCCAAAAACTGATATGATAAATAAGTTACAACAAAAATGCTATTTATTTGTATGGAAAGGGAAACCAGATAAAATAAAGCGAAACTTAATTGTACAAGACTACAAACAAGGCGGATTAAAGGTCCCATTTGGTACCAGAATCAATACTTTCCCAGAAAATAACATGGATCCGAAGACTGTATACTAAAAATAGTAAGTTGAAGAATATTGCAACAGCTTTTCTACCAAATACTGATTTAGACACAATAGAGATGGGATCGACCTATCTGAGAAACTTTATTACACCACATATGACCAACGTTTTCTGGAAAGATGTTTTTAACGCATGGGCCACCTTACAAAGCAAAAGAACTGTTAAAGATCCCCGAATCGAGTACATTTGGACAAATGACAATATTTTGATTGACAAAAACCTATAATGATCAAACGCTATGTTGCATCAAATGTAAAATATATAAATGACATAATAAAAGAAGATGGGTCGTTTTTAGATTACTCTGAATTTTTCAAGATATATCAAGTGAAAACAAACCTCTTGGAATATACGGGTTTGGTTCACTGCATAAAACAATATATTAAAACAAAATCTTTGACAATTGACAAACGGCAAATAATGCCTTTTATTCCTGATAACTTGAAAATATTATTTAAGACGGTGAAAGGATGTCAAGAATTTTACACCGATTTATTGAAACAAGATGATGTAGTTAATGAAGTCAAAAGTGAAAAGAAATGGGAAACTGATATCGGCTCAAATATAAGTAAAGTCGATTGGAAAATATATAACTTTCTCCATTTCGAAGCACTGTTAGTTGTAAATTAAGATGGTTTCAATATAGTATAATTCATAGAATACTCACAACAAATAGAAGTGCTTTTATTTACAAACTGCAAATTTCCCCTTTATGTACATGTTGCAACAGTACGAATGAAACCATTAAACATATCTTATTTGACTATGTACATGTAAAATGTCTGTGGCACCAACTGGTGGAATGGGTTAGCTTAACAACCGGGATCAATTTAGAACCAAATATAAAGCATATTATATTTGGTTACAAGGAAAAGAGAAATGATGTACTGAATTTGATTTTTATAGTTACTAAATATTATGTTTATACCTGTAAATGCCAGAATAAAAAAACCGCACATAAATGGTCTGAAATCAATTCTACAAGACACCTATAATGTCAGTAAACAGCTTCTCTATACTGATTGTAGATATGAAAAATTCATATCCTTCTGGTCTTCATGCCACAGCCTTTTCACATAAATTCCTTTTTATTCCAGCTCTTGTCATACTGAAACTGAAATGTATATCAAAAACTGTATATGTCTTGTCAATTCGACAAATTGTACCAAATACTCCATATTGAATATGTACTCTATATATACTTGTGGTGCCTACAAAAAGAAATAAAGTGATAAACAAACAAAAATCTCATGTTGGTCCAGTGATGTTTTCTTCAAATAAGAACTTACAGACAAGCAGAAAGACAGGAATACTGAACATGGAAATAACTTGAGAAAGTAAATACTTTACGAGAAGGATCTTAAAACAAAATATCCGATTTACATCAACTCCCGCCAGATAAGTATCATATTAAGTCAATGCATCTGTCGTTCCCTACCACCGAAATTTGTAAATTTTAAAATGGACGTTTTTGTAAACACCCTTCACCTATTTATTGAGAACCTGCCCCGTTTGTGGAAATATTGACAATGACTTGAATTCGTCTGTGAGTGTGACTTTAACATTGACCTAACCATGATATGCTTCTATCCTGCTTGAAACTTTTGACACATAACTGATGTTAAAGGTAGTGTGTAATGATCTGTGGATTCGTTAAACAGGGATTTCAATTTGGCCAAAACTTTCCCAAAAGCCCCATAAAATACTTATATGTGGCGAATTCTAAAGTCACTGAAGCGTATCTGCCGAGTTTGACGTCACTCCCGGCATTTGGATATCCGCGTGCGTTATATAGTAAGCTGTTTAGCACCTTAATCAAAAGTACTCATATCGTCCATGGCCATATATATATGCTGAGATATCCAACTTTGCAAATCCGCAGATAAAAAAGGCATGATTATTATATAAACATGTAATTTTGCGCATTACAAATGACCTACTATGATGTAATTGTAGTGGAATTAAATAACCAACTAAGTAATGAGGCGACGACTCACAGCCAAACGCGCGAAAGCCTGGCTTATCACTCTGTCACACTTCACTGCGCTTGTCGGCTTGTTTATTAATTTATAGCTTGATGTCAGTTTTAAATCTTGGATGCCTATCATGTGTTTATATATTTGTGTAAATGACTTGTGACACTCCTCTAAGTTATTGATATATATCAAATATTCTGATTTTACGTTTATGCCAGCTGTTCATACCAATACAAAACTATACGACTGAAACAGCATTGCATCATGTCTTCAGAACCCTGTTCAATCTAATCATTTTTCTGAGAGATACACGTTTTAAGAAATCGTCGTTTTGGAATCTCCTTAAAGAGCCATCACGGATGTTGATGAAAATATCAAAAAATTTCCAAAAATCAATCTCCGTGAAATAAATACACTTAATTTTTCCCTAATTTTTCCAACTTAAAATAAGCCCGAGAAATAGCATTAATTAGTAAAGATGTTTTCCAGTCTAAATATAGATCCAGTCTATTATTTTCAAGCGCAAAGCATTATGGTATAGCTCACACACAGTAAACAAAGACACGAAAGAATAACAAAAAATATGAGCAATGAAAGAAATCGATATATATAATTTTGTTGGCGGTTATTTATTTACCATTTCATTTAATTATGTATTTGCTAGAGATATTGGAATAATCGTTTTACCAAACTAGGTATTTTTCTTGAATTTTATAATTAATGAGAGTACAAATTTGTCATAATTTGCTGGTCTTATCTCAATAAAAAGAACATTAAACAGGAAATAATTTGTATATTCTCAGGACATTTAGAAACATTGTTTGTAAAGCAATCGTCACATTCAGTAATGTGTGACAAGGGTACTTTGCAAGAGAGACACGTGAAGCACGTGCAGCCTATGGGTTGCTATGGCGACTTGCGCTAGAGACGAGCCTTCACGCTTCGGAAGCGCTTGCTGTTTGTGAAGTACGTATTACGCAAAAAAAGGGGATTCTGTTTATATACGTCAGATACCCTTAGCGCGCGCTAGTCGAAGTGGTACTTCTCTTTGAAACCAAATTGCAATACATTGTTGTGATATGAAAATTATTTAACATATGCCATGTTGTAGATAAAAGATTTCTCTGGCGAATGACGTTATAAGTATATTTTCCAAAAAATTGAAATACTAACATCCGTGATGGCTCTTTAACAAGACGGGATTAAAGCGTCAAAAAGCGTTTTCTGGCTTGTCTTGTTACGTCCTACAGTAATGATGCGTTATTCATGTCGACGACATCGTTTATTAACTAAATTTGTACTTTATTAATTTTTTCAACTTAAATACCAAACATTATGGGCAAAAACATCTTGAGAAAGATTTCCGCACCCCACGTGTACTTGAACAGACATGAAAATAACAATACTACACTCTGTTGTATGACATTTTGAGTACTTCTTTATAAAGCATGTGTCTATCAAATACAGTAAAATCTATTTTCTCCAACATCAATATTTAATTGTATACTCTTTTGAAAATATAGGGACGTTTCTTTTGCACGTGAGTATACAACCCGTTATTGCAAGTGCAAAACACTTGTGTAACTATTTGTTGTTCATTCGATGTAATTAAATCGAATGTTCTTTTCTTTCGAAACTCTTTTCCCCTTTCGACTATATATTTACAGCAGTAGTTTGTCTATGTAATTCTCCCAATGTCTATACCCCCAGTCAGTAGTCACTACGTGCATTGACATTAGAAACATATACAAATGATACACTGCTTTACAATTATTTCATGATAAATCAACAAGAAGTAAATTCCAATAAATATCAAAATGTCATATGTTTATCTTTTGTATATACACGCATTTACACACATTAAAAAGGGTAAGATGAAATTACAGTGATTTATAATGATTAACAAACTTATTTATTGCATTTGAACGTCACACTAGGAAACTTATTTGCACAAATTCATGCCTCACAGGTTGATGTACATTCTAAATGTCAAGTATGTAAGGCTACCATAAAAAATGAAAAGGTCCTAAAAGCTGGTTCTCATGGTATGATATGCAGGTACACTTTGTATTATCAACCTGTAGTATATAAATGACATGCAGATGATCAGTTGGTATGACTTCGTTTTTTCTCAAAGCGCAACTTCAGTTGAATACTACAAGTCGTAAGTATTAATTGTCCTCGAGAACGGGCCTTTACTCGAATGTATGTTGAGTCGGGGACTTTTATTTTTCTTTGAATAATACTTCACTTATAAGACTGGGATCAGCTTAGATAAAGTTCGCAATACTCTGGCTATGCTAGTAGTTGATAAATCTCATGGAAAGAGAATTGCAATTAGTGTCGTCATACACTTTGACTTGTCCTGATATACTTCACTATATAACCACCCTTGTCAGTGTAGGTAGTTTTGGACAAATGCTGTATGAGCAGTAAATCTGGATACGATGACTGAGATAGGTGTAGGTGTCGATATATACGTGCATACAAATCTCGCAGTTACACACAAACGTTGTAATAAAATTTACATCAACACATCCGAAAATAATCGTGAAAAGTTATTTCATTAATTGTTCGTTAAATAACGGTAGAATAATTCGGATTGCTGCAAGACTTTCACGGGCCATGAATCAGTCAGTATACCCCCGCCACGAAGTAGTCTGTGGTATATAGGGGTCAGCGTGTCGACCGTGCGTCCAGTTTTTGCTCCGTCCATAATTCTGAAACCAGTTGTTAACATTTTATGAAACTTGGTATGTACAATCACCATGATGTGTACATCTGCCTTTTTTATGTTCCATACCCTCATTTGCATAATGTATGCAAATTTTCTCCGTTTTCGACTTCACCATGCACAATTTTTTTCCCACTCATAACCCTGACACCAGTTGTTTCCTAATTCGATGCATATTACATCAGCTAAAGTAAACCTTTCCGGCCAATGCATGTCCTGTCTTCATCAAAAATAGTATTTAAAAGAACTACTTAACAATTCATTACAGTGATTGTTCCAAATTGCGATGTTTCATTATCATGTTGGTAGGGTTGTACCTTTTCATGATTGCCCATGACGTTGACATTGATCAATATCTTTAAAAAAACCTTGAATACCGTATACATAGTGTACAGCTACCCAAATTAATTAGTTGCTCAAAGATGATAATTTTGTAATAGTGAATCTGTCTTTTATTGACTAAAACACACCCCAGTCCAAAATATTATATATCTATTTATATACTATAAGCAGATTACAAAGGGGACCTTACCGGTATATTCCACGCGAGACGGTAGGTGCAGCAGTTGAAAAATGTGTATCAATAATCGTCGGCGTCAGCATCATCATCGTCGTAATAACATGTAGGATCGATTGACGTTGATGTAGGAAAGGGTGTAACATCTATGTGAATATATGTGTGCATTATAAAACCTCAGACAACAATGTATCATACTGCACCACGGTGTCAGATGTCTGATCCCTAGGAGAGTGTCGGACCAATAAGCGCTGTATCATATTGCACCATGAGGTGAGGTGAGTTGGGTTTTAACGCCGCTTTCATGATTATTTCACTTATATCAGGTCAGCTAGTATTACTGCAGGGAGAAACCTTGGGGGCTATGTATTGTGGTGGAACCTGCGAGAATCGGCTGGAACTACCTAACCATGGGTGGTATTACCATTATTCAGCCCCTGGCGGGATTCGAACGCCGGACCTCCTGAACCGCTAACCACTGCGCTATCTCGCCCCCTCAGGTGCCAGATCAGTTGGCACTATATCATGTTGCTATCATGATGACAGGTGTCTGATCCCAGGCGCTGTATCATGATGAGATACAAGAAAGGAAGGAATGGGTATATGTGTATTCTCATTACAAACATTGTTAAATGTCGAACTTTCAGTTGGTATCTATATAGGATTCTCCCTGAAGATACATTTAAACCAATAGAAGTAAGGCAATCTGTATTATGTTGTTTTATCTTTTTGTTAGAATAACAATACCAAACAACAAGACAAGACCGTTAGTGCGTATAAACATCAACAGTTCAAAAGGAAAGGGGAAGTAAACGTGTTTATATCTTCTCTCTCTGCTCTTACAAGACAGGGTATACTAGGACGCAGAATTATTTACATCAGTGCAACATTGACATACCTCCAGAGAAGAAGTTGCATTGTTAAATGTGACTACATTCTCGTAAATGTATTGTTTATCGTGTTACATTACACCAGCAAAATACTTCTTCTATGCATGTAATTATCAATTTAGCATTACAAAGTCACTCGTTAACAATTCAATGAAATATTTGTGACTCGCCTTTTTTCTCACTCAGTGAGTACATTAATCATTTGACCCTTACCCCTAAGCGTCTATTCATTGACAGCGGCTGTCGAATAGTGAATAACTAAAAGTCAGACAATCGCGGTAAAGTCGATATATATATTTGCGTAACAAAACATTTGACAGGTTTCTTTCTATGAATTCAGATTCTTTATCAAACTCTTTCTTGCATTACTGCAATGACTTACGTCAGGTTTTTTGAATCCCAACTACATAGTTAACTTGAAATAGATATCTATGTTGTAGTGTTGATGCGCATTTTATATGTATGTACGCATTTTAGGAGACCTAAATGTCACAATAATGACATCACGTCATGTTACATAATACACGAAGGGCGATATACGGATATTTTAATGAAGTCGACAGGTTTTACTTGAGGTTTCATTTGAAGCTCATAATAATTCTAACTAATCTGGAAAATGCTTGAAAAAGCCACAGAGTTATATAAAGTCGTATCAAATTATGCAATTCAAAGTTTTGATTCTATGAATATAAATTTAGGATTGAGTTCACCCATTTTAAAATAGAAAAGTAGTTGTGTGAATTTGAATTTATGAATAAAGAAGTTTATCTCCTATTGTTTGTGAGTGGATGAGTAATGTTGAACATTTTACTGGCAGTATATAACCTCAAGGTACAACAGGTGATACATCAGGGTTGATATTGGGGACGAATGATGGTTTGTATTAAGATTTAGTGATTGATCTGTCTACATGTATACATATACTTTATGAAATAATTATTTCACAGAATAAAAAAGCTTAATTGAAGTTGATTTCAACATAAATCGAATTAAACATTCACATTCGCGTACTAGTATTTACGCACGTTACCGATGTGGTGGATTAGGATTATTGGTAATTTTAGGTAAACGTGGTGTATGTTTTGAAACAAGTTTGAAGACAGGTAGATTATTAGTCTGGTTTATCAAAACTACTGAAAAGTGGCATACATTTTCATCTTCTTGAATATTTTCTCGGCAAGTTGGTTGGTGACCCGTTGTAAAATATGTTTAGTACAGGGTAGGTGAAATCTTCTATTAAGAGGGACTTCAAAAGTGCATGTCAATATCCAAATCCAAAAAGCGAATAAGCGAGTCAACGAACTTCAAAATAGGGAAAGAGACATCAATGGGTATACTAACGATCAGTATATGTGTGGACTGTTAGGAACGCAGGATGTGCAGTGAAGTGACTACTGCATGAAAAGTTTCCATGAAAATCTCATTTTTTACAAAAATTACAATGGTATGTACATGTGCGCATTTTATATGTATGTATGCATTTTATATGTACTTACAATGTATGTATGTGTGTGTGTATGTAATGTATGTAATGTATGTATGTATGTATGTATGTATGTAATGTATGTATGTAATGTATGTATGTATGTTATGTATGTACATTGTATATATGTATATATGTATGAATGATGGTTTGATAAAATGTTAAGTGCAAGTGGATTCAGCTTGTATTATTTGAAGATTGATATGAAAACGTAACTTCAGAATATACTGTTACGGCATATATTGGTGTCTGATAATTGTATTTGTGTATTTTTAAAAACACATTTTGGTATATTTCATTCAAAAATTTATTCAAACAGGTTTCCATCGTGGATATATGACCATTTACGTTTATATTTCAACTTATTGCAGTAGTTGATGTGTTTTACGTAAACTTGAATGAACAGCTCAGTACAGAGGGAGGCATATAGAATAACTACTAGACGTCATGTAGTTCTGTCATCCCATGTCTGTTAATTCGGTGAAAATAGCAAGTTTATTAAATCAGAAGTGCTGTTTACATGTCAATGCACATATATTGTATGTAATGCGAATTATACGATGACAGTTGAGCTGAAAGTAGTTTTGTATTGGTTTTAGTATTGGAAGGAACTTGTCTAGACGTGCTTGTCACAAATAACGTGAAATAGCATAAACAACCAATCCTAATCGTAGAGCTTCCGATAACTTGACTGCTGAGATATGTCAGATAATTGGTACAAATGTATTAAAACTGAGTGTCCATTCAAAAGGTATAACTACCTAATAAATCAGGGAATCTTAAGTATACTGGTATTACACAGTAATGTTACTGCCAACGCACTTGTCAAATATATTAAAACTTTGAGATCATGAATATACATGTACCTTCTAACATGACTTTGAATGATGGTTTCCAATCAGAAATCACTATTTTCTACAATAATCGGTACCTCTCGATAACAAAACAGTATGTATAACGTTTTGAATATGTTAATCCAACAACACATTGAAAGCCTCTTAAAGATCATCTAATGGCCCTTGATATTTATTATCAAAATGAACGCAAATAAACGCCTTAATAGCTGATGATTGTTTTAAAAACAATTTCGTTGAATCACATAATATCAACACTATAGAATAGTGACTAAGAATACATTGCCTCAGCATCCGTGCATTCATGTTTTAGTCCATCCTCGCACTAAGGGATTGACTTGACATGTACCCTGTCCTTAGAGCAAAAGGTACACTTTTTTTCGAGGAAATCGCGTAGTGCTGATATACACTGCCAGATATATTGTCGTCAGAAGTCACGAAGAGGGTTTTTAGTCTCAAATGCGCTGTCGTTTCTTTAGTCCCCAACCTCAGGCCTAGGAAACCCAATACCCAAAAGGAAATACATGTCATCGAATAAGGTCATTTCTGTCTGATGGTGTCCATGTTGCATCTTGCCTGGGTGGCAAGAGTGTATTTTGCCCAGTACCATTTATTTGAGCACTTTAGGTGAATGACTTTAACAGTCATTCATCTTTTCAACGCCCGACAGCTAACTGTTTCTGAAGGTCAAAATCATGTACATGTATTTCCCAGAATGTGACAGAAACACCTAGCTACGTATACCTGAGCGCAATTCCCTCTGAAGTTGTTGTCATCTCCTTATGTTTCGAGAAGGTAAATATTCTTTGTCAGCTCCTGGGTTGCTGTGTTCTTACTTGAGGACCTTGTTATCGGCTCCCCCAATTCGGTTTCAATGAGGGCGTCCTATATTGCAGAAAATTTAATGTCACTCGGCAGCTTTGAATTTATTCCTAAGACTTCCCTGCTGCATTTGATTTGCAGACTCGAGTATCGAGTTTGCAAATCAAAGCTTGTTCTCTGCCAACTCGACTATTGAGAGTCGAGCTGAAATGAACTCCCTGATGTTTTGCGAAAACTCGAGATGTGACGTCATATGCATACATATGCGAGTCATACCTACACATTATGAATGAAATATTAAATTCTTATTGCATAGATTTTTTCCAAAAAAATTCTGAGGACAATTTTGATACTGTTAGTCAGCACTCGAGTGTTTGATGTGAAACGTGAAAGCGCATTCGACGACTCGACCCTAGTGTATATTAAATCAAACGAATCTCTCAAGTAAGTAACTGTGATGGTGCGCGACGTCTATTCGTAGTAATTGTTATGGACGTGAACAAGGAGGTTACACTTCAAAATGTCTGTGATTTTCAACAGCATATAAACAGCTCATCAAGATGAGTATGTTGTTTTACACCGCAATTGAGGATTACACCCAAAAACCGCATATCTGGTTTGTGGAACATGAGTTTGCCTTGATAAACAATTAATCCATTCTATGTCTGTGTTCCATGTGTGCTATCCCTTCTACGGGACAACTACCAGTTCGATGTTATACACCACCCCGTTAACTTCTATTTCCCTCTGTTTCCTAACTTGATTTATGTCTTCAAACATATTGCTAAGACTGTATCTTATGTTCATCTAATTCGCATGATAGAGCACATGGACTGGATGAACGCCTCTCGTTTGTTTTTTGGTATCTAATGGGACTACAAAAACAGCAAAGTTAAAGATTTTGCTGACTATTGTGACCAGATCTTAAAAAACCTGTTTGTGAATTATTATCTAAGATCTTCAGTCTAATCGATGTTCTACAGGCCCCCTTAGCAACCGACATATGCTTGGGTCTTGATGTTTCCCAACTGTTATCTCTGGCAGTGCTAACAGAATAGAGATCTGTGAATTTCTGGAAAGAGGAAAGTTGTTGTATGCAAATCGGCTCATAACCCTATCAAATACCTATTTTCTCTGATCTGCCTTCCTCGAGTTCAGAAAGAAATCGCCAGATTTAGAAAAACAAACTGATGTTTTTGTTTTCTCAAAGGCATCTTACGTGTCCAGCAAATTGTGCAATTGCGAAATGAACACCAGTCGCCATGAAGTAGTCGCATTATGATCCTATAAACCCACTCCTCAACAGTCTGTTTCCTCAACAGTCTGTAAGGTGAGGTGAGGTGAGGTGATTTGGAATTTAACGCCGCTTTCAAACGTATTTCACTTATATCACGGCTTGTAGTATTATGGCAGGAAGAAAGCCTGCAACGCCATGTGGCTATGTATTGCAGTAACATCTGCGAGCATCGGCAGGAACTAGGGAACCATGGGTGGTACTACGCTGAAATTCAAGATTTTAAAATTCAATTGATAATTTACCTTGAGCTTAAATGAAAATTATTTTAATGGAAATGATGTTTAGGAAATATATTTTCCATACTATCTATCTTCCTATCTGTTTAATCATTTATATAGAGCAGGTTTCCAGTTCATACTGCTCAAATGCGTTCTGAGGGGAGGTTGGATTCACTGAGGATAGGCAATATTGAAGGAGTGGGTCATGGGCTTAAATTGGAATGTCAGCAGTTTTTCAAATATTATTCAAATATCTGATATTCAAATATTATATATTAAATATTATATTCATATCACTACAAAGAGCTATGTGTTACGTCTTCGTAACTTATTGAATAACGATGATTGATTGACTGCAGTAATGCATTGGTACAAGCATTTATGTAAAACTAATAACTTAATTACAATTTTAGTGTTCATTGATAGAGATTGATGATTTAGCTTTTCTATTCGTGGACTGTAAACATACACTTGATATTTATGCAAAGTCAATGGGGTTAAGCATAAACCGTGGAGTCATGAAATCTTTGACAAATGTTGCAAACTTCTTATCGCATCGAATTGTGATGCGTACAGTTCTATACAGATGGAGTTTTTATGCGGAGACTGTGTCTGTGTGTTATGTTAAATGCAGAATGGTACTTGCAAAACATAGGAGAAAATGTAGAATACAGCATGTGTTCAAATAATAGAGCATGTTTGAATCCCGAATGGTTAGTTGGGGTATATATTGCACAGTTGATACTTCTTATACTCTGACTTATTCTGTGTGAGGTCATTATGTGAAATACATGTGAAGTGACCTGATTGAGGCCGCAGGTCGAGGTCAGGGCAGACTACCAAAGGAGTCAGGTCCGAGGTTTTTTTATTTCACATTACGACTTCACCATGAGTAATTAAGTATTTTATTATACCGAAATTCGTTTTTTATTCAGACTGTTGTATGTAACAAACATTTATGTGATCTGGTACACATAGCCATGTTGGTAAATTGAAAAAAACACGCCATTTGAAAGCAAACGTCAAAAGAAAGAGTCACACGAAAAATCACGTGACGAGTAAATATCTCAGGTCGGTAAAAGAAATTTCTGTCAGAAAACTAACCTCATCACAGGTAGCGGGGATCAGTGTACAAATATATGTTTCGACCACGTGTTGTGCATTGATCATTCTTATTTAATAGAGGTACAATAACCTATGTCTTACTACGTACGAACGCTATCCTGATTTTTCCTTATTGGAGAACACCACTTCTTTTCCTTTAAAACCTTGTTATCTTCCTATCGATACGATAAGAAACTGATCATTCTTTACAATAAACCTACAATCGACAATGAAAACACTGAAACGGTCGAAGTCACTAAGCGGTTCCACAAATCATGAAAGTCGCTTGTGTACAAAATGGGAAATATATATTGAGTGCTGAAAACGGCTGAAATACTATTGCGTGCATATTTTGAATATACCTTAAAGGGGCAGAAGCACGTTTTTTCGATCAAATAAGTTGATGAAATGTATTTGAAAAATAATTTCACCAATAGTAAAACATCCTTCTCTCTTCGGAAAATAAAGTTTAAAATGAGTGTACATGTTTCGGTAAAGCCATGGGAATCGGTTTTGTAATACAAAATAATAAATTGTGTTCACAATAAAATGGCCGCCATGCAATTTTTGCTTTATACGCAACAAAGTTTTTACCACTACAGCTAATTGGTTTGTGTAATAAGATGTTTTACCCTCTAAAGTTATTTTAAATGACATAAACTATCATTATAAATGGGAAAATTGAAAAAATAAATTTTGCAAAAAACGTGCTACTGCCCCTTTAATCTCTTACTTGACAACGAATAAAGAATGAACAAGCCCCCATTAAGGTTTATTTTTAACACCGATTTTAATACACAGAGTAAGCACCGATGCTGCATTAACCAGAGTGGTTGCACTGTGCAAAATTGGAGTACTGGTGGTATTGTATTTAATGCGGATTGAATGCAAAGTGCAATGTCAGGTGTTTATTCCAATAAGAAGTTATATTATATAATGATTTGGGAAATGTACAAGATGGACAAAATATCCACTCAGGTACGCATCAACAGATGTAACATTAGGAGAAAACAGGGGTATTTTCTAATATACAGATGCGTTCAGGACTCAATTGCAAGACTTCCGGTGACGTCACGATGATCGGTCGTGGTGAAATGAGCTCCAGCGAAAGTGTGTAAACTTCTCACCTTTAGTGGAATTATGAAGTTTTATTACGACCGCAAACAAATGGTATGTGTTTTATAAACCACCTATGACTCAATAATCGAAAATTTGTGAATGGATGCATAAACTACAATGAGATAAAAACGGATTGAACTCTGAAATTTTATGGTGACTCAGGTGAGTGGAGCTATTCTCGAGTCATTCGAAACTTATAAACTATAGTGTGCATATCTTCCAAAGTTTTCCTAATCCACTTTTGAAACAAAAATACCCTATGAATAAAACACCAGCAGGAAAGCGGATCAGATCGGAGGTCTCAACACCTGACTCTGAGGACGTTAAGCGTCAGTGTAACTTAAGTTTCGATACCACGGATACCTCATCTGTAATGGATGATACAGGAGAGGACAGTGTTTATCATGCAGGTGATGACGTATTTCATGAAAAGTTACTGAAAGTCCTACAGACTAAGGAGGTTATGGCTGTCATATGCAGCACAGTTGCAGAGGTTATGAGGCCTATGATTAGACAGGAGTTGGAAGTGTTAATCTCCAAACACAAGACCCTGGAATCCACTGTATCGTCACTGAAATCATCGCTGGACGAGAAGAACGACCAGATCAGGATCCTCAGCGAACGTCTTGATCGCAGTGAGCAATACTCTCGCCGGAACAACATTCGGATATCGGGCATAACGGAGGAAGAAGATGAGGATACTGATGGCCTTGTTATTATTTTAGCCGAATCTCTGGGTCTGAATGTGTCTCTCCCCGATATTGATATAAGCCACAGGGTCCCTCGTCGCCCGATCACCCCCCAGGATAACCCAAGGCCTATCTTAGTGCGCTTCATAAGCAATAAAACTCAGCGAGCCTTCCTGAAGAACCGATCAAAATTGAAGCATGTCAAATCTGCCAAGGGCCTTCGTACCTTCATAAACGAAGATTTAACCAAACCGCGTGCAGATCTGGCAAGAAAAGCCAGACAACTTGTGTCCGAGGGTACTTTCGAATCTGCCTGGGTCACGGGTGGGGTTATCTTGATCAAACTGAAAGACGGCACAGTAAAGAAGGCCGCTAATGCAACCCAGTTTCAGACAGTACTCGATGCTGCTACTGAGCTGTGAATGTCGAATGATGATAAGCATACACAACAGTAAATAAATGACTCTAATGACTCTAACAGGTTCAGGACATCCCTATAAACAGAGATAATGGCTCATTCCAGATATTATCCCTTATAATAGACAGTGAACTCGCCCATTTTGGCTATAAAAACGATAGATTTTCTCGCGAGCGGTCTACTTCTAAACTGGCGAGCTATGGTATGTGTACATTCTGCAGCACGTGTGTGCTCTTCAACCCCTAGTTACTCAATTAAACCGGGAATTTACCGCATTTTGGTCGACTGGTCCGAAACAAATATGACCTTTTCTGCCATTCTGCACGTTTTTGCCCCAATAATTTCGTTATAAATGCTTTTATGTACATTTTAGTCACTCACCTTGTGTAACGACCACTTCTCCCTTCATAACTCCCGGAAACAGTACAGGATGCGCAGTCATTCGTCTGCAAAGGGACGTAATTCCCAGGGCCCATCGATTTCAGTTGATTCTACGGAAGGCCAAATTGGCAATAAAACGGGTTTCATAATATATATTTATGATATTGCTCTATTTTCCCCCCATTGTTGAAATTGAGGTATTTTTTCAATTAATAAAGTATAAAAAATGTAGAAATCATTATCATAGAATTATGTAATATAGTTATTCATTGAATGCACAGGATGCTTTACATAAGAAGCCCAGAATGAAGTGGAATGCAGACGAGGTACCTGATGGGGATGGAACTCCCTTTAAAAGTTCGGGCCCACACCCAAGTGGTCCACGCCAAATTCGTTACCTTCCAAACCCCCAAAGAAAGGCCCAAACATTTTCCAAAAAAAAAATGGCTGTTGAGAAGAAGGTAATGGCAATTTTAGAAATAGTTGTACCTATAATAATAAAACAAAATATTAAACGCATCTTACCGACAAGTTCCTCAGTGTTTTCTTGCTCTTGCAGTACAAGCCAAAACTGCAATATGTCCTTCTTGTTGCCCTTCTTCGCCACCTGAGACCACTGCTGACGTAACTCGCTGTCAACCTGTGAATAATTTAAAACTCTTTATTATATATTCCCAAATTGATGGAAATAGATTTGGAGCAGGCAAAGTCTTTACTTAATATAAACCCACCGAAAACGTGGCAAGTTTCTCAGAAACCATGGCTGTGAGTTCGGCGACAGTCCGCTTGTGTGGTTTCTCGAATACATTCCTGTCTTCTGGCAAGACAAACAACGGAATGAACCTTTTCTTTCTCGCCGAAAGACCTTCAGACGCACTGGATCTGTAATATTTAGATTGTATTATTTTCTTCAGTAAATGCATTACATAATTTATATCATTATAAATATATGTCAAGCATAAAATGTTATATTTAAAATCATTGAACTTATGAACAAACAAAGTATAAAGGAGATCGGTAGAAATACAGTTTTGAAGTGTTATAAAAAAAGGTTTACTACATGTTTAAGGGAAACTTTCAGTATAACCGTGGATTATCCATTCGAATGTATTTTTTTCTTAATTTTAAATATTCATACTGAGGTGCTGTTAATTACCGATAGCTCTGTCGATTTGCCCGACAGTGCGCTACGCACTTCTCCATGACCGGATCGAGTTGGGTGTGATCCAAACCAGTAAGTGGTTTACTGGCCTGGGGAGCAGAAAGGTATCCACTCTCCCGAATCCAATAACGGAACCCCGCTATCTCCGACTCCAACGAAGTGTCGTCTGTGGTGAAAAAGGCCTCGTCTCGGTCCATGGAGAAATGATGGAGGACTCTGGTTCTGATCTGTTAACAAAAGTATAATGAACATCAATGTTTAATGAAGAAAGTGAATTATGTAAGTTAATCAATGATCAGTTGCAGGAAATATACGTCCAGACAGGGAAGAGATCCAACTTAAAGTTTGAGACCTCGGACCCTACTGCCCCAATGGAGTTCTGCACCGGAGGTTATTGTCCAGTATGTATATCCAACAACAAATATATTACCAAACATATACATTAAATTGTACAATTTCAGAATATATAACTACATATACACTAGAGTGATATGTACAATACATCATTACACACAAATCAAATCTAACCAATATGACTAAAATAATATTGAAGTTACACATTGATGTTACATAATGTTACGGTACATTGTGTTTCAGGAAAACGGGAAAATTAACACTAAAACCATCACAATGCCACCACCTCCTAAACAACTAATTGCAACTACTTCTTCTACTAATACTAAACTTAAATCTGCCCCAATCACCACACCAACTTCAATCACAATCACCACACCGAATTCAAACACAATCACCACAACAAATTCATGCACAAGCACCCTACACACTTTAAGCACAAGCACCAAATCCATTCCAACCATAAACACATCACCCCAAGCCAGCACATGTACCACACCATCCACCAGCACCACAAGTAAAGAAAAAAAAACACCAGCACCATCCACCAGCACCAGCACTATTAATAAACGCAAAACCCGCAATCAGAGGACAACAGTGCGTACAGAGAGTGATTCGTGCCGGAAATGCGGCATCCAATATGACAGTCCAGATGACCATAAACTGAACATCCACAACTTGTGGATAGGATGCCAACATGACGGCAGTGAATGCAACTACTGGCTGCATTCAACATGCCTAGGGATACATGTAACCAAAAAAAACCATTTGAAAAACATATCTTTCTTCTGTCCAGAGCACAACTTTCATCCCAAAAAAAATTAAACAAGAAAATAAATTATTTGAAACGAATAATTAGTATTTTCATTCTTTACAGATCAGTAAAAGATATAAAAAAAAAATTGTTTTTTTTTACAAAAGTTTTACCGGGATTCGAACTCACACTGACGATGATGCACACTACTAGAATCAGCGCGCGGTACCGCGGAGCCATTGCGGCTTACAACGAGCAAGGTAGAAAATAGTTTATTTATATCTAAGATATTGTTCAGCTGTTACAAAAAAAAAATAACTGCAATTATTCCAAGAAAAAACTTTGTTCATCATGGAATAACTGCACTATTAGCTAAAATTAATTAATTTGATCCTTAAATGTAATAACTTATAATTACCTGCTCCATTCTTTCGAGGTTACGACAGCTCCTCAACCACGTGTGCTCCGTAGGGACGCCTGGGGGGACCCACATCTTGACTCTTCGGTTCCTGCCTTCCAGTATGAAGTCTGCGCCCTCCCCTTTGCTGGTGTGTCCACTTGCAGAGAAAACTTCAGTGTGGTGCATGAAGTCCAACACTTCCTGGGGAGCACACAGACGCATCCTGTCATCCCGAAAGACGAGCTCCATGTAGGTGGTGGCATTGGTCCCGTAGAAGATGGTAGAGGCTGAATCCCTGGCGGCAATCATGGTACGTGGGTTATTCCTCCTTACAGCACACCGGAATGTGAAAATCGGGATCAGCCACTCTCGCAAAACACTCCAGAGGAACCGGTAGTTAGGACATGGTAAACCAGAAATCCAGGCACCAATATCTGCAGATGTGACGTCTCGCTGATTGCAATCGTGTCGGGTGACGTACTCAAAGATGATTTCACGCAAGCTGGAGTGTAATAAAATCAAAAACATCTGCCAAGACTTGTGGTGGTTGCTGCATGACTGGGCATACTGCAAGGCGTGAGCGGTTCGAAATCCACAGAGGACAGCGATGTGTTTTATGAGAGGCTCCCAAAGAATCTTGAACACTGATTTGAGTAAATTTATTTCAACATGTCCAGCACCCGGAACGAGTAAAATATGTTGAAATAACTTGCACTCCCTTGGATTTACCTGTGTAAGTGGATGTGAGGTGCGAAGGTGACGCAAGAAGCTACCAAGTCCACTGTGGAACTCTTTGCCACACACACTGCAGCAAAACCAGTCGTCCATCATCCTTGCAACGAGGTTGTAGGGAGAACCATCACAACCAACCACAAACCACTGTCGTTCCTGCCCTAAACAAACTTGCATTTCCAATGATTTAAGAACACGGGTAAGGTTGTCATAACCCGAGGGGTTTACCAGGATTGGATCGGCGAGGGTGATGCAAGGTGGGGTTTGTGGATGGTGTGACTCTACCAGGCTGTAGGGATCTTTAGAAGTCTTGAAGGTAGCAGATTGTAAGCAGACAAACTCCCCCTTGGTAATTGTGTCAGTGAGAGGGCCACCGGGTATATCTTGTGACAGGGTTTGGAGAACTGTTCCTATCTCAGATTGGATGAACATGTCGAGGTAATGTGCAATATGATCCTGACATGCTGTACTCATTTGATTGAGTTCGTTGCTATACGTTTGTGTGGAGACACTGTGGAGCCAAAAGTATGGAGAAAATGCTAGGGCAGATTGGATGTTGTTGTGTGGATTCTGAATTGCTATTGAATTTGTCATAACACTGCATTTGGATTTAAAGTTTAGAACTACCCTCCAATTTTTCTGAAGAACCTGGTTATTGTCAAAGAAAACACACACACTACCGTCAGAAGACAAAGTATTGGGAGTGTCAGTTCCTTTCTCTATCCATTTACGAAGGGTGGTGTAATTTCCACATGGACTTGTACTGTGGTGAAGGAGATGGGATGTTTTGCTGCCTGATATGAAGTATGACAAGAGATTTGTAACAAATGATAATGGAGTAACAATGTTTGGTGATATGAGGCTGTACATGTGTTCAATGATGGTGATGAAAATTCGGAGTGATTTTGGAGATTCTTCAGGTTCAAACTGATTAAGATTTATGTTTCCAAAAGACGTGAGAAACTCGAGCAATGGTGTGTGACGATGTTGGATCCAATTCGCCAGAGAAAAATTATCAAAAAAACCCTCAACTTGATACTGGCTAGCAACATCTGATATGTCTCTCTCTATTCCCTTCCTTGCCAGTTTACCAACAACATCACAAAGAGAATTAATTTGATCGTCGGTTAACGTATCTTTCTCAAAAGCTTTAGCAATGGTGTCTATAGCAATGTCTTCTGGTGAAGATGTGGGTTGAAGCAAGTTTTGCTTAGTGTAGTCGATGCAGGCAGTGCAAATATATGTTGACTTGACCTTCAAGTAACCTAGCCTCAAAAGTGCGTCGTGAACAACTTTGGAGTGTTTTTTGGAGGAGATCTTATAAACACTAAAGGGATTGTCTGAAGCAAAAACTTCATGGCCACTACAGCTGCATTTTCTACTCATTTTTAAGTTGAAACTGTAAAAAGAGAAATAACAGGAATGTGTTACAAATTTATTTGGAAATACTTGTTAAGAAACATTAATTCGGTTCATTTATTGTGTCTGTATAATTGGGTAACTTTGTAATGAATAAATGCTATTTTTCTACATTGAAATTGTTTCGTGTTTTTAATGCATTTTTTGGTGAAAATATGGTCCTTACGCTAAACCATAGTTATTGAGCAGTTTCCCACCCCTACTGGGAATTACGTCCCTTTGCAGACGAATGACTGCGCATCCTGTACTGTTTCCGGGAGTTATGAAGGGAGAAGTGGTCGTTACACAAGGTGAGTGACTAAAATGTACATAAAAGCATTTATAACGAAATTATTGGGGCAAAAACGTGCAGAATGGCAGAAAAGGTCATATTTGTTTCGGACCAGTCGACCAAAATGCGGTAAATTCCCGGTTTAATTGAGTAACTAGGGGTTGAAGAGCACACACGTGCTGCAGAATGTACACATACCATAGCTCGCCAGTTTAGAAGTAGACCGCTCGCGAGAAAATCTATCGTTTTTATAGCCAAAATGGGCGAGTTCACTGTCTATTATAAGGGATAATATCTGGAATGAGCCATTATCTCTGTTTATAGGGATGTCCTGAACCTGTCTAATGACTCATGGGCTGTTGCCACACCAAATTTATATACATTTAGGTTGTGACTTTTGATTGTTTCACTATCATGCATATTATTTTATTATGAGAATCGTGTCTATACAGCCTTACGCAGCTGATGTGTTCTTGTGTATATTTATATGTACACCATTTGTGAAGAAAGCAAATTTCTTTCTATTCATTTGAGAAGTGATGACATGAAAAGATACCTTTGCTTAGTTGTTGTGTGGTTTGTTTTTGTTCCTTAAGAATTTATGTCCGTAGCGACTGGCTTTACGTTCCTTTAAACATCTACAGCGAAGCTGCTGCTACTCAGTTAACAGTAATACATTTCTATGTTTACCACTTTGATTATTTACGAAGACATTTGGTTTAGGGTATTTTCAGTAAGATATTATCTCAAAGGTAGAGTTTTCATCTCGTGTTTCGATTGTTTATTTGTATCTGTTTATATACAAAAAAACACATTTCCAACCAATACTTTCTAGTAGGTGAACACAATACATTAATGGATTGTTACATACATTGAAATTCATCATAAGTATATATCCTTACATCTACTCCCACTGATACACCACTACCCATGAAACGAGCATGCACATTTACATACGTACATCGTTTATCATGCACCTTTTACGTCAACAAACGATTTCATAACACATTCCAAGCAAATACTCACATTTCTGTTGTTGAAATATTCAATCCACAGTAAATATCCAGGAATATAATCCAACAAAGCAAACATACACAACACAACACACGACACAGCACAACACGTTGCTTCACTCAATCCACATGTGCACGTGCATCACGCTATTCATGCTTCCGTCAACAACTCCTGCGGTCGCTTACTCACACATAGTCATATCTCAACATTCCACTAAAGCACTCTCACTTTGCGGATTATGATAATAATCTGCTGTTTTATTTTTATTCTGTTGACTTATTTTTCTTCGAAAAACTTTTTGTCTCTGCACTACAACCCTTTCACCCAACGTTATGTTTATTTTGTATACCATTTGATCGTTCATGTATCACCTCATATACTTTATTACATTGATGCAAGCTATTGGCTAAACTATGAATCACATTCTTCTTTTCACTTAAATGATTCCAATCCAACCACCGCCGTGTACTCTTTATTTTTGACAATATTTGATGCCGGTTGATCTAGTCCAGTACAGGCGGGCGGTTGGATTATTTCATTCAAATACTTCAAGCAAAGCATATTGCAAATTTTTGATTACATCAATTTTGTTCTCCCATGCGTGTCTTTACAAGTTAAACACGCCCATTTACATTTTCATTCTATTATTATGCTGCGGGGATATTCATCAAAATCCGGGCCCTAGTAAATTCGGTAATCTAAAAATAGTTCACTTAAACATAAGAAGTTTGAAAGACAAAGTTGATTTACTTGCACTTGAACTCCATTCCTACGATGTAATCTGCCTAACAGAAACGTGGCTGCACGGTGATATTCCTCAGAGTGATATTTCCATTCCTAGTTTCCATTTGCCATTTCGTAACGATCGTCCAAGCCGGGGTGGGGGTGTAGCTATATATGTTAAGAAAATACTCTATGTCAAAAGTATGGATACTCTCAATATACAAGGACTCGAAGCGCAATGGGTACAGATAAAGTGTAAAAATAAAAATTACTTAATCGGAAATTTTTACCGCGCCGATAGAAGTGAGGCATATTGGGATTTATTAGACCAGTCAATTTCCAAGGCGATGGCACTAAACATGCAAACTATAATAACAGGCGATTTTAACATCGATATCCTCAATAAAACGAACCATAAAATTGAAACCCTCAAGGCAATGTACGGCTTGACACAACTTATTATCGATGCAACTAGGATCACACCCACATCTAGAACCTTGATTGACTTATTATTTGTATCTAATGCTGACAGCGTGGTTAGTTCGGGTGTGTCTGATCCAATTTGTAGCGATCATTGTCCGATATACGTTAGTATTCGGGATGAAATACCTATAAATAGTAATTTCAAAAGAAAAATTTACAATTACAGTATGATTAACACAGATAATCTAAATGCAAGCCTAAATTCAGTCGAGTGGCAAGATATTTTGTCAACAGACACCATTGATGACGCGGCAACATCGTTTTCGAAGTGCTTTACTGATATTTGTGATAGTCACATTCCAAATAAAACGGTTACAATCAGACCTAAAGACCCGTTATGGATAACTGGCGAAGTTCGCAATTTGATAAGAAAACGGAATCGTGTTCACAAAAAAGCCAAGAAACACAACCGACCTTCTGATTGGGAAAAGTTTCGCCAAGTCCGTAACAAAGTTATATCAGCTGTTCGCACTGCCAAGAAAAAATTTGTATCTAAAATTGACAGCAAGATAAACGATTCATATGGTAGCAAACTATGGTGGCGCCTTGTTAAAAACTATTTGAAATCCACAGGAAACGATACAAAATTTCCCCCAATCACATATCAGGATTCATTGTACGATGACTTGAATGATATCGTAAAAGTAATGAACAACTACTTCTGCGATCAGGCAAGTGTAAAATCTCCCGATAAAAACCTACCAGAAGTAATCCTTAAAACAAACCAAACTCTATCTTGCATCAAGTTGACTACCAGCGAAGTTAAAGACATTTTACTCTCTGTTGATGTTACAAAAGCTACTGGGCACGATGGCATCGGAAACCGTTTATTGAAACTGAGTGCTTCTATAATAGCAGATCCATTATCAAAACTTTTTAACACCTCCCTTAACAATTCAATATTTCCAAATATCTGGAAAATCGCGTCAGTAATTCCGATCTATAAGAAAGGTAATATCAACGAATGTAACAACTACAGACCTGTAGCCCTAACGAGCTGTCTATCAAAATTTTTCGAAAAATGTGTTTTTAAATACGTATTCAACTATTTCAGGGATAATAATTTATTATCTAATCTTCAGTCCGGCTTTATTCCTGGTGATTCACCCACTAATCAGTTGACGTTTCTTTATGATTTCATCGCCAGTGAAATTGACAAAGGCAAAGAAGTTCGGGCGGTTTTCTGCGACATAAGTAAAGCCTTTGATAAAGTATGGCACAAGGGAATTATTCACAAACTAAGATCATATGGTATTTGTGGCTCATTACTTTTATGGTTTGAGAGCTATCTAAAAGATCGCTTGCAACGTGTCGTAAAAAACGGTTACAGCTCCGAATTAAGACCGGTCACTGCCGGGGTCCCTCAGGGATCCGTACTAGGGCCATTACTGTTCCTTATCTACATCAACGACATTGTCGAAGACATTGACAGCAACATACGATTATTTGCTGACGATACATCACTATACGTTATTATTAACGACCCAATTGTAGATGCGCAGACCCTCAATAAAGATTTGTCCGTTATCAGTACCTGGGCCAATAAATGGCAAGTAGACTTTAACCCAAGTAAAACCGTCACTATTCAATTCACCCGTAAAAAAACCCAGTCTATTAAACCTGCGTTATTTATGAATAACACTATAATTAACGAGGTATCATCTCATAAACACTTGGGAATAACTCTACAGAAAGATTGTTTGTGGCACAGCCAGATTGACAGTATTGTTAAAAAGGTAAGTCCGATGATAAACTGCTTGAGAAGTCTTAAATACCGACTCAACAGGAAAACCTTAGAGACAATGTACAAATCGTTCATCTTACCAGTTTTCGACTACTCTTGTCACATCTGGGACAATTGCACAAAAGAACAATCACAACTTCTCGAAAAACTAAATCTTGATGCAATCAGAACTATTTGTGGTGCAGTCCGTGGCACAAGCCATTCTAAATTATATGCAGAGACAAATATTACATCTTTAGAAGAAAGGAGACGCCGTCAAAAGTTATATGTATTTTACAAGATGAAAAACAAAATTGTTCCGGAATATTTATCTAATTTAGTTCCTGACAACGTATCCGACGCAAGTCAATACAACTTAAGAAACAGTTCCGATCTCCAAAGCGTAAAATGTAACACCAGTCATTACTCCAAATCCTTTGTGCCGGACACGGTCAATATCTGGAATTCCCTCCCGTTAGACATTGTCAATGCAAGCACTTTTGGAGAATTCAAAAATAAATTAAAGGAAGAGAAAATCCCAAATTATTTTAACCTTAACAATGGATCAAGATTCTGTCAGATAATCCACTCCCGCCTTCGGCTTGGTTGTAGTGATTTAAAAGGTGATCTGTTTGCTAGATTTATACATGACAGTCCAGCGTGTAGTTGTGGACACCATTTAGAGGACGCACTTCACTTTTTTCTCATTTGTCCCACCTACAATGATATTAGATTCAATCAATACTATTACATAAAAGGTTTTAACCTTAAATCTATTCTTCACGGAAATGCTGGCTCCACAAAACAAGAAAACGATGTACTCCTTAAATCTATCCATAACTTCATAATTAAAACTCGCAGATTCTCGGACTTTTCTTAAACCTATGATTGCCTTGCTCCATCACAGTATTTCTTAAATCCAAAATTAGCATAGTCCCTTCAGCTGCATCTTGTAATTCATTATGGCCATTCAATAAAGTATTATTTGTGTTATTTTCCATGTAGTGAGTGTAACTTTCTCTTTGGTGAACGTCACTTATTATGTTTTTGTATTCATGTATTTATTTCGGAGCGGCCTTCACATAAGTTCTTATGAACTTGTTGGCCAATCCACTTCATGTAAAACATTTCATGAAATAAATATGTTTAAACCAATTGCAAGACGACATGATATGTTAGGACGCAAACAAATATACTTGAAATATGTATCAGTACAACATTGACATACATCCTTACAAGTAGATAGCATTGCTCAGTGTGACTACATTCTCGTAAATGTACATGTATAAATTATCCTCTGGCATTACATCAGCAAAGCACTTCTTCTTTGTGTGAAATTATCAATTTAGCTTTACAAAGTCACTCATTAAACTATTTGTCAATTGTGACTCGCCTCATCTCCCCACACAGCCAATACATTAATCATTTTACCATTACTCTGAATCTTCTAATCATTGGCAGCTGCTGTCGGATAATAACCAAGGCATGCATGAATAACTAAAAGCCAGACAATCACGATACTGCTGATATATTTGCGACACAAAACACATGGGAGTTTTATTTCTATAAAATCAGATTGTTTATCAAACCTTTTCTCACAATATTGAAATGACAAATGTTAGGTGTTTTAAATATGATTAAATAGTGAACCTGATATCTCTTTTGTAATGTTGATAATATCAAACGGCAGGAGACTTAAATGTTACATTTTTCATCGTGTCATGTTATATATAATACACTGAAGTGCGATATGACGACATTTTAATGAAGAGATTAATAATGATAAAATGTCCACACGATCCACTTGAGGTTTTATTTGAGGCTCATGATAGTTCTAACCAATCTAACATAATGCCTGAATAGTTGTTTTTTAAATCATGAAGATACATGTATATATAGTCGATTATAATTATGTATTTAAATTTAGACTTGAGTTCACCAATTGTATAATGGAATAATAGTTATGTGGATCTGATATTTAACAATATACAAGACTTTTAGTATATTATTTATATTGTTTGTGATAGCTGAGCCATAGTGCTTGTGGTTCTTACTGTATGTGACATTAACTCAAGATATAACAGGTGATATCGGAGTTTATATTGGATACAATAAGTGGTTGTATGAAGAATCTGTGATGTATCCGTCTACAATATGGACAGAAAAGATCTGGTACACATGTACTTCATATCATAGCTGTCTCACAGGAGTATATTTATAACCAAGTTGATTTTAACATAAAATCAAATTAACCATTCACAGGGAATGCGGCACGTGTATTCACTTACATATGTACTTTACCGATATGGTGGAGTAAGATGGCTTATGGTTTCGGGAAAATGTGGTGTACATGTATGGGTAGGTAGATAGGTAGATCGTAGTCTCCTCTATCAAAAGTACCTCAGAATGCCATAGTTTTTTGTATCTGCATCAATATTTTGTCGGAAAGTTGGTTGGGGACAGGGCAGTTATATCCGTCTATAAAGAAGAAGGACTGCATATCATGATTAAGTGTTCACATCCGAGAAGCGAAGAAGCGAGGACAGTGTAAAGGCAAAGAACTTAAAAATATGGAAAAGCACATCAAGGGGTAATGGTTAATGTATATTTGAAGATTTAGGAACGCAAGATGAGTTGTGAAATGGCAACAGTAACAGCTACGTATACTGGGTATTCAAGGAAAAGGGGGGGGGGGGGGGGGGGGGGGGGGGGAGGGGATAGCGCAGTGGTTAGCGCGTTCGGCTTCGGATCATTAGGTCCACATAGCGTTGCAGGCTTTCTCCCTGCCATAATACTAGCAGCCGCAATATAAGTGAAATACTCTTGTAAGCGGCGTTAAACCCTAACTCTCCTCACCTCACCTTCAAGGAAAATCACAAAAATAACAATCAAATTATGTATATTAAGCTACATTTATCATGGATGACATTAAGGTTGATGAAGGTAGCGTGTACATGTATAGTGTTAGCAGTATACTCCCGAGGACGAAAATAATGAGCGTGTGTACCAGCGACACTTCATAAACGGAGACATATAATGTGCTGTGTGTGATGGTTTGGTAAAAGTCGATGCTAGTGTCGAAATGTAATGAGATTATTGTCTGTAGAAGATACAATGTTTGTCGCTCTTACGTCAGTACAGTCTTCGGTTTCACGTAAACTCAATGTAGCTTTTATTATTTGAAGATTGCTATAAAATCTGAACTTCGGAATATGTTGTAAGGGCATATTTAGGTGTCTGGTAATAGTCTTAGTACTTGTTTAATTTGATTCAAAAATGTATTCATACAGGTTTCCTTCACATGCGACTCTTTACGTGTATATTTTAATATTTAGAGGACGTCATCCTATTCATATGATTGAGATATTTCACTGAGTAGAATAACATGTTATTTCACTCAGTGAAAATGCGGATTTTAATTTAACTGATAAATTCCGTATTTCACCACAGAAAATATAAGGAAATGCAATAGTTAATGCATTTTACATGTTGACGTATACTTGAGTGTACAGAGAGTGGAATACAGAATAGCTATACTATCGTCATATAGTTATTTTAACGTTCTGTCATCCTATCACTATTAATTCGGTGAAAATAGCAAGTTTATTAAATCCGAAGTGCTGTTTACATGTCAATGCACACAAAGTGTATGTCATGTGAATTATACGATGACAGTTAAGGTGAAAGTAGTTCACTGTTGGTTTTAGTTTTGGAAGGAACTTGTCTAGACTTTTATCTCATGAAAATAGGCTGAAGTAGCACGGATAGCAAATCCTAATCTTAGAGCTTCCGATAACTTGACTGTTGAGATATGACTGATAATTGGTATCCATCAAAAGGTATAACTATGAAATAAATCAGGAAATCATGAGTATACTGGTTCTACACAGTAATGTTACTACCAAAGGACATGCCAATTCCATTAAAACTTTGAGATCATGAATATACCGTCGTATGTAAATTGAGGCGTGAAGCGGTCTGTTAAGCTTATATATAATTTTTGTTTATAATTTTGCCTACGATACGTGCCATCATTATATATGTGCTGATAAAATGCAATTTTCATATTCCTTTCCAAACGTCAAGTATATAACAATTATTTGTTTGAATTCCAATAAAACAACCTAATACATGTTGAGACACCGTCCGATTTACACGCACAGTAGTTATAAGAACGTTTCAAAATTACCAAATCAAATAATTTTGTTAGTTGTAGATACGTTTCCAAATTATGCTTTACTAAATTTAAATTGACACACACTGGCCGCGGGACTTTACTAAATGAAAACGATTCGTCATTCGTAAATAAACGTAACATCAACACAGCAATTCACAGTACAAACATAACTTTCTGAATAATTTTGGTTAAAAAATTGTTAGCCTTCATATAATTATATCAACTGTTACACTATACAAATACATTGCATCAGTATTCTGAAATTCATTTTGTAGTCCGTCCTAGTGCATTTACCACTCAGGGATTTCTATCACATGTAACCTTTGCTAAGGGCAAATGCTACAGTAACACGTTTTTCGATTTTGGTTTGACAATCCCAGTTTCTAGGAAATCGCGTAGTGCTGCTATACAGAGATCGTGTCATCACAAGTCCATAAAGAGGTTATTTAGTCTCCCATGTGCTGTCGTTTGTTTAACCCAAAACCTTAGGAGACTGAATCCCAAAAGGAAATATCTGTCATGAAATATGTTCTTTTACGTCTGATGGTGTATTTGTTGAATCGTGTCCTGGTTGTCAGAGCATCTTTAGCCGAGTACCATTTGTTTGAGGACTTCGAGTGAATGAACTTAACGGTCATCCATCTTTTCCACGCCTCGACAACTAAATGTTTCTAAAGGTCAAAATCAATGAAACACTACCAAAGTGTGGTATACATTATATATTATATATTATTATGGTGTGACATCTGATTTCCCATACCTCACGTCTTCCCCTCAAGGCTACAGAAACACCTCATTGTCTGGCTAACTGAGCACAGTTCCCTCTGAAGTTATCCTGTCATTTCCTTGTGTTTCGAGAAGATATTTTTTTCTTGAATGCTACTTGAGGATCTTCCTCTTCTCCTGTGAGGCTGGTCCAATTGGGTGGTTGTAACTGAGCTTGAGTGCGTTCCCTGGTCGTGGTTATGGACGCCAACAAGCTGGTAACACTTCCATACATCAGTGATTTTCAACATCATATGCAGTTCATTAAGAGGAATGTATGTTTTACACTGAAATTGAGGTTACAGCATATGACCGTATACCTGATAATGTGGGACATGAGATTTGCCTTGATGAAAATAAGTCCATTCTGTGTCTGCCTTCTATGGGTACTATCGTTTCCTACCGCAAGGAAATGTCGGTTCGATTGACACCCCGTCAATTTCTATTTCCCTATTTTACTTAACTTGATATATTTCGTCAAACATATTGATTGGAATGTCTCCTATGTTCATCTGAGTCGCTTGACAGTTCCCAATTGATAGAACGCAGAGACGGAGAGAACGCTTCTCATTTGTGTCTGTTATTTGATGGGGAAAGATAACAAAGTTAGATATTTTGTTGATTATTGTGCCCTCATCCCATATCTTTTAAAAACCTTCTTTGTGATTTTGTATCTTAAACTTTCCGCCTAATCGAAACTGACATATGCCCGGACAGGGCCTGGAGTTCTATTGATCTGGATGTTTCCCAACTGGGATATCTTGCAGTGCTAACCAGACTCATCTCTACCTGCCTTTGATTTTAGCTAGGGTATGTGTAATATAATGACAAAGTACGGATTTTCTTTCTAAACACTTGAGAGACACCTGTTATCATGCTTTGTTGTTGCAGTCACATTCTAAAGCTATAAACAAGCTCTTGTTTTCTCAAAAGCCTCATACGTGTCCGACGAATTGTTCAATTTCCAAATGCATACCTGCCGTCGTGATATATACATGGAGTCACATTATCTATTTATATCAAAATATAAATCTCAACCCAGTCCTTTATTATGTGACGAATAAAATATTCACATATGTATATGGTTACTCGTGTTCTTGCAGTGCGGATTTATTAAATGTATGTTATTACACACCTCGTCGTCTTTTGTAAAGTAATTCTATTAACGTAGCTATATGAATTTATATTCACTGGTGAAATAAAATACAGAGGGTGATAAACGGACATTTATGGGTTCACTTAGATAAGAATATACTGTTAGTGGTGTCACAAGGGTAGTATTGGTCAAAATCAGATTTAACTCGAAATAACTTGTGAAAACTGTTAATGTAAATGAACTTAAATTGATGAAATGTATATGATAAATGATTTGGCATTTGTTTCGTAAAGGAAATGATAAAGGAAGTAATCCGTTCACTTGTGCATCTCGATGTAACGAAACAGATTTCAGAAAACTGTAATGCGAATAGCAGCTATTGAAATAATTAATTAAAAGGGACTCTGGTTAGAATGATATCCATTTGCATTCATTGTATAATGACTAGCTTCTTTTGAAACATACATGTTCCTAATGTACATGAACTATTCAATACTAATCCATTGTATTAAAACGACATATCACACCAATTATATTATGGTGTTTACAATGTCGATAGTATTCACTTTTCACGGAGAATTGATATAATATCTATCATATGATCAATCTGTTATACTCTCAACTACATATATGTACAGTCAGTATACCTTTACAATTAATTAGAAGAGACCATTACGAATATGGCACACAGAAAGCAAAATCCTGATCTCCGATGACTTTTAAAGAACAAACAGGCATGGTCCATGACCTACATGTAAATTGAAACTTTAAGACACACTGACACCTTTTAAAATGGTCCCCATAAACATATGTTTTGAATGACTTAAAACAATTTATCTACACAGTTTTGTGTTGAATCACATTGTGAGTTGTGTATACTACATATGATTTACATGTAAACTCACGGACAAAAGAAACTTTATCATTTAAAACACAGGAGATATCGACCCAATTGAAACACTAATTTGGTATGTTTGGAAAATAAATTATTTTGCTATAGTTTCCTGTGCCCGTGAGTTTATATAAGATGTTTAATTCAGTAGTAGACTTCATATTTTCTGTAATAGGAAACTAATGAAAGATGACTGCCTTAATTACTGGAAAGTCTCATCACGATGGATGGCCAGTAGATCTATTAAGCATATATAAGTCCGTCTGTTGAACCTTCATGAAAATACTGTTGATTGATAGCTGTACTAAATTGTAAGTTGCTGGGAATATATAGAATACTAAACGATATCCCGTTTGATAACATGTTTATTAAACGAGTGAATGGTTTGATATTTTAACGAGCGAAAGCGAGTTAAATACCGATGCCATTCACGAGTTTCATAAACATGTTATCAAACGGGACCGAGTTTAGTAGTTTATTTATTACTCAATGATGTAAATAGCACTGAATTGCAAGAAAATCGTTACGGCAGCGCGCGTTGGTAGCACACATGTGTGTAAACAACTCATTGTTATCTAATGAGTGATCTCACAACGATTGAGTAATACATTGTTTTACTGAATGAAAGTTTGTTATAGGTCGTTAAGCAGTTGTATATTTTATCAACGGTTTCTTCGTTTAAACAGCCATACGTTCACACTTTAGCGATACGACTGGCATGAACATGATTTTTCAAAAGTTGAGTTTCGTCAATGAATTACAATATCATAAGATAATGTGCAAGTTCAATACAAGATTACTGACATGTTGCATATGGCAATGTCTTCACGGTTTTGTAACGTTTTTCTTATATTCTTCAGATATTTTAGTTTAGTTTTTATCATATGAACAAAGTTTGTTTCAATGAAATATTTGAATGATAATGTCGGCTTGTTTATCAATACTACGGTACATCCTTTTCATGTTGTAATTATTTTTTTAAATTTGATTATGTAGCAAGACACGCATTTGAGCTCGAATTGACACAATTACAATGATACACAAACATTGAAAATACTTAAATAAATTTGACGGTAAATTATTAAGGCACCGAATTACGATGCGCACAGTTCTGCGCAGATGGAGTTTTGTCTTTAATGACATGTGTCATGTTCAATGCGGAATGACACTTGCGGATCAAGAGGTCAGGAGTTCGGCAAGGTTGTCTTCTGTGGAGAACTGTTCTACATGCAGTAAGGTTTGGGTGCAATGCCGCACTGAATCTCAGCGCAGTAACATCGGTGGTTCCTTTGTCCCAGCCGATGCTCGTAGGTTTCATTGCAATGCATAGCCACACTGGTGTTGCGGGCTGAATTCCTGCAATACTACCAGCAACTGTGATACAAATGAATACAAGTTTGGTTGTTGACGTTACTGGTTGACTTTGCATGCCTTAAAATTGGCGACTTCTGGGTTTTTTTTAAAAATAATATTTTAATAAACATCACGTTGATTATTTTTCAGATTCATCCAATAAATAAAGTAGCAATATTTTGATGGAAAAAGAAAGCTCATGTAGAACAGTATCGTACATTGTATATGTGTGTGTTACTGACTGACACCTTTTTCAACCAATTCATGTTTCGTATCCATATTAGACTTAAACTGCTTATTAATTATGATTTATGACTAATGCATGTTTCACATACATGGAACATTTAAACTTTCACCAAAGTAGATGAACTAAATTAAAGTCTTGTTAAACATGAAATAATAGAGTGCAGTTGAAGTCACCCTGCTTCAAAAATTTGAAGAGCACGTTTGTGATGCAATGCATCACTACCTCAATAATTACTGTGTCAATATTAAATATATAGAAAATTTAATATATTAAAGTACTCGGAATGACCTGAAGACTGTAAATGTGTCACTCAATTCTTTCTTGTCCATAGAAATCTCTTGAAGAAATTGGGGTAATTAAATACCAAGTTGTTCTCCTTAATTCAAGGTCTATCGATCTCATGCCAGTGCTTCCCCGATATAACGCCATCTCGTAGCTTTATCAGACATTTGCATTCCACCAATTGAACGATCATATATGAATATGAAAGAGAGGTCTTAAAAGGCATTTGCGATTCTTGGACATGTAGATGACAAATATCTTAATACATTTGATGGTAACTTTGAAATATCAATATATAACTGTCATATTATAAATGGAAATAAGGTACCAGATTTTAATGGAAAACGAACACCAGCTCGTGGAAACAGTTCATTGCAGTATACGAATGAGTCACGACTAATATAATTTTCAATGTCTAGATAAGGTTTTTCAAATCGTTTTCGCTCCAGATTATTTCAAAACATTTCTAAAAGAACCATTTTTAAGTGTCTCAGTAATAAGGAAACTTTCATTTGTTCTTTACAATAAAGAGAGTTTGTGATACACTGGTATGTTGTGTAAATTTAATATTCGCCAATACATTACAGTGGATTACGCGACATCAGTGATAAAAATTTTGAAATATCAGGGGTTAATATGTCGAGAGAACAAAAGCTGTAAATAAATAGAAAAGCCAAACTGTTTGTTATAAAAGGTTACATATCATGATGGATGTAATGATCCTCTTTACAAGTGTAAGCAAATGGTGTTAATCATCGTCATGTGTCCAACGAGCAACGGTAAATCAATAAAAGTTCACAAAAGAATAATATAAATACGAATAAAAAATAAAATTAAAAATATTTTAATCAGACTGCAATCTTCATAAACCATTTCAACACGATTCTTGACAGGTCTTGTTCCCACATATATTTAAATCTGCAATTTCTGATCTGATAGATGCACAGAGCTTTTATGAATATGTATTTTCAAAAATTACCTACAGAAATCCTTTTGGACGTCCGTATAGCCATGGACATCTTTTCACCTAAATTTAAGTATTTGGGATTCTTACTTTCAAAACTTTCCAATAAAGAAATAGCGAAAAGCGCTCGGATTTCATCAGAGTTCCGAAAAACTTGTAACTTTATTGTCGGACAAGGGTATACACTGCAACTTATGGTAGCAATATGTATCCTACAAGTGAATACTTTGGGCATTTATTATCACAATATCAACAATGTGTTAACAGGACAAGATATGATACGTGATACGTGATATAGTTGAATTAGGATAACGAAAAATACCCGGAGTACAAACTATATTGTCAAAATTTAATATAACTCTATTCATGTCATCAAAACATTTTAGCAAAGCTGTATTGATACACTCACCTGTTAGAATAGTTATAAATCGACCAAACTTGTTAATTATGGCCACATTCACAGAGAGTATATTTTGATTCTATGGATGTCTTACATCATTAAATATATTAAGTGTTCGTCGGGTCCGTTTGAAGACAAAATCTATATTGTTCAGAACTAATGTCTGATCTTTACCTCTCATATCAGGTAAAGAGTATTTTCTTCTGTTTCTCAGAAACTAAAACAAAAACAACAGTCCCTTTGAGAGCAAACGTTGTTAAAATTGAACATTCAATACTTGCGAAATGATTGCCTTTGTTTTAACATGATCAATCACAATTTTTCATTTTAATTGCTACGAATTCAAGATGGACTCTGTTTATATAAATGTTCCTATGACAGTTATATTGTAAGCCATTGTAAATATCGTTACGTTTGCAATTCAATAATTTGAAGTTCATGAGATATGGACAGACACAAAGAATGGGAGAATCGTCCTCTTTTTGGTGATTTTTGTTATGACGTCATACAATCAAATTTCAATTATTAAGGATGGGGTAATATACTCTTGGTACTTAACTCTGCAAAAACTAAACGAATGATGATTAAAATTGATTTCACATCATATTAATTGCATGTCATGTATGACTTGTCCGATATAATATGATTGATCTCTACACTGCATGCCAAGGTATATTAGCTTAAGTTTGCGATGAAGCGTTTGTGACAAGTGCACGTTTGTAGATGGTAAACAACCTGGCTAGTTAGGATAAAGATAGATGACGGACACTGTCAGCTCCAACATGGTGTTGTCTCATAAACCATGCTTCAGTGTTGCACACAGTACCATGAACTTCCACGTTGTTTGTGAGATGAGCGAGATATACAGAGACCTTGACATACGGTCAACCTGCAACCTGTTGGTCTCTCTGATACGCTGTTCTGCATATCCACATTGGAATATTGCCCTCTATCAATGACATTGTGTGTGAAGATAACTGGTTTTGTCATAGTTTCTATCTTTTGGTGCATGCTATTAGACGATAACTTGCACTTACATGTACGTACATGTCCCTGTGAGTGTGTGTTAAATATATTGGTTTTATGAACCATTGTACATGTGTTTGTTCACGAAATTAATTTATTGAATCTATCACGCTATTTGTCATGTAATTATTACTTAGATTCATTTTACTTCTTTTGAATGGTACTTTTGCGATTCTGATAGCATCTGCTAGTGTAACGTTTACTTAGTTTGCCGATATAATCATTGATAACGTGAAAAACAATTTGACAAAGAAAGGAAAATCCATCTTCTTCAATTGCATCCTGGCTATCTCCATTGTTAATTTATAAACGAACAAAGCTCATTGTGGGTTAAATCCATTCTGATTACCACACGATTCAAATCGTTCTTAGAGAACATCAAATATCCTCAATATCCGACACGGGATAACAAAAACACCGTGAACTGATCAAAGGGTTGCTCAATGCCGCAGATGACAGGTTTCCTTGATTAGCAAACATTACAAAGTAATAGAACTGGGTATTCCTTGATTAGAAATGGGCCTATTTTTTGTGAGCGATCGCAGTCAAAAAACAAATTACTTCGGCGCAAGGATTTCAGTCTCGGGTTTTCTCTCTGATACTTTATGTTTTACATCCTAAAATAAACTATAGAAGTGACGCAAGTAGATACTGATTGCCTGCATAGAGTGAACTTGACGTATCTTTTGTTTTTGTCGATAATTGGGAATAGACCAATGTTTGACAGGGCTTCAGTAAGTTAATTCATTGCTTCCAGTGGACGCGCGATCGGCACCTGCTGTCTGTTTACTGTCTCCATTTCTGTCCTTACCGTAACAAGCGTTACTTTCCTGAAATGGATTGCAACGACTTTGTTGCCGATTAATCTCTTATGTTTGACTATCTGTCAGGATGGCTAAACAAAACCAACAACCGGTCAACGCCTGTAAATCAATATATGGAAAAATCAATTACTCCCTCAAAGGTACTGGCGTATCAAATTAAAAACAAAGTTATTAAATGTCAGCTGAGGCTACATATCGAGAGAGTTACTATCAAATTAAGCTTACTATAGTTTGTCATTCGGTAGGAGGCAGTAACTAGATGATGCATCCCCGCTGAACTGATGGAGGTGGAGTCTAATCGAAGCGACAAAGCTGAAGTGGGCTCACTGAGAGAACAGATAGCTACTGGGAGCTGACTACAGCCTAAACACTCAGGAAGGATTAGACTATCTATCTTTGATCAGCTGCTACGGATAGATTCGGATATATACATTTTTAAAATCAAATATATTGAAAAAAGGAAACTGACAATGGAATAGAGCCATGCGGGGATATACGAACGTTTCCAATTTCCGATATGAAAGGTTTTCTATTCTGACACTGACGTTTTCAATTAACTCACGTTTGCATGGGAGTTTGAATTTCAACGGAGTTTACATATGCACCTGATTGCTGAAGGAAACAGCAGCCATGGTGCATGATAACTTGAGTGACAGTGTTGGAAACTTTTCTGACAAGATCTTCCCTGTGCTGAAGCAACCGCTGTACATGATTATTATCTATTCGTTCGCCTATGCATTGGTGTTCTTGACGTCCCTAGTGGGCAACACGATGGTCACATCTGTGGTGATTAAGAAGCGAAGCATGCACTCCGTGACAAACTACTTCCTCGTAAACCTGGCTGTGGCCGACATATTGGTGACATTCGTCTGTGTCCCCGTCAACCTTATGATTAATCTCTATAACGGTAAGTGATAACTGTTGGGAACCGTTCACCGAATAATGAACGTGACGCGAATAGGATTGAATCCATAATGTAGTTTTGAGCACCTGTGAGTTTACCCTGCCCCAATGTCATATGACGTCTTGTAAAAGGTAATCAAATTCTGACAAAAAATCTTTAAGCATTGTATCATTGATGTGACCGCAAAAGCCTTTTCCGTCCACGTTTATAACACCTAATTCAAAGTTCCATTTCGCAGTTTCCGCTCAGTTTCAACCTTTTACAACTTATCACGCTCTTGCGACAGTTTAATTAAAACCATTTGAAATAAACATTGACATTACGGTATTTTTGTATTACTATTTAAGCCAAATCCTAAATGAACTTCGCATTCTAGAAAACTTCAAAACTTTTTCATGTTCGTTGCAGTAGTTTGAACGATCAATAATTCACGACAGGATTTTTCAATTTTACAGGTCATTAATAGAAAACATACAGGAAACAGGACAAATCAAAACAGACTTGAACGCTTGCGGTAATTGTTAACGATAGAGGAACACTAGATTGTTTCCATTTGCCATTAACTGTCAGTTTTGGAGATATTTAACTGTAGAAAATTTTAATTGTTGGACGATACAGTTAATTTCGTTTGTATGCTTGATTTCCCGACCTTACTAGTAATATTATTATAATTGCATTCCTCAAATGTCGCTTAACTTGACTAATGTGATTATTTAGGACATGAAATGTAATAATTGAATACATGTACATATTCAATACACAATTTATGTATCACTAGACTTGCCATATATGGTGTACAATTTGTGTAAGCCACTGGTAAGCCTGGGGCATATTGTTTCCAGCCTTTCTGTTCATATACACATGTAATCATCAATTTAATTATGCTAAATGCTACACATAACCAAATTAGCACATACATTACCCATAATGTGTTTGTTAATACACATGCAACAAAGTCATGATGTAAGATTTATAATCTGATTATAATGTGAATAAGTTTTACACATGTCCAGTCCTGTTCAAAATCAGATGTAAACAATTTACAAGTAGACTCTTCCGTTAATGATCGAACTTATTGTACATCATCAAATTGTGACGAATGCGAATTCCTTTAAAATAAAAATGATATGTCCGTAGAGGACTATTAGAACTTGGGACTTCACAGTCCTGAAGTTTACTGACACTATTTTCTCTTAAACCACCCCCTCTCATTGATCGGCATAGGAAAGTTAAATGTTTCAGGAAATAAAAAGCTTTTGCAAAAGGCTTTGATGTATCTCTTCTATCATGACCCGCTAGGACGGATCTCAAGGGAGACAACCCTTGAACTAGCACCGTCACAATGGCCCAATGAGAACATTTATCACAAGTGCTCTTACGTATAAGGTCATCGTCCGTTTTTTCACATATAAATTGTATATAAACTTCATCATCATATATTTCAATAACGGTTATATAATAATGAATGTTTTATTAAGGGCGACATGAAGCAATAAATAATCGAAACGGTCAGTCGGTGTTAAAACCTAAATGTAAAATATGCCTTCTTCATGAATTCCTCAGAGAAAATCGTACAAAAAAAGATAAATCAAAAGAGATTTCAGCAACGTGCAAGGCGAGACTCCGTTAGGTTTTTAATGGAGTGCATATCAATCACCTTAAGCTCCATAAAATAAGATCAGAGAAAGTCTTATCACAATAATTCTTTTCGGAAATGAATTTCATTTTTTTTAACAAGTTCTTAATCATTCATAGCTTAATCCACGGTTATAGTTAACTTAAGTTAAGTAGAGTTATATAATTATCATTAAATATGAACTGACAGACGGATAACAATAACAAGTAAGAAATTGTTAATTGTTGGAAAGGGGTTTCATACCAATCGCAAAACGAATGTGGTAGAAAAATTTATACAGTTATTTTCTATTTTCTTTTCTTAAATATATATTCTGCTTTTTATTGACAATTTTTGGGGTCCTTGAGTTGAATTTGGTCTCTTGTCAGGTGAGGTCGATGTATCGACGTATTTTCGGCGGAAAGTAAGTACATAATCGAAAAGCTTTGCCTATTTCCGATTAGTATAATAGTAGATTAGATTAGTATATATATTTTTGAATGGCGATAAGATGACCACTGCCTTTACTTCTCACATCTATATTGGCCTAGAAGTGCGGGTATATATTTTTACCTACATTGCATATACTTTTAGAATCTGCGAATTCTCAATTTCTTGTATTGTAAAGCCTAAAATATGGGTTATGATAGTAATATCATACAGTTGTCTTGATATTTTGGAGCAAGCATCGTGTACTCCAACTTCAGCATATCATTCGCTATGTAAAGGCGAAAGGCCAAACAAGATTGAAAGGCAAATAGTAACAGTTGCTATTCTGTATTCTAATCAATACGTGTTTGTTGTGGTATAAAGCTGATTTATAGCAAATAATCAGAAGTTTTGTTCACATTCTTCTTTACCTGTTGGGTCCTGGTTGTCCGTGATTATCTATTCGAAAGAGAAAGTCTCCCCGCTAACTGAAACTGCCCCCAGAGCAAATCCACTGCCGTTCATAGCTGCAAATGTACACTATTTGGTGTTAATGTTTAATCACTAGCATTTGAACAGCTTACAGAAATGAATGGAACTTTCAATATCCACCTTATAGCGTAATTAATGTGAATGGCAAATGGTGGGAAAAGAAACCACCTGCTTTTCACAAATCAAATTTCACAACAATATGAACGACTAATAGCATATAAATTGGATTTGGTCATTCAAAGATCCCAACATTATGAATGACAAATAACAAATAAAATTGTTGTTCTAAAGTCGGATAACGAAAAGTCGAAGACGTCTTTATTCTGTAAGCCACCAACTAGCAAGCTTTTCCCTCCGGCTTGCACTAGGTCCTACCAGAAACACAAATCAATCACCAACACTGTGCATTATGCAATCCCATTTCATGACGTACCGTATTCTCGCGTACCGTATTCTCATCTTGAAAACATGGGGGTGGGCTAGTAATCGAGAGAGACCCCAACTCATGAGACCGAATTGACTCAATCCAAGATGGCGGCTCGTAACTAACACAAATAGGCAAGGCATGTTATCGGCATAAAGAATATTGTATATTTTTATATATGATAAGTATATTATGCACTTACACATCATTTTCGTTTTTCAGAATTCTATGATCGGCGACTGCAAAAACAATGAAATCATTGCCATTAAAATTTTTATTTATGAATTTTGTATGACCTGTGTTGGGTTTAAAATGGTGTACGATGAATAAAAACGATAACATTCTTGAGTTGCGTTGTTGATAGTTGTGTGCTGACAAAATAATTCAGAAAAATTTAAATGTTGGGAATTAAATTCAGCTACTCACATCATCATACATCGATGTAAGTTACACGTCCCGATTTGATATTCATCATTACATAGCTTAATTATTATGTTGTCAATAATGTTTATGTACGTTATGTAGTCATAAATTCCAGAACAAATATCGTAATTTGCTAATGAACTATTTACAATTCAGTGTTGGAAGCGTCAATGCATGTCGACTTTTTTTCAAAGGAAGTACAATATGATTGATTGTTATAGTAGTGTCGACCAATCAGAGCAGACTATCGTCATTACGGAATTTCCTTCCAGCAAGCGCGGTGTCACTCTCTCACACACACGATCTGTCACTAGGCTACATCATGTTGTTTAGAATATTGTTTTGATGTTTTACTTCATAGATTTCTCAACTTGTCAAAAGGTTACGCTAGCGCTTTACTTATTTTGATGATTGCTACCGGTCAGGTATGACACGTTCGGTGTTCAACATCTGCTGTCGGTAGTGATATTCAGTGATTAACGTTTAACTTTGCTTACGGATTTTGTCAATTGACCGACCTTTGAAACTGTTGTCGTAAATAGTTTATTTCTGATAATCCCCATTAGGTGTCATTATAATTTGTCAGTATTTTTATTTATCAAAACACAAACCATCTTGAGCATGTTTTCTCAGGGATTGTCTTTCTTTAGGCTGCAAATCGATCCTCATCATATAGGTGCAGTGATTTCTTTCTTAAACAACGGATATATTTCATCAATCTTCCATCTCGTTTCCGGAGCAGAACTAAAAAACCTTAAGTTAAGGGACAGCTTATCGAAACTCGGTCTATGGAGCACACATTATATATGTGCTGATATGCCTTTGGTATTTTCAACTTCTTCACCTTTTTCCCGTTTCCATGGAAACGCTGCTTGGACTTCGTTTCCGAGGCAGAACTCAGAAATCGTAAGATTTAGCTAAAGAAAACATGCTGTGTTTGACATGCACATCACCATGTGCAGATGTGCCTTTTGGTATTTTCAACGTCTACTCTTGGATATTGACCTCGTTTCCGTGGTAACGCTACAAGATGTATACTTCCGTTTCCGAAGCACTACTCAAAGCGTAAGACATAGCTCAACGAAAATGATATGCAACTCAATCTTTTCGTGCAGATGTGTCTTTTGATTTTTCAAATTCTTCGAATTTTTATTTCCCATCTTATCCATGGGAACGCAACATAGCCGTATCTGGAGCGTATTTTGTAACAAATTATTTGAATAACTTAAATATTTTTGCACAAAACATTTTTAGTGAATGAGAATTTATCAAAGAATAACGCTTCATAATCATATTTCAATATATTTCAGATGTTTCCATCATGTATGCATAATGTATGTTATTATGTATCTGCTGTTCACCTTTTCAAGTGTATAAAGGTCTCAAAAGATAAACGATGCAATCATTCCATGTACATAAAATGTCCTCCTTGATAGCGTGGCACAGACATGTTGATTGAGTAGATGTCACAAAATAGCCTGGTGTGACACGATCTAAGAATATCCACTTTGTCTGTCAAGTTATCTAGATATTCAATATTTAACCGTATGCTCTCTTTCAAAATAATTGTTTTGAGATCATATATCGATTTAATGGTCCTTGAGTTGCTACTTTCCGCATTGTGGGCGACTTAGCATATCACTGGTAACGGAAGTCCGTTATGGAATTTGAGTTGCATACGAGGTACTTTCATTAAGTTTAAAAGCTTGCTTATCATTTGATCACTTGTCAATGCACAGAAGCACGCAAAGCAAACGACGACAATGTGACAGAGACAGGGGAATAGACACATTGACATATATCGGCCAGGGCCCATATTTTCGAAGCTGTCTTAGTGCTAAGATAGTCGTAAGTCAAGGCTAAATGTATGGCACTTACGACTATCTTAGCGCTAAGAGAGCTTCGAAGTTATTGGTCCAGGACACTTTCTTTAATATCTCCGAAGTAGCTCCAGTTATCCAGCAAGAGAGGCATGAGCTAATTTATTAATTATGGAACTTTCATGGAATGTTAAAGTCTTTATAATGCTTCATCCTTGACGCAACGTTAAGTGACTTTATGAAACTTGCGCCAGTTTCAATCACTGGCTAATTTAGGTCTTGCATCATTTCCTTAACTTTTTGTGCTAGCGTAACAGAGCCAATTATGAAGTTGTGCAGAACAGTTAAGGAAATGCAATAAGGCTTAAACTAATCAGTGATGGAAACTGGTGTAAGATAAGGCTTGCGAGGGAAATTTCGGTTTCAAGTAATTTCTCCATTTTCATGCGTGAGGATACATGTACTCAAAGACATCTTATCGATATACACCTACATGTAATATATGATACAAGTGGGTCGTTTTCCTAGCATTTGGCAAAATCCCCAAGCAGGGAAACATTTGAACAGATACATCGTCCTCATTCCCATCCAACCAAACCAAATGGAGATCGATGTATTGTTTGATGGATACATCTAATACGGGTATTCTCTCACTCTGCAGTAGAACATGAACATATGCTAAAACAGATAACGTGTAATGGGGTCAACAATGACGGACATTGTCGGGTAGATGGTAGATGGGTCTTCAGATGTTAGATCTGAAGATAGGACATTCTTTCGATATGCAGGAGCATATACAATACAGACAGAACAATGTATAAGAAGGACACGGAAATGGCTCGAGAGACACAAACCGATCTGAATGAAATAAACTTCCTAGTCGAATACAAGAGTGGATGCTCTCGGAATATTCTGATGTTTCTGTCGAAATGCAAAGTGTATTCAGTGCACGGAACTTGGATAACATAGAATTGGAGAAACCTCATTGTATATGCCTGGATATAGCACCTGGCAGTTTAAGGGTTAGGAGGGAACTATTGGAATAGAAGCAATTTGGTGCTGCTCGACATTGGTCTAATCTGTGTTAAGACTGTTGGACTGAGCTGTCGAGGTTGTAATCTCCCTTTGTAATCCACCTCCTAAAGCTACTAATACCAGAGACGATTTGTCGACACATGAAGAAGGTAATGAATTTCAAACGATTCTGTATCATGAGGACTTTCACGCTTTATATTACTCCAGCACGAGTAGATGTATATCCTTGGGCTTCATTGCATTATTTCGAATGAGGCCTCCATCACCTTCTGCTTCAAAGCCACTGCAGTGCAAGCGTGCATTGGGTGATAAATATATAAGTTTAAGTTAAATACGGCTAACATGAGCTTGACCTGAACAAATACCACGCGCCTGTGTCTTTGGGTGGTGATGTAAGGAGTTCGAGAAAAACTAAATCCATTCAAATCATGTTCAGACTCAGTATTGCGCGCCTATGAACGTGTAAATGAAAATCCATTGGGTCTGTGAATATGTAAACTTGGTTTGCTAGTTAACCTTTTTGCTTTCGAAATGGATTTTGACCTTATTTGATATAGTGTTTCACAGCCATTACAAGCCTTTGATGTTTGGTAAAGATATAAGGTATATATAACAAAGGAATGTAAGTATTTCGACCCTATCAATTGTCATTCACCAGGCAGTGATATTCTTAAATGGCGTGACACGTTTATCTAAAAGTGTTTAGTCTATTAATTACTCTAATTCAAAATGATTTGCAGGACAATCATTCAGAATGAAAGTCATGTTAACCTAACACAACTAAGTGGCGTTGGTGATCTGCATGGTGAGCCGGTCAGACAGAGTTGGTACATCAGTCGGATGTTTTCGGTTGGAATTGAATAAAAATGATAACTCCTATTTATTACCTTTTAAAACCTTTATCTTGTCTATATGGTGGTCTTGCTGTTCTGAATTCCGTGGACGCTCGAACCTTGCTCCCCAGAAAAAGAGGCAATTCAATAAATTCGCCGGATTCATGCATAAATCTTCGACTTATTTAATCAAACAGCCACGACATAGTGCATAATGATGAAAAAAATTTCGTAAAGCATAAAAACGAAGTAATAGAAATTCATCTTTCTAAAGGAATAATAATAAATACAGTTTCAGGGGTAAGATCAGCATAAATGTCGACTTTCCCCTGGGGCGAATGTCCCGACTTCAGATCTAAGGGGTTGTGTCTATCTATCACGCTACTGCCTGCAGATATGTGCCAATCTGTATCACACAACCGTGCCAATAACGTTATAACGCAGATTGCAAAGAAACCATTTCGTTTATCTTGCGTAAATATCATTTGATAATATTTCTCAAATTTATTTTTACCACATTAATGGTATTGATTGTATTTACGAGATGGCGTGACAATAAAACCTACAATCAGCCCCGTGTCTGCGAAGCCAAAGAGAATACTATCACATTTGAAGTAATATGAGTGCAGATATTGAAGCAAATAAGCTGGAGAATGCGTTATGTATCCAAACGAAAGCCGACGGGATTGAGTGTCAACATCGACTTTGATTTAATGTCACTTATTGCATCAAATTCATATTAAGGCTCTCCGGGAAAGCGCCTCAGCCCTCCAAGTATTGACGGTGCACGGAATGTGGCTTGCACCGTCTCCACGGTGCGGATCAGTTCTCTCTGTCTCTCTTGCATCGACTACTCTCGAGCCACAGGGGGACAGGTTCTCCTTCAAAAAGCGTTAATGAGAATCTATTAGTCTGGTAAAGACATTTCTACCTCATTTTTCATATCGAAAATGGTATAAGTTGAAGAGGAGTTAGTTTGATTATGACATAGGTTATTGTTTACTATTTATAAGCAAGTCCATGAGCTTCTCCACAAGACCATTAACGGGGTAAAGCAGTCTTAAAAGAACTTGGTAAATCACACGTCATCCAGTTGCTGGGTGAACCTTTGTTTAAGGTAACTTATGTAAGGGTCTGGGGTTGGAATCCCGTTAGAGACACGGCAATTGCAACTTTGTCTTTAGTAGAGAACTGTTCTTTTTAGTTCAATGCTACACTGAATTTAAGTGTAGTACAACCTATGGTTCGCTAGTTCCAGCCGATGATCGTAGGTTTCAACGCAATGCATAGCCAGACGGCGTTGCAGGCTTCCTCCCTCCAATAATACTAGCAGCCGCGATATACTCCTGAAAGCGGCGTTTAACCGCAACTCATCTCACCTCTACCCTCCTTGAGAGGCATTGGGAGATGCTATGCTATACTTATTTCGGCGACATGCAAATTGTACAATGAAATCTATAGAAACTTGTATTTCCTGATAACTTCAACCTGTCACTGGCTTTGTTATTCTGACCAGTGTGTTCAATCAATAGCTGCACATTTGAGATGATGGTTATTGTTTAGCGACATGGAATTCTGTCCTGACAGTTCCTATAACTTCCTTTGGAGAATTCGTATTTTAGTATCAAGTTACTGTAAAAGTCCTGGAACAAACTATATGACCCCGTAATGTGTCACTAGTTACAACGCCAAAGTAAAAAACGAATTATGCGCTAGAAATCTTTATTCAAATTACAAAATAAACTATCCGAAAGTGGTAGTTTATGTAGTTGTGAAATCGAGATGAAGTGCTCCTGTCACAAGTCGCATGTTCAAAGCCGATGCTTCAGTGGGAACAGCAACGTGATGTGAAATATCGGAATATTAACATCTGACGCCGACAGAGGAAATTGGAATTTCTGTCATCGCAGTTTTTGCATTGTGTTAACTGACTAAGCGTTCGCTTGTTATCACAAATCATGGTTTACGGAAACTGTCGAAAGATTAAATTATTGAAAATATGACCAGCGTCTGTGAGATGGAGCGAATTTGTTTCTAAATATCGCTTGAGACTGATCATTTTTTCAGTGACTACTTCACACTCCAGATTGACAATGTGACCAGTTCACATTCCAGATAGTATATGTGACTATTTCACACGTCAGACAACCTTTGTGACTATTGCACATTCCATATAGCCTTAAAGGGAATCGGTTACTAGGACCAAGTGTACAGACTTTGACCCCCTGGGTGAAAGGGGCCCCCACATAATTTCAGCTTTGTTGATGCAATGGTTCTTGAGTATTAGTCGATAATATCACCAGTTTACGGACAACGGACGGAAGCTAGACGAACATCTTACGACGGTCCATGCCATAAGCCTATCTGAGCCGGGTTAGCTAAACTAGGTTTTAGGTTATCGCCTCTGTGACCCTATTTGAGACCACAGGATCACCAAATCTACAATTTATTTTAACCATATTGGCTAACGTGTATGTACACAACAGACTTATAAATAGGACTTCCGGAGAAGAAGACAAAGTAGGTTTTTAAGTCAATGCCCCTGATACCATTATTCGGGGACACAGGGTCACCAATCTATATTATCAATTTGGCATGGTTGGTACACAACATAAGCCTGTCCGTATGGATGATAATTTAAAAACATGTTTTAAGGTCATCACCTGTGAGGCCTGTATTTGGGACCATAAAGTCACCAAATCTACAAATTAGAATCCCCATTGCCCTGCTCTCTAAAGCCAGTGGTTCTGAAGAAGTCGAACAAATGAAAAGTTTACGGATGGAAGAATGGATGAATGGACGGACGTCAGACGCCATGCCATGCCATCAGCCAATCGGCCTTTCAGGCCTGATTAAATAATAACATTCTAAAACGGTAGGTAAATGTACAATTACAGTGCAATACCGGTCTCCAATCGGTAGAATTGCAATATCTAAAGTACCATAAAAATGTTTCTCCGTTTCTGGTTTTATAGACATGCGCGTAGAATGAAAACGAGATGATATCAAATACTGAACGTTTTTGTGGCCCATGTATCATAACGTTCATTGTAATAAAATTATTCGAAAGGGTATACAATTGTTATAAAACATTGACGTGACCGTCATGTGAAGTTGTTTTCACGAAGTTTCTTTATTGTCTTCGAGTGGTCTATTCAACGCAAACAAAATTATATCTAACTGTTTACTCCATGTATATGCAGTGTGTGAAATAAGCTTGAAAAGCAGCCAGTCCAAAAGTGTTATTGGGTCCATTTAAATTGTAAAATCAAAGAAAAACTTCGAAAGGTTACCAGCCCGGACCAAAAGGTACCAGGCGGACTGTCGGACAGGCCTTACTGCATATGTTACGAACCATCTAGGGTATATCACAATCTGCAGATTGTTCGAACAATCTGCAGATTGTGACCTCACAATCTAGGAATATTTCACCATTCTTAGATTGTATAAACAATCTGCAGACTGTTCGACCCTAACAATCTGAGAATGATCACAAAATAGGAATCTGTTTGTAAGGCTATCTAACAGACTGTACGAGTCGATTCCTAGATTGTGAAGGGTTCTTAAATGTTTTGTTCTATCTTATCGACAGACTACATGGGTCGATTCCTAGATTGTGAAGTGTTCTCAAATAGTTTTTTTCTATCTTATCTATCGACTTTAGGGTCGATTCCTAGATTGTGATGCGTTCTCAAATAGTTTTTCTGTCTTATCTACCGACTATAGGGTCGATTCCTAGATTGTGATGGGTTATAGACTTTCATCTAACGACTACAGGGGAATCGACCCCAACAGTCTGTAGATATGATAGAAAAAACTATCTGAGAACCATTCACAATCTAGGAATCGACCCCTATAGACTGTAGATAAGACAGAAAAACCAATTGAGAACCCTTCACAATCTAGGAATCGACTTCTTCAGTCAGTAGATGACATATCAAAACCATTCACAATCTAGGAATCGACTTCTACAGTCAGTAGATGACATATCAAAACCATTCACAATCTAGGAATCGATCCATAGAGTCTGTAAATACGATAAAGGCGACCCGATTTTATTATGGAAACCCGAGATTCCATAATTGACCAACGTAAATAACATAAGTGAGAAGTTCAAATTCTATCAAAAACCTATTTTTATACTTTAACTAAGATATTGACGAAAATTCCAACTTTCTACCCCGCACCGTACGTGAGATACAGACCCCCTTGCCCATGGGTATGCCCATGGGAAAGTTCGCCCATGGGCCTGCCCATGGGCCGGCCCATGGGCGAGAGGTTGTTAAAATTTGAGTTACACAAAAATTATTTTCTAATTTTTAATAATGGGTCTAGCAGTAACATATTTTAGGTATTTGTGAACTCCCCCCATGCAAAGGAAATTATTTTTCCCATGGGCGAGATTTCCCATGGGCGAGACTTCGCCCATGGGCCAGGTTTCCCATGGGCGGATTTCCCATGGGCCAATGTTGACTTTGGCAAACATATAATGGTTGTGAAATGTTGACTTTGAAAAAAAAAATGTTTGTGAAATGTTGACTTTGGAAAAAATAGAATGTTTGTGAAATGTTGACTTTGGAAATATTGACTTTTAAAATATTTATTGATTTTGGTGGAAGTGTTACTTTGATAAAATATGGACTTGTTGATTTTAATGCATATTTTGAGTTATATGAATTGTTGACTTATGAAATATTCATTTTAGTGAAATGTTGTGTAGTTTAAGTTTAACTTATATAAAATGTTAACTTTGGTGACTTTGAAAAAGATATTTTGAATTTAGTGAAATGTTGACTTTAATCACATATTTACTATGAAATGTTGACTTTTAAAAGATATTTTGAGTTAAGCGAATTGTTGACTTATGTTGACTTTGGAAATATGTATTGACTTTGACTCATGAAATATTAATATTTCTATTCTATTGACTTTGGTTTAGTTTGAAATGTTGACTGTTATGTTAGTTTATTAATTTATGGTTTGACTGACCCTTCACACAAGAAATACCTACAACGGGTTGTTAGTCAACGGTATGTGCATCAATTAACATAATTGAATATACATGAGTGTCAATGACACGCTAATGAATAATAATAATACGCTAGTAAAGTAAATATATGTATAAACGTTTATATCAAGTACACACACATTGTGTTAAGTGTAATTCAGCGTCGTGTAAAGTACTTACGCAATAAAGAATAACAATTTTTATTTGTAATTGTAATTCACTTTCATTTCTGAGGAATTAGCAAAATCTGCTAGCCGTACACTTGGAGTAATTATATAAATAGAAACTTTTAGGGGTATGTCTTTTGGTGTTTTCCTGCTTCTCTTTAACGTTCTCACCTAAATACTCAGAGTTAATTATGCTTTGGCACTTTCTTACCTCGAAATAGAGTGTAAATATGACATTACAATCTTATGCTGATGTTATTTTACTTTCTGGTTATTGATGTCATATTTATTGTGAAACAAGGATGTGATAAAAGGTAACATATATTTCATACAATGTGTACATGCATCATGCATCCGACTGCATGACTAAGTCTTTTGTTTAATATATATATATATATATATATATATATATATATATATATATACATATACATTGCTTTAATATATATATATATATATATATATATATATATATATATATATATATATATTAAAGCAATGTATATGTACCGTTAAAACAATATTATGTAATCGCCGTATCTTGACTTGTATCGAGCACCTTCATTGTTCCCGGGCCATAAACTGTGCGTAGAATGTAGACATCTTTGATGGGCATTCTAGAAGTAGAATGTAGAAAGTAGAATTTGTTTTGATTGTGGCGTAGGCGATAGGTGTAGGCGAGGACAGACTATACCAATAAAGGCTACTATATTTAGTAGGATGTCCTATTTCACTGTTCCATTTCAGTCATGGGTGTTACGTTAATCTATTTCTAAGAACTGGCTGACAAATGGCTGTCTGGAGAATGGGAGATATGAACCTTCTGTATTTTTCTGCATAGCTTTCTGTTGAAACTATGATAATTTCAATGACTAATAAAACTACAATTGGTCGATCTATTAGTCAAATCCTACACACAAGGCCCAGATCGCGATGCTGTTCTCAATTCAAGTTTGCATGTGGGGATATTTATTTGCATTACTGAGACTCCTATAAGTACCTCGGCTTTTGGTTTGATGAACGCCTTGATTTTAAATTAGCCATACATCAACTGGCAAAATCGGCCGGTAGAGCTCTGGGTGCTCTCTGTACTAAGTTTTGTACAATTCATTAGTACAACCTATTCTCAGCTACGGAGCGGCAATATGGGGGCTTTATGTACCTGAAGAAATTAATACTGTTCAAAATCGAGCCTATCGGTTTTTTCTTGGAGCTAACAGTACATCTTCAAATATCGCCACTAGAGGTGATATGGGTGTATGTATGTATGTATGTATGTATGTATGTATGTATGTGTGTGTGTGTGTGTGTGTGTGTGTGTGTATGTGTGTATGTGTGTATGTATGTATGTCTGTATGTATCTGATATGTGTGTATCTATTTATGTGAGTGTGTAAGAAATGACATGATTGAGTATGATCGGATGAGCGAGCCATTATTGTGTGTTGTAACCAGGTTAATTGTGAGTGCACGACAGTATGTGAATAAGCGTGCCGTGTGATGTGGTTGCGCGTCTGTTTACTTTAGAAAGTGTTTATCTGTTTATAATATATCATTTATTCATATTGTATTATTGTGATATTAAATGGCCGGGTGTTTTTTATACTTTAAAGTATGTATATATTTATGTTATTGTAACTTGAAGAACAAGACACTTTAACAATCTCTCTCTCTCTCTCTCTCTCTCTCTCTCTCTCTCTCTCTCTCTCTCTCTCTCTCTCTCTCTCTCTCTCTCTCTCTCTCTCTCTCTCTCTCTCTCTCTCTCTCTCTCTCTCTCTCTCTCTCTCTCTCTCTCTCTCTCTCTCTCTCTCTCTCTCTCTCTCTCTCTCTCTCTCTCTCTCTCTCTCTCTCTCTCTCGCTCTTGCGTAATCGCAGTGACCGGTTAGTTGTGTAATAGCTCGCCCATCCGTTAATTAGCGTTGATCCGATTGAATACACACCCAGTATGTCTACCACAGATGTCGTCAACACGTAATCATATACGGTCTAGTGCCTTGAGAATCCAGTTCCTGTTTATTGTTCCAATATTCCAATGTTCAGGTGGAATGTACCTGATGAAGGAATGAGTATGTAGTCCGAAACTTCGTGCATTTTCACATTAAAGAAGTTGTTATCCAGAAAATATTCCTGTTCTTATGTATACCACTTCTAAATGTCCTTCAAAGACCTAAATCTATGCAGTTAAATCAGTATAATATATCAAATATGTTCGTGTTGTGTAGTGATAGTAATGGAAACTGTTTACGTACCGATGAATCCCATTGTGACATTATCACAATGACTCTTAAAATGGTACTTTGAGCAATGGTCAGTAGTTAAAATTACACCAATGATAATGTTTGCAGTTTTATAATCACCCATTGAAAGAGGTGGGAGTTGGGGAGTTGAAGTTGAAATTACTACTGCAAATGCAATACACACAGCGGCTTCTGATTTGTGAAGTTGAATTTGGCCGGAATCCGTCAAATGTTCAAAACTTGACTGTGCTGACCAGTAGACTCACGCTTGAGTGATTTTGTGGTCCTGGTTGAATCAGAGAGTGGCAGAGATGATATTTGTTCTGTTCTGGTGCCAACCATGACTGATTATTTATACACAACTGAGTGCAGGTTACAGCTTTATAAAGATATAGAACAATTGCAATATAGCCATGCAAATGTGGTTTAAGTGATATATCAGACTTTTGTTTTGACTCTCAGAATACCCTACTGTTGAACAAGCGTCCACTCGGTATTACGTAACATGAGTATTCGGTCAACTCATTAAGGCCGACAGGTAATTAATTACCGGTACAATGCCTCTGACCCCTGTGTGACGAGAACGCCAATATATATACAAATGAAGTAAGATTTCGATAGAGTGACCACATTAGCACTTATATGTTTCCGATCTGTGTGCATTACACTGCAAATTCATCTCCGATCAGATGACATTCTCGACCAGGAACTAATAGCGCTAGTTATTGAGAATGTAAATGTAACAAATGTAAATTATGTAACTTTGAGATAATGAATTTATTTTGTTACAACAGTTATAATATGCCTAAGATTATCATGTAGGAATTGCTGACTTTTAAGAGATTGACTTTGGTGACTGGAAACTATTTATTGGCTTATGTACTTATATAATGAAGGAAACATGTTTCTAAATCCATCTTAATGTGTGACGTCTTTGCCTTTCTCATAGGTTTAACACTTTCAACTGGACATCAAAGGCTGATTGTATCAATTATGTGCAAACCCATGGATATCACAACTAGGCTGATGGTGGTGCATTATATGTGAGACCCAAAAATCGTCACAGCTTTGACAGTTATGAACTAGTTATAGACCTCTCATGCGTATCAGATGCATACTGAAATATTGAATAAACATCACATATCATTATACATATTCCAAGCAAAAGACATGGAGTGATTTTGACAAATGAAGAAACAAAATTAATTTAATGGGATAATCTAATGATTTTAACGGTCTTTAAGTGTGCTGTGTATTAGAAAGCCCCTGGTCTTACATAATGTGCATGAGAGGACGTCACCCTTCACTGGCCATGGGAATTCGCTAGTTGATGTAATTACAGGTGGCAGGAATGAACATTAACTAATAATCATGTACCCACCCTCACTTAATTATTTGTGTATCTCCCACCAGACTATTAGGGGTGGCCAACATTCGTTCAAATGTTCTTATAGATCTAACGCACAGTATTATATAACATGCGATATTAGAAAGGCAGTAATAATAATAATAACAATCATATATGATTATCGTATTGTGTTCTGTATAAATCAACACAGAAAACACATGCATAGGCTGTTGGAAAAAGTTATTGAGAAGCTTGTTATGTATGATGTCATTTAAAGATGCATCAATTGTGTTTCATACATTTTTATTTGGCTTTAATACAAATTCACTCAGCTTGCATATTCATCCCCAATCGCCAAACATGTCATAATTACTAGTTTCCAATAATTAAAAGTAACATCATTATGCATGTGCAGAAACTACACGTCCTATTTACATGCACATGCAGTAGTTATATGACTTGTCGAAACAATTTTTATCAACCCAAGTGTTTTATTTTGTCTGGTTTAAATAAGATTCCAAAACTACGTTTGACTCATTGGCGCGAGCCAGACGAGGTGCATTGTCCGGTTTTCGATCAGAAATCGATACTTTAACCTTCATATTGTCAATATACTAAGTCGAGTATCATCAAAATGGTAGTTTTCAGTAACAGTTGGTACTTCTCGATAAAATAAGATAATTTACAACGTTTTGGTACTTCTCGATAAAATAAGATAATTTACAACGTTTGTCATATTTGACCCCCCCCCCCCCCCCCCCCAACAACACAATGGATGTTCTTTTAAACCGATGCCTTTGAAATCTGTCAACTCCAACAGTGAAATTTTCACAGAAATATTGACATAATAAATAAAATATCTGTCAATTCTTGACAAATAGCATGTTCACTTCATCTCGGTATTGTATGATAACTTGAAAAGATAATGCTTTCAAATCATTTATTGCAATATGAATACGAAATACAAACGTGTAGCAAGCAATGTTTATGTAACTACATGGACATTTAGATATTATCACACTTCCAACAACCGTACCAAAATATTTGAAACATAATAAATGTTGTTACCGTTAAATATCATAAACAAAGTCATGACATCTGCCTGTCTATTTTACTTGAATTTCAAACTTGTAGCAAACCTATTAAACTATTACCACGCTGTATTAACGCTTACATTATGCAACATTGTCAACTTAAAATTAAAAACAAAAAAACATGTAAATTGTTCATTAAGCTCTCAAATAAAATTTGAAATAAACCAGTATGTATGCTGTACAGTACTGTAGTATCTAATTACCATCACTAGTCATCCTATGAGGAGCCAAGTCGCGCTCTTAACGAGCTAAATGGAATATGATATACTGGGTATACTGGGATAAGTGTGTATTGCAAAGGGGCAGTTTGTTTGGGTATTACCATAAACCAATTAAAAAATACGTATATATTCGTATTGTCGCCAATACTGTTATTTCAATCGGAGTGTTTTGACACGTGTGTAGTTGACTCAGAGATACACACACGTGGTCACTGGGATGTTCAGGAGATACGGTTCACTGACTTGATGGTTAAACACTCAGGAATTGTCTGAGATTTTAGAAAAGAGTGGTATATTCATTTTGGATTATTTTCATTTGAATGCAAACCGGAGAGTATATTGTGGAAACGTCTGGTTATAAACTGACTACATATATATAAACTTAATATATATTTTTTTAGGGGAAGGACACTTGTGTGAAAAGGCTTTTCATACATAATACCCGTCAAAATCGTAAGATGTCTTTGATAATCCCTGTATCGTATTGAGAAAGCGGCCGAAATTGTAAACAAATGAAATTATTAAGAACTTAATATAGACTTTTCATGTACCCCATTCACTGCTGTCAACAGACTAACAGTGAGTGGGTCATCTCAATATCTAAATTGGAGACTAATTGCAAGAGTTCGAATTAATTAAAATTTGTAGGGTACTGGCGAATTTGAAAACGCCAAAAATGAGAACATTCTGCAATCCATTACATCATTACATTTCTAAAAGTAAAACGTTTCGCTGATTATTGATACAAACGAATAATGGATATATTAGATCAGTGTTCATAATATTTGCGAAGTAATCCCTTGTTCAAAAGAGGCAATGAAGTATTTTGACGCTAGGAACAACTGAGCACTACCATACATGCAATAATGTATATACGTATGTATGTTCTGTGCTATTCAATGATTAAAACCGCTCGAAATAGAATCAAACAAGTGAGGTAAGTAATGGACTGTTTTATTTTCGTAATTTACAACAATGGGTTAGTTGATCGAATAGACATGTTACGCAATACCACGGCACGCTCGTTACATAGACATGGTGTTCTGATACACACAAATACACAGGTCTAATATATCATATATCTGTAACCTGCACTTGGTTGTGTATAAATCATCAGTCTCGATGACACTGCCCACTCTACAAAACAATCAGAGAACCACTGCTTAGAACCTGTCAAGCCAAATGGAACAATTTTAATACTGCCACCGACCCGGAACGTCTATCATTTATCCTAGCAAGCCCAACTATTTTAAAAGAAAGTGCCAGAAGCTGCAAACTACTGCTGGAAAAACGTCGAAATGTATTGTTTAAAAATTGACTTTTTTTATAATATATTATTTTATGTCCTTTTATGCACAGTTTATATGTATACCTATATTTATACAAATATATGTATTATTCTATATTTAACCAAAGTTTTAGTATCTGATTTATAACCACGTTTACTCTTACATTCATACCTTTTATTTGTAGTCATTGCATTTTTGATATGTATAGATAGTCTCTCATAACCCTAGTTTTAGGGTGGCCCAGATGTATTTATATTTTATTGATATTATTTTATGTATGTGTATATATGGGGTGAGACTGAATAAACTATCTGTCTGTCTGTCTGTATTGTGGGCAACAGCGTAGTCAAAAAATCTAATACTTACTGTTTAAAACGCGCCTCTTAAGCCAGACCATAGTGTTATCAAAATCTTATTAAACTCAAACTTCAACATCGCCTATAAATATTTCAAAGTAAAACTATGTCACACTAAGTCAATCGTTTAGAAGTCAACAATTCACTAAACTCAAAATATCTTCTCAAAGTCAATAAGTCACCACGTTAACATATAATTAAAGATAAACTTTAAGTCAACCAATAGTTCCAAAGTCAACAGGTCATCAAACTCGATATATCTTTTCAAAGTCAACATTTCACCAAAGTCAATATTTTATTAAAGTAAATCTTCCACAAAAGTCAACCAATATTTCCGTAGTCAACATTTCAACATCATTATAATATTTTCAAAGTCAACATTTCACCAAAGTGGCATCAATTCCAAAATCACCATTTCACCAAGCTCAATATATATAGTCAGAGTCAACATTTCAAACTTCACCAAAGTGAATAAAATGGAATAAATATGGAATTAATATTTCATGATATAAGCATACTTCACCAAAGTCAATAAATTAACATAACATAATTAATGTAAGTCAACAATTCGCTTAACTCAAACTATCTTTTATAAGTCAACATTTCATCAAAATCAATGTGTGATCAAAGTCAATATTTCATAAAATTCAAAATATCTTTTTCAAAGTCAACATGTCACCAAAGTTAACATTTTATATAAGTTAAACTTAAACTACACAACATTTCACTAAAATGAATATTTCATAAGTCAACCATTCATATAACTCAAAATATGTATTAAAATCAACAAGTCCATATTTTATCAAAGTAACACTTCCACCAAAATCAATAAATATTTTAAAAGTCAATATTTCCAAAGTCAACATTTCACAAACATTCTATTTTTTCCAAAGTCAACATTTCACAAACATTTTTTTTTCAAAGTCAACATTTCACAAACATTTTTTTTTCAAAGTCAACATTTCACAAACATTTTTTTTTCAAAGTCAACATTTCACAAACATTATATGTTTGCCAAAGTCAACATTGGCCCATGGGAAATCCGCCCATGGGCAACCTGGCCCATGGGCGAAGTCTCGCCCATTGGCGAAATCTCGCCCATGGGAAATCTCGCCCATGGGAAAACAAATTTCCTTTGCATTGGGGGAGTTCACAAATACCTAAAATATGTTACTGCTAGACCCATTATTAAAAATTAGAAAATAATTTTTGTGTAACTCAAATTTTAACAACCTCTCGCCCATGGGCCGGCCCATGGGCAGGCCCATGGGCGAACTTTCCCATGGGCATACCCATGGGCAAGGGGGTCTGTATCTCACGTACGGTGCGGGGTAGAAAGTTGGAATTTTCGTCAATATCTTAGTTAAAGTATAAAAATAGGTTTTTGATAGAATTTGAACTTCTCACTTATGTTATTTACGTTGGTCAATTATGGAATCTCGGGTTTCCATAATAAAATCGGGTCGCCTTGATAGAAAAACCATTTGAGAACCATTCACAATCTAGGAATCGATCCATAGAGTCTGTAAATACGATAGAAAAACCATTTGAGAACCCTTCACAATCTAGGAATCGACCCCCATTGACTGTAGATAAGATAGAACAACCACTTGAGAACCCTTCACAATCTATGAATCGACTTCTACAGTCTGTAGATATGTTAGAAAAACTATCTGAGAATCATTCACAATCTAGGAATCGACTTCTAGAGTCTTTAGATGACGTATCATAACCGTTCACAATCTAGGAATCGACCCCTTTAGACTGTAGATAAGACAGAAAAACCAATTGAGAACCCTTCACAATCTAGGAATTGACCCCTTTAGACTGTAGATAAGACAGAAAAACCAATTGAGAACCCTTCACAATATAGGTGACAACATATAACTGGAAGGAAACAAATTCCTAGATTGTGATCATTCTTAGATTGTTCAGGTCTCACAATCTGCAGATTGTTTAAACAATCTAGGAATGGTGAATCATTCCTAGATTGTTCGAACAATCTGCAGATTGTGATGATTCCTAGATTGCACGGAACACATACACTGGAATATGTATGACAACTGTGGATTTCAAAATTGGATAAAAAATCATGCTGTATAGAAACTTCCAGTCTAAAATTGAAGCTAATTTAAAGTGAACTTTATGTGATGCAGGTTGCCATTCCGTTTATAGCTAAACCTCTGCATTACGAATCACGGCGTACATGTATTTAAGGCAAACTTGCCCTGATGTATCTACACAGTTGACCTTTCACTCAATCCGTAGACAGATAGACTGAGTTTGTTTGGCAGACATTAAACCGACACATAACGCCTCGAGTCAGTTAATAATTGATGAATGATCCTATGTGCTCTGTTTCTTCGATGGCTCGTGGGTCATCTTCTTCAGTTTCAAAGCTAGTATCATTAAATGCACGGAGGCGAGGTACAGTGGGGCTACGACTCACTGCGAACCGGAGCCATAAGCCAAACGGATGTGAACAAATCTGTCTCGGAAGGTAATTGCCTCCGGTAGAGAATGACTTGTCCTCATAGCCAGCCTTCTTGATGTGTCCTGTGGGAGGAAAATATCATCTATTTTGGAATTGATTATAGACTTGTTGTCCTCTACAGAGATGGCTATCAGTCTTAAAAACGTCATAGTTATTCAGGGCAATATTAGAGTCCTTTGTTAGCTAAACTTGAATGAAACTGTATCTCTTTAAGTTACCATGATCAATAAGTTGTTTCCGGTAAATTAACAGTGAAGTTCAGTGAAATGTTGGTTCAAAACATTTAACGATTCAGTTTAAGAATCGTTGTTGAAACAACAGCGGTAGAACGGGCTTGCGTTAATTAGTAATAATTAAAATAATGTCTTAAGTGTCATAGCTGATGAAATATTCATAAAGTATATCAATGATTAGACAAATTATTATTATTGCAACCAGCATCTGAAAGGCAACCTTCACATTCTTTCTTGACCTTAATATTCAAGGATGCTACAGCGTAGTTACTTTTTAGTAAGTTAACACTTAATGGACTTAGGTTTTCCCTTAACAGCTTTCAACTCACAACTGTATTGTTTTAATTCTCGTTGTGTAGGAATCTTTGCCATAAGTACCTGGAAGTATTAGTATAATAGCCCATTTGAAGCTAACTCTCCTCATTAGAAGGGTCATGTAGGACGAAAATAGCGCCCGTGTACATGTAGCTAGGTAGTGTAGCCTCCAAGAACATAGGATTAGCCCTGGGAGATATCGCCTTCAAATCACTCCTGAAGAGCGCCAACAATAAAGCATCGCATTTCAGCATTTTGCACAAAGCTTGTAGACGTGCGTCTAATGTACCCGCTGTCATTAGCATATAGATTACATGTATAAATCAGAGCGGAACGCGATCTGCAGTTGAGAGACATGGTCCTGGGTGAATCTGTCGAAAGGATATAAATATGGTATTGTCACGTTCTGATGTATTGCTTAATTCTCCTGACGGTGTCCATCCATCACTCCGCAGTATATCAGATGAGTTGGCATTATTTACAGTCAATTTTAGCTGTATACTCTTCACTGATTAAACAATAGGATATCTATGTTTGACGAGCGTGTGTACGTTTTGGATTAAAACATGTAATACATCGTTCGAACTTCATTTTTGTAAACAATCATGAAATGTAATTACTGCAGGTATGACAAAGCGACAGTAATGGTCTATCATTAATTACACAGTCCAATTATCCGCTAGGGGAGCTGTAATCCATTCCCAGAAGTGTACAAACTTATTCAATGCAGACGTTGCGACCCGACCTGCTGCGACTGCGAAATTAGTACAGTAAACGCAGAACTATGCAGCTCAGCACATAGTATTCCTATCTAAGCAATAGTTTACCTAATCTGTCTCACTAGCCTTACGTGTGAGAACTGTTTTCCTTTTAATTGTATCTTTCTCATATCATTATATTCCAATTGTATAAAAATCCATTTGCTGTGCACAACATGTAAATCTTTTTTTAAAAATGGGTTCGTTTTATGGTCTTGTAAACTATCTTGTGATTTGTATTTGATGCCACCTATTTCGTATGTTCTCCTTTTCTTAACAATCTGGCACGCTATGTCCCTGATGATGACTGAATAACATGTTTAACGAGCAATGAACACGATCAAATGTGCTCATGATTTATTATTGCTTAGAGGTATTTGTAATTCGCTTTTGCTTTGCTACTGCCAGTATATTCACCAATTTGTGTTACAGGAAGCGTATAACTATGTCAAAGGAATAAGATACAGATTGATTGGAAAGTGACATTTACAATCAGACATTTTAATGTTATTTGAATGAATGAGTGGTAGGCGACTTCGTTTATGGTTAGTATCAATATTTAACCACGATTATTGCACCCTCGTTGATAACAATTACCCCAACTGTGTCAAAAATACTTTAGAAAACTTCATACGTATTTTTCGCTTGTTTACGTTCTCTATTTGCTGTTCATGCGAGACATATAGATCTTCTTTATATTTCCAGAGATAAACGGGTTCGACAGAGACCCTATCATGGTTGGAACACTTGTGATTGATTTAGTGGGGCGCTGATACATAAACACTCCAGGAAGCGTTGTCTGGGGATCACTTGCCTTCCTGGAGAACTCTCTAAATATGATGAACGTTCCACTTAAGTCGTTATCGTAGACAAATTCTCAATAACACGCTAAATTATCATTTTTTTCAAGCCGCATCTGAAATTGAACGTGCTGTTTCGTTTGTTTGAAGTAGACGTTTCTAAAGGAAGATTCTTGTTTGTCTAACACAAGGTCCCCAAGGTGGTGTATTTTAGTTGGAACTTCTATACTCGTAACGTCAATGAAATTGCATTGAACGTTTGTGGGGCCCTCCCGTCTATTAAATAGCTTGACGGTATCTGGAGCCAAGATCGTGACCTAATTACTAAAGTCTATACTGTTCAACGGACGAATACGGCATGTGCACCTATGTGAAGTGTTCGTTATAATTATTGTCACCACTAACAACCCAAATGACGTGCTGCGTCAGCCGGTAACCACAGGTTACACAGAAAGCGGCGAGAGACGTGTGTTGAGAACACCTCTCGGCTCGTGTTGACGTGTGACTGCGTGTCTCTTCTCTGCTTAATCAACTATTTGTCAGCTGGAAGGAAAAGAAGCAAGCACACTTGACAGCGTATCTTTGATCAGGCATTTTCTAACGACGTGGAGTGACAATTTGCGCAAGTCTTTCTCCCAAACAAGCCATCTGCATCACTAAGCCTATATTACTGGATTGATAAAGGCCTTAGCGTTCATCAATGATAACAGGGTATATTTAGACAGGTCAACCAGTTAATTGGATTTTCTTTCCTATTTTACTCCGATAGCAGCTGAAATGAGATTTTGATCGTTATCAACTTAACTGAGAACAGATAAACCCTAATGTGTCAATTATAGAATGTTTGCGTAATATCGTAATTACATTAGGTTGTAAAGGTTCCCGATGAAGTAATCTACCATTGCCACAAGACGAATTTCAGACGTGTATTGTCACTGAGTAGGAGGTTTGATGTGGGACAAACGTCTCCCTTTCTATGTTCACATAACAAGAACTTTCTAAACCATTCCCTGACCCAGCGATGTTACCTCTATTTCCGAGAGAGGGTTTACTAAGTTGTACAAAGCGTATCCAAACTGATTTCTTCTTTTTTATCATTTTATTTCTTTTTCAGATATATAGATATATATAGCTTATTACACTCATAGTACAAATATTTTCAGTAGAAATTCTAACTAATTGGTATAGAACAACTGCAAAACCAAAATACAATAATTCAAGTTCACTTAAAGATTGCTTAATTGATAAACGTGGTATGAACAAATTATTTACAGCGGACACTTAAGTCATGACGCTGTATGCAATCTTGCCATAGCCGAATCGATGTTTATCTAGAGTGAAAAATTCATACTCTCATTTATCAATTTACGCTGTTGCATAAGAAAACCAGGACTTATATCCTTAATAGAAGTGGCATACATAGGAATAGGAATATTTTACATCTCCTTTAACGTGAAAATACACGACGTTTCGGAGTACATGTGTATCCTCACTCCTTCATCATTGAACAGGAGCAGTTTATGGATAACAACTTCTTTAACGTCGCAATACAAGGCGTTTCGGAGTATATAGTCACACGTCAAAGAAGTTGTTATCCAAAATACCTTCCTGTTCTCAGTAACTCTGCTCCACGGGTACAAAGGTAATCAGCTATAGAAGGTAAACCTCAGTTTGACTTACCAAGAATAACATAACGTTGAGACCAAAATCGTTTTAGATTTCAAAGGTTGGCGATAATGCAGATTAAGAACGTTGAAGAGAAATTATTCTGACACATGCGATTTTCTATTGCAGGTTGGCAACTGGGTGCGTTTATGTGCAAACTAACCCCCTACCTACAGGGCGTGGCAGTGTGTGCTTCGGTCAACACCCTTGCGGCCATCGCTCTCGACAGGTGTGTATATAAACGAGTGGCTGTATATATGAGCTTTTTTTTATTCTACTCGCTACAGGTACAAACTATAATTCTTTGATTAGTATGGGTTTAATTATGGGCTTTGAATGGCATTACAAACATCTTTGATTGGCATTTATAGAAGTTGGTATGATGAAGAATGATGCCAATGTTTATAGAAATACTTCTCTATAAGCATAGGCGACTTATCGATAGCGACTTATATGTCTCTGTATGATAAATAAGATGTTTATCCACAACTGTTGCATTCATTCTTCGGGAATTAAGAATGGAACACAAGATAAAACAAACTGTTATTGATAACGACTCCATTATTGCGAATATACATGAGCTCGAGGTTTTGGAGTATATGCTTATACTCCTTTATCAGGCGAATACTACCCGATGAAGGAGTTCGTAGAGCTAGGTTCCCTATACAAAAGCTGTTATCCAGAAAGTCTTGCTTTCTGTTTTTATAATAGACATATATAACATGCAACAGAAAGACCTCTAAGCAAATGGTAAGAAGAGATTGCATGGATATTCGGATTAACAGGATGGACATAATCTGTGACGATTTATGATTCAATATTGTTGCTTTGGGGTACAACGTGCAACATGAAAGGGGTTGGGATTCAAGAATGTGTATGTCGGGCGATAGTTCCGATGCAAATATATAAGTAATAGTAAGTCAGTGGTATGTTAAATAGTCAATGGATGACAATTCTAATGAAACTACTAGAACTAGTAAACATTGGAATTATTGTAATATGGAGACCAGTGCCTTTACCATTGTTAACAGTCATGAACATGCATCCATCAGTGGAAGAGGAATAGTACCTATATTTCACTATCGATGTTGCAAAACAAATCAGTGACGTAAGCCGTCATTCAGATAGTAAATATCCCATGTTTTGCGTATGATACATATTGCAATACACGCTTGAATATGATATCATATTACAGTTTCTATATATTATATATAATATATCTTCCCCGCCATTAAGTATCCCTACTGTTACACTGAACTGTGTCTTGAATCAGAATATTAATTTACGGCATCTTGATTAATTTAATGCTTGCGGACTTTATTTCATCTATCTATATGACTATAATGAAATGTCTCAAAACTGATAGATTACCAAATTTCAATTATCCAGTAAATCGGGTATTGCATGCTTTAAAACATTTTACATAAATTACAGAACTATGTATATGACTACGACACGGGATGCCCATACGGTGCATGAATAACAAATAAGCTTGATTATCGTTTGTCTGTACTTATTCCATGTGTACACTTTGCTTCTCATGAGGGTAATAGAGCCTTCAGGCGAGGGATGACACTGGTACAAGTATCGTCTATGAGACCGTATTACCCGAATGAGAGGCATACAACGTATTCATCTTGCCGCCATGTCAATAGCATAATAAGCATTAATTAGTATAATTATTATAGTTATTGCGTTTTGACTGCCGATGACTGATCACATGATATCGCTTGAACGACCTTGACCCTTGACGTAAACAAAATGGCGTCATCCGCCTCGACTGAAATGTTAAAAGTTGTGTAACGTATTACTACAAGCTTTTAAATGCCTTAAAATGAGCTAATCCTAGTTTAAGTGTTTGCCATATGAAAACTGTTTCCATACCATAGGAAATAAGGCGAAAGATCCGAAAACAGCTGATACAACAGTTACTGTTTAAAACTTCGTACACCGCTTGCGTCATTATCTAACGTCATCGAACCGTTATGCGACACCTACTGTTGGCAAAGAGCTGTAACTGATAAAAGCAATTTGGGCACCGCGAGACTTCAGCTAGTTAAAAACGAGTATTTAACTGTAAGGTAAGATAATGGTATATAACATATTTACCACATGTATAGTCGCATGTACATTTGCATGCATTCACACATATGAAATTGCTCTGGATCGGATACTGTGAATTTGATCCAACGAGAACTGTCCCTGTTTCGAATTCGTATTCTAAATGTACCGTTCGGCTATCAGGTATTGAATTATTTTTTTCGTGAACGGTCTTCATGTTATTCTGCAACAGTCAAGTGTGGAGTGTGTCAAGAAAACGCTAAAATGATAGTAAAACAATAAATACGTCTTTTTGCGGAATATTTAACTGAATAAACACATTTCTTCAAGATTGACACAGGTGCCTTTGCCCAATGTCAAGTATAGAATCAACGAATTCTTAATAAAGCTTTAAGACTAGGATTAAATTTGTTCATTGTTACGAAGGATATATACGAGTAGGCGAGATGATTTTTTTCAAAAGAAAATGTGATGTTGGATAACTTGTATCCATGTAGTTGACACCTGATATAGGCTTAAAGTTCAAATTCATCTTATAAGAAATGAGAAACGTCGAAATGAAACCCCTAAAAACGAAAGGGGTGACAGTCGCATGTAGATGTCAGATTTGAAAAAAAGCCGATATCATCTTGAACACACCGAGGTTCTTGCTTCCATATTTCGTTGAAGTATGAGTGCAATGGAATGTTCAGACAATCAGTGTACCCTGTTCCGTCCTTGGATCAACTAATCAATCTCTTTTGTAAATGTAGCGTTTTAGAATTTTTAAAAACATTTAATCTTGTTGATACTTTACAAATCTTTTTATCAATAAGCCTTTACATCAAATTTGTTTTACTTCACTGATGTTTTACTGGCATACACGTTACCTCTTTTGTTTTTATTTGCACTATGTAAAACTAAATTAAAGTAAAACAACTTAAAGAAAATGATGTTCTTGCAAGAACTTGCACAATAAAAATCAAGAGTCAACGAAGACATATGCATGTTCAAACAGGAAGTAAGTTCATTCCACATTAGAAATGCAAGGCTTCAATTGTGAACCAAGTGTGTGTACTTGAGGGGAGCTTATGTAATGTAAAAAAATGGGAAGCTTAACAAACATAATATTACATCATTTATTTCTTAGTGGGCTTAGAAATTTCATATTCTCTCGTCAATGAGGGCAGCTAGTTATTTCAAGGTAACTAATTTGGAAGAAATTGGCTTACGTAACCTCTGTTGGAATAGAATGGCCTTCGTTAATAAAAGTCACGTCGCTTTTCATATCTGAATATGCCAAGCTGAACAACAACTCTCAATCACTTCTTGTTTCTTTATCTTTGCCATCAGAATTTAAAAGTTCACGTGTAATGTATTTTTCTCAAGATTGACAAATTATTACCTCTACGTACATTATATATCGGAATCAATTGAGCATAAAATCGAGACATTATATACTTGCAATTAATGATTTTTAATTATTTTTAAAATGCCGCAATCAGCGCGGCGATCCGGATTGAAGCCAGTCCTTGAAACGTGACAGACGGAACCCGCTGGACTGCTTGTCCGCGGAGCCTCATGAATTAATTAATTAATGATGATGGTTATCACTACCGCTAGATGAATTTTGAGGTGTGTTAAATCGTCAAAAACAAATGTTTATTCAATATTTATGTAATTGTCATCTGCGGAATTGCCTATTTGGATATCTAAACATTCAATATATGGAAAATTCTAGTTGTTTTTATTGAAGATTTGTTTGTGAAATTAACAAATCAGATGTTGCGAAATATCGTTGATTTATGACTATCGCCGGTAATAAGATTTAGGATAAGGAGCCATCGCTTCAGGGACCAAACTCCGGCAGATCTGGTCGCCGGGGTTAAATTAGGCGGGTTTTTTAAAAGCCGCATATAAGTTATTTATGGGCCTATTTCAAAAATCGAGCAATAGTCAAATTGAAATCTCATTTTAATTAATCATAGTGTGACCACCATGGCATCCATCCCGTTAACGGTTATAGCTCACGACCAAGAGTTTGAGATCAGTAAAGAATTCTGGACAAGTTTATTGTGACAAACACAAGACTTTAATCAGCATGATAGATCCTACGACCTGACCCGCGTTCCCTGTTTGACTAGTCACTGCTATAGAGTGCAGAGTGCGTGTCGCCCCGGCCAGTGCTCGGAGGCTTAAGTCGTGGTCCTGCTGGAATCGGCACGCTGTCATATTCATTAGAGAGGCTGGGATAGCCTGAGTTGATTTACAATATCTATTTCATTATTGTTCAGCCCTACTACTTGTTACTGGCGTTAAATGGAAATATCCTCTGGGAGCCTCTCTGTAATTTAATTGGAGTAGGGCAGAAGCACTTTATTCCACTGTTTATAATCTCAATGTTACTAGTTACGCATGGATTGGCAAAGAAATGACAAACTTAAGATGGAGATGATCATCAACCAATCTATTTCCATTACAAAATTAGGTTATGCTGGCCTGAGAATATAACTGATCGCTATGTGCATATATATAAGGGAGGCTCAACGTATAGCCATGTTCATACATTGTGATAATTATCCTTACCTTGGTGTAAATAATACCACGGTTACAAAATTAAACATAACTTATTTTGTTAATATTCAAATGCGGCTAATATGCATTAACTTTGGTATCAACTATTCCGTAAAATCGTTACAACCGCCTCCGCAAGCATGTACATGGTCTTTGACAATGTTTGACGTTTAAGACGAGCACTGCATATTATGACATATGAATATTTTGTAAGCGTGCCGCAATCTATGTATATAAGTGTGGCTGACCGTGTATATGTGACAGATTTGATGAAGGCATGATCGTTTCTTATTAACGTGAAATGAAGGGTCATCTTGGATCTTCGTTTTCAGTCATGACATGAAGGAAGCGGGTGCATCCACAAAGTATATTATATATGCCCGTTATGGGAGTACGAAGAAGAGAGAGAAGAAGAAATAAAGTTTATTGTTGTGTCACATGCTAATATACTCGTACATATTGAATGACACGTTAAAACAATATCACATAGAATTTGTCTACGTGAGACATTAAAACATTTACCCCTACAATAAACAATACATTATTTACATACTCTAGTTGATAACTCACCGTAGCCATTGAGTCTCTCTCAATTTTTCACTCGACCAAAATAACACAGTTAAAGAAGAATAGAGTTACCTCCCCCAAGGTCGCTCTCTAGTGCTTATCCCCAGTGACGTCACTTCTTTCTTTGTCGCGAGCAAGATTGGACGTCTATTTTGCTAGCACTCAGAGTTTTGCGATTTTGATTAAATTGCCTTGTCTTTGGAGTGTTTTTCATTTTTATTTCATGTACATTTGATGCTCTTCCTTTCCTGCTGGGTTTGAAGAGAGTTTTTGTGATTGCCTTCTACAGTGTGTATCTCGACTGTAAATGGGTTATCTAGGTCAGCGCTTCTCGCTGTGTTGACTGGGACTTCTTCTCGGGCAGCACTTGCACGCTTGTGCGTGTGCTTGGCAGGTGATTGGATCACGACTGGAGTCGTGTCGTCTGACTGCCTTCTCGCAAGGCGCTCCGTTGTCTGACCACTCCGTCTCGCTCTTGATTAGGCACCTCTCCGGTCCGTCGTGTATGGTCGTAACGACACAGAGTCGTACGGACCCCTCTTGATTTGTCGTCTGACGTATTGATGCTACCAGTCAGTGGTCTCCGCCATCCGTCGAATGGAGTGTCCCTTCGTTGGGACTTTAACTTTTTGTTCATTAGACTTCGGTCCGTCCTCTGCTAGGATAGCTTCGCCTTACTCGGGCTTTTGTGGACGGTGCAGCATCAGGAAGTCGTCGTTGTACGACCCTCATGTCAATTGTCGCCTGTGCGGTACAGCATGTACGGAGAAGGATCGTTGCGCGGAGTGCTTGGATCTCTCGCCGGCACAACACAAGGCCTACCCTGCGGCACTCAGTGGGTCAGAGCGTGAGTCTCGGGCCGCGAGAAAGGGTGAGCGGACTACGTCCGGTTCACCCGACACCTCTCCGGTTCGTTCGCCGTCAGAACTAGTGATTGACGAGGAAGCTACGGAGTTAGACTCCTCTCGTTTCTTGCCTCGTCAGGACCCGTGATGTCCTGCTTGTCCACAAAGACAGCTCAACAGCGGCGTTGGCAATCAACAAGCAGGGGTCGACCAGTCCCATTCTGCAGCTGGTGATCGAGCTATTTCGCCTAGTGGACAGTCTCAACCTCTCCATCCGAGCGGTGCACATCCCGGGAGCAAAGAACGTTCTAGCAAACACTCTGTCTCGCACGGACAAGCCTCCAGCAACGGAGTGGATGTTGCACCCGAGGGTGTTCGAGACGCTGTGCCTTCAGTTCGGAACGCCGCACCTAAATCTCTTTGCGACTCAGCTCAATCATCAGTTGCCGACAGACGCTCTTTTGTTAGAGTTGGAGGGGATGGATGCTTACGCTTTTCCCCCTCCGGCGATAGGGCGAAACCCTGGTAGTGGCCAAGATACAGACCACCCGGACACTACGCCTTCTCCTCATAGCCCTGGACTGGCCGGCAAGGGCGTGGTACCTACCCCTAAGGAGGCTATGCGGGCAGGAACCAGTTCCCCTACCTCTCAGGTGGGACCATCTAAGAGCATGCCAAGCGGACACGTACACGAAAACCCTCAGGTTCTGCGTCTTCACGCTTGGTTTGTTTGAAAAAGGGCTAAGACATACCGGCTTTTTGGAGGCTGTGCCGCATACGGTCGCTTCATCACAAAGGGAATCGACCAGGAAACTCTACGACTTCCAGTGGAACTCCTTCGCAGCGTTCAGCAAGGAGAGGGGGTTTGACAAATGGCAGGTGGAAGGACGGCAGAAATCAAGACCTCCAGAGTGGGACTTGGCGGTGGTAATGAACCACCTCAGGTCCGACTATTATGAATCTCTCTCGGAGGCAGCCATCCTGCGTCTCTCTGTGAAGACGGCTTTCCGGGTAGCCATGGTATCGGCTGCTAGGATATCGGAGCTGCATGCTCTGCAAGCTGACTTGCTCCGTTTCGAGGTGAGGGACGTCTCCTCTGTCCGGTGCGGGCCCTACGTATTTACGTGGAGGGAACTCGATCTCTACGTCAAGGGAGGCGAAAACTTTTCCTGCCTCACTCTCAAACGAGCGTCAAGGAGATCGACAAGAGGCAGTTGGGAGTGTATCCGAGATCCGCAGGTTGGACACTTACAAGGCGGCAGACCTCCCTCCTTCCGCTCGCTCTAATCCACACGAGATTAGGGTGGTATCAGCGACTATGGCCCTCCATAGTAACATTCCGGTAGCGGACATCATGTCGGGCTTTTTCTGGAAGTCTGGCATGGTGTTCGCCAACCACTACCTTTCAACTGAAGATCTGAAAGGCGTGGCGAGGCTAGGGCCTCAGATGTTCGCCCAACACTGTACCTCCTCTGGGAACCCGGCTAGGGGTTTTCATTCGTCACGTTAAGGGGTTCTTCCCCATCTACAGTGCGTTATTAAACTTCGCATCGCACTTTTCTTCGTTGTTGTGTTGTCTTTTCATTAGTAGTTAATTGGCGACCCCTATATGGTATTGACCGCCGACCCCTCAGGGGCGGGGGTAGTGGAACCCTTAGGGCTGTAGTAAGCTCTTAACACTATGACTTACGGTCTGCTAATCCCCTTACGGGGCAGAGTTACCTTATTACCTTATTACTCTCGGGTTATCTCGCAGCCCGCCTCCTTCAGTGGCATGCTGGCTAACTAGAGTATGTAAATAATAGTAAGTTTTTGATTAAACGTCATTTTTTATACTCACCGATGATAACTCATAACTGGCTACGGTGAGGTATCAAGGGTGAGTATGAATAATGAGGTTTAATCAAAAACGTACTATTTCTACACACATACGATCATATGAATGCTTAAAGTACCATCCCCAAAACTCAAAACCCCACACCAAAATATAGTTTGTTTTTGCATACAACATATACAACTATAACTTCCCCTCCCCAAAGGAATACATGTAAGGGATACAAGTGCGGCAAGAAGTTTAACCATTACGGTGCTCTCAATATTGTGGTGAGGTGAGTAAGATCACAGCTGCTGGTAATATTGCAGGGAGAAAGCCCACTATGCGATGGTGGCTGTGCATTGACAAGCATCGGCTGGAAGTAGCGAACCATGTGTTATGAAATTCAGTGTGGCATTGCACCAAAACCTTACTGCATGTAGAACAGTCCTCCACAGCAGACAAAGTTACCTTGCCCCTGGCGGTATTCGAACCCCGGACCTCTTGATCCGAAGCCGAACGCGCTAGAAAAGTAGATATTTCACGAATGGTACAGATATTCTTCTTATTATATCATTATTTCTGTTTTATTGTCCCCCGCCACAACGCGGAACGGGGGACTATGTATTCAGCGGCGTCCGTCCGTCCGTACGTCACATTTCTTGTTTACGCGATATCTCATGAAACGTTGCATCCATAGTCTTTAAATTTGGTGTCAGCCTACATTGTGGTAAGACGCAGACACCAGTTGATTTTGGTGACCTTGACCTTATTTTCATGGTCACCGCGATACTTTGATCACTTTTCGAACTCTTGTTAACGCGATATATCATGACTGATTGGACCCAAAGTCTTCAAATTTGGTGTTAGCCTTTATTGTGGGATGACGCAGACACCAGTTGATTTTGGTGACCTTGACCTTATTTTCAAAGTCACCACGACACTTTGACCAACTCTTGTTTACACGATATCTCATGAAGCGTTGCATCCAAAGTCATCAAATTAGGCGTCAGCCTACACTGGGGGAAGACGCAGACACCAGTCGATTTTAGTGACCTTGACCTTATTACAAGGTCACCGCAACACTTTGACCACTTTTCGAACTCTTGTTAACGCGATATATCATGACTGATTGGACCCAAAGTCTTCAAATTTGGTGTCAGCCTTTATTGTGGGATGACGCAGACACCAGTTGATTTTGGTGACCTTGACCTTATTTTCAAGGTCACCATGACACTTTGACCACTTTTTTAACTCTCGTTTACGCGATATCTCATGAAGTGTTGCATCCAAAGTCTTCAAATTAGGCGTCAGCTTACACTGGGGGAAGACGCAGACACCAGTCGATTTTAGTGACCTTGACCTTATTACAAGGTCACCGCAACACTTTGACCACTTTTCGAACTCTTGTTAACGCGATATATCATGACTGGTCGTATCCAATGTTTTCAAATTTGGTGTCAGTCTACATTGTGGGATGACGCAGACACCAGTGACCTTGACCTTGACCATGACCTTATTTTCCATGTGACTATGACACTTTGACCACTTTTCGAACTCTTGTTAACCAATATCTCATGAACCCGAGTTCCTAAAGTCTTCAAATTTGCTGATCATCATGACACTTTTTACCAGTAATACAATATATGAAGTAGCTCATTTTGACCAAATGATGTTTCCTTTAAACTCAATGTTACCGGCGGGGGACATTGCCATGTTAGTGGCAAACACTTGTTATGCTTTATTATGAAGTGGGGGTAATTTCAACGGTAACCGTACAGCCTTTGCAAGCTGACAATATGACGTCATAACATTGTTCCAATGACGTCACGCGAGTTGCGATAAAGTTTATCGTCACTCAATAGACTGGTGATAAAGGTTATCGTCACGGTAGAGGGTTTATTTCACTGATAGAATTGAGTATCTAACTCTAAAGTATATAATAAAGCAGAGTCCCACCAATGGCGAGAGAGGTCATTCCATAGGATTCTATGCCATTTGTGCCTTGTTTTACTGATTAACTCTGGCAATGTCGAAACAGAGGACGTTATATCTGCTTCATTTATATGATAGACATTATCTGCCAATAGTAAAAACGTTAATGATCACGTGCGGTTATCCATTTCTCGGAGTTCAATGAGCGTTCTGTGGTAGTCCTTTAAAAACGCTACATCAATCTGAAAATGTCATAATAATTGACAAATCAACATTTCTCATTGTAACTCACTGAGAATTTCAATTATAAAAACCAGCGGGGGTGTTTACACCTTTTCGTTTAATAATGTTAAAGGCAGTATAGCGCGCTACACCGAACGCTGGTCCTACAATCTAAAATGGCAATCTTTGGAAACGTTTTTTCTTCTAATTTGGAATTATCGTTGTACATTATGTATAAGGTTTAACTCTACGGTAACATATATATAAACATTAAACATGCTGATTAATAAAGGAGACAAAATCCAAAACAAAATATCACAATAATTGCTTGATAACGGTAGCAGGGTCCATACCGAAACGTCGCCATTGTGAAAATAAAGAAGTTGATCATCCATAACATATTCTTGTCTTTCTATCACAATAATGTTCTTGGTTAAATTTATATCAGACACGTTAGAAGAACCTACGCACTTAAGAAAAATCCTTGTTCCATCAAACGTATAGGCATTTGAATTGAATCCGTCATCGGCTTATGAATTAATGAGAAATAACACACTCATTAAGAGCGATTTGAGAGTAATGGTATAGTACACGCGTATGGCGAAATAAGATGTTGCTATGTGTTTTTTGCAGTTGCTATGTATCGGGACATTTTGTGAAACCATTTATGGCAATTTTGACTGTTGATCAATTTTCGGTTTAATTGTTTCCCTTCGCCAATAAATGTTTAAATGTAAAGTAGGATTTAGTAAAGAAGGATTGGCGTTTTTATTGTGGTTTATATAAGCTGGTGAACACTTTGAAAGTATGAAACCATAGAATACAGATCATAACGCGAGCAAATTCGTACGCGCAACTTCAGATTTGCCAGTCGGGCATTCGTCATAACAGTAATTGCTACAGTTTTTGATGTATGGATATAACTGCTTATGCTCCACATATGGCTCATTTCTCACTGTCCGCCTTGACGTTTTAATACTCGATTATAGGTTAATGATAACGATAAATAACTATTTTATTGCAGCAATGGGAAGCTTATGATTGCACATGGGATAATAAGACCTAGGCTATCCAAATCCAAACAGTGTGCAATTCTGCCTTTAAATATTAAAACATTTATTGTTCTGTGGTGCATTGCACGATGAGTGTAAATTACACTGAAATAGATTGCGATTACATGTATAAGGAAATTGATTCAAAGAGTTACTGGTAAGTCCGGTTTGGTTTTAGTGACACAGCACTGGACAGACGCCAAGCAATGTAATACTATAACTCTATTTCCCATCTTCCTTTTGCATAAAAATGCGAGAAGAGATGAAATGGTAAATAGTATTAAATGATGGTAATGTATATACTTACTTTGTATCAAAGGAGAATAATAATAGGGGGATTTGTATACATGTAGTATTATCCCGATATGATGAAATGCACAAAAAGTCATAGTATTTTATGAAAAAAAGAATGTCAACTAGAGGAAGGATACAAAACTGCCAATACAGCACATATACTAAAGACTTTCAACTGAGGACAGATACTAAACTCCAAACTGATGTGTTTGGGAATTTACTTTAGTCATTTATGATAATGAAATAGTGATACATGGGATGGTGTACGATATGGCAAAAAAATGAGACAACTTTGAATTCAACTGCTTAATTTAATTTTTGACATAGGTTTATGAAAATTGGGACATGTGTAGATAATCTATTTACAAATTGTTTAAAATAGGACAATAGCCAGTCAGGTCGCCGTTTCGTTCCAAACAATATTTTTTCTGTCGAGACATGGACTAAACCAGATCGTCTTTCAGTTCCTCAGATTAGCTTGATCCACTTTAAATGACTGATTCGTTTCTAATCTGCAATATAGTTTGGTTCTAACTAATCAAGCGTGTCCTTGACGATTTGCCAAACATTTTCAATGTGGTTCAGATATGGTGAAACAGCAAGAACATTATACTCTGCATGTCATTCACGAAATTAATGTTTTTGTGTGCGCGTAAGTGCAAACACAGTCATAGTCTTGTTGTATAACAAACAAATGTCCTCTTTATTCAGTATTTAAATCCGGCAGACCCATTTGTAAAAGTTTATAGTAGTTCCTCTAATCAATGCGACCTGTAATTTTAAATAACGGCATTAAACCTAATTTTTCAATCTCATCCACGCCGTCTGAGACAGCGAAAACTTTGATTCCGGCTTGCGCTGGAAACTCACTGCAACATGAAATCGGACAATAAGTCTATATGATGATTCTCTGAGATAACCCCGATGTTTTCTGTAACTTTCTAACTGATTTCAACCCTTTTTCATAAAAAGCGTGGAGTCCATATTTAGCCCCCGTTTTTCAACATCAACTAGGAAGTCGTCTGCTACAGCGTCGTGACGTGAAACTACCAAACAACAGGGGAGGTAATGCTGAGAACATCATACCAATGTCAGAAATGCAGAGTATTAACAAATCATGTTCGAAAACACTGAGCGGCAACGCAAAAACCACTTTTGAAAGTTGTCTCATTTGTTTTGCTCTATACTATACACCATCGCCGATATAGAACCATATAATTTCTAGGGATACAGACAGTCAAACATGAAGTCACTGACTTAATATTACAGTGGAGGAAAATATATGGAAACCTTATATATTGTCAACAATTAACTGACTCTATTTTAGTAATATGCTTAAGTAGAACTGTTGGCGAAGTCTAAATTGTGGTTTACCTAAACTAAATTGAAGTTGAAATGATTATTGACTCAAACAGCACAGCAGCTTTCAAACCAGATGCGCACGGTATATTTAAGCATATATAGAGCAAACACTAATCTAGACAAATCTAATGGACAGCTAAAATCAGACAGTCGTTATACACGCCAAACCCTTCATTTACCATTTGAAGTGTGAGGATGAAGCACACATCAAGTAGTGCGAGTCCGACTGAGCCCAATCACCAACTCACTTTCTGTCAACAGGACATTACCCACATAGAACTGAATCTCGATCGATACCAGGCAATTGAGCAGCAAACAACGCAACAAACGTTAAAATCAGCTTCAATTTTCCTCCTTCATCTCAGTGTGTGTGATCTAAGATTTGTTGATGTTTTGGCTGTCATAGACTTGTCAAATCTTGGACGACTTCGTTTATGGTTTATCGATTCCTTTGATCAACTTTCAATAGGGACTCCAGTGTTCCTGGAAACGGGGTAAGGAAATAGTGAACGATTACTTAGGCTACAAGAGCGGGAGACCATGCTCAGGGCGATTGCTGGCAGTCTAATTGAGCTGGAGAATTGGTCTAGGAGGGGACACTGATTGAGATGCCACCTTAGTAAGGGTCCTGTTCCTGCTAGATATCTAATTATTCCACCCTCAGTAACATGTGCAGCAACAAATCACTCTCAGTGCCATTCACACTCACAGATAACACTGAACACCCTTACTTATCCCGATAAATTTTATTAAAAACACCAAATGAATTGTCTTTTTAAGACGAAAGACTGATTTACGAGAAATTAAGTTGGTTCGTTTCACCCACTTTAAAGTGATAAGGATTCAAGTAAGCAATCGATGCATATAAATAAAGTTTAACGACACGCTGTTACGTACAATTCAAGATGAACGAGATCCATTTTATATCCTTCATCAACGATGAAAAACGGTAAATCTCCGGTACCCTGGAATGAAACTTGTGTTAAACGGAGATAAACGCTTTGATGTTGTGGTTGTCTCACGTGTTCCAGACGGGCGCTACCTTTCAATTCGCCCGCCTGTTTTAGATTTAAGTTCGTACCAGTGCATATTTAACTCGTGTAATTTTTTTGAATTTTCAACACTACATAAGCGTGTCGTGCAATGGATGATGGTGTTCTCGGCAGGATAAAACCAAAGGATATTTTCCGTTGGGGTCAAATGGGGATATCGATGCAAATTCCAGAGGTCAAGTGATGGAACTCATTTTAAAAGTTAAGATGGCGTTACACGCTTTAACATTTTGAACGCCTGATATGACAAAACAAAAATGGTGCAATTGTAACGTGTGTGGCAAAATGTAGTATCAGTAGTGCAACACGTTCATCGCGAGTCTACCGCACTATTCTACACACAGTTTGAGTCACATGCTCGTTACCTTATATCCTTCTTCAATGTTCCATACATGTTTAATTATATGTCTAGAGCGGTTAAGTATTGGTGTAGGTTAATTCAACTAGATTCACATAGACTTCCATTTCAGGGTTTTGATATGTTGAAATCTCTTGATGATTCGGGTAGGCTAACTTGGGCTACATATCTTAAGAATATCTTATTTGAATTTGGTTTTGGATTTGTATGGCTTTCTGAAGATGTTGGTGATAGCAAAGTTTGTATGCAACAATTTAAACTTAGGCTCTCTGATATTCTCAAAACAGTCATGGTCTGCAAATATTCATAAGCTTTCAGATTCATTTATCATCTTAAATCATTATTACATGAAGAAAGCTATCTATAATTATCTATATCTTCCTATTTGAAATCCCTTATAGTAAACTTCAGGTGCAGTAATTTTGGGTTAGGTATAGAAACAGGAAGATACAACAATGTACTGACAGAGTCTGTATTTACTGTAAAGTAGACAATATTAGCTGTATTGAAGATGAAATCAACATTCCTTTTTATTGTAAATTGTATGAAAATGCTAGAAATAAGTTATTGCTCCATTGTTGTACAATACATCAAACACACATAATTTATTCTATATTCTTAGCAGTAAAGATAAAGGTATTATCATGAATGTTGTTAACTTTCTTAAATGTATATGTAAAACTACAGCTGCAATTTTAAATTCATAAACCTGTTATATTTTATGTGCGCTTGTTTCAAATTTGTAATGTAATTGTATTTTGGGCCTTTGGCCTTTATACTGAATAAAATGTCTGCCTGTCTGTCTGTCTGTCTGTCTACATGTGACTTGTGTAAATGGGACTTTAGAATTTACAAACTCATTTTAGTTTAGCTCCCCGTGTCTTACGCAAGCAGGCAGACATTTTCAAATGAAGCCACTTTCTTCACTCAGTGGGATAGACTCGCCCACCTGATTCCACGTAGGCGAAATAACGAGAGTTTGAAAACTTAAATTTTTCATTTTTAAACCGTTGTATTTTAACACTTATTCATGAATTAATGTAAATTGACAGTTATGTTGACTGAAAGCAATATTTAGGAGGAATTATGTTGTGTCAATTTACCTTGAGAGTAACCACACCATTAATTTGCATATATCAATGCCCGCAGATGAAGAAAACTTTAACTTTGAAATTAATGTTGTAAAGCAATTTCTCCGCAAAATGAATAAATGATGGCATTTTATGATAGAGAAGTTATCATGCTCGTATGTTTTTGGATGGTAAATATCCTACATAAGAGATAAACACTATGTATTTAGCTCAAGACTCGTAAAATACAATGTTAATTCTTACTGCAGGATAGTGACCTTTCCAAAACATATTCGCATCATAACCTCTATATTTTTCTAAGAACACGATTTAGTTTTTTCAAAGTGTACCACGGATATGTCTCATTATAAATGGATGTCCCACATTTACATTTACCCTTTTAAATAAAACATTTGCCCGAAATTCTCTCTGGTAATCTCGATGTGAATAAATATTGTAATAGTGTATCGGCGTCCAAATTAGGGGGTGGATCAAGAGGTCCGGGGTTCGAATCCCGTCCGCCCGCTCGGCAACTTTGTCTGTTGTGGAGGTTTGCGTACAATGCTACACTGAATATCGGCAGTACCACATGGTTCGCTAGTTAACCGTTCCAGCCGATGCTCACCTGGTTCTTCCGCAATGCATAGTCACTATGGCGTTGCGGGCTTTCTCACTGCAATGATACTAGCAGACGTGATATAAGTGAAATACTCTTAAAATCAGTGTTAAACCCTAACTCAAATAAACTCCAAACTATGTGGTGAGAGAGACATGTAAAATATAATGACCTTATCCGTGGTTACGACGTCATTCCATGGTCTCAAGGATACACTGGTCGGATTTTGACAGTTTTAGTAATGGTATGCCGTGTATATCGTTTAAAATGCTACACAACCACATATGCCTGTTCCGTGACGTCATACATGGATTCAGATGGAGGAGCAGTGGATTCTTTGAAAATAATCAACTCGCCCCTTCGGGCCGAGCAAGTCTTGTTCCTCGTGTATTTTCAATTTTTGAATACCTTTGGAATACTGAATCTGTTATCACACTGTGAGCATTGCAAGAATTCGTATGATTATAGTCCTACATGTACAGTCTTACAACCTATTCACATGTGATATCGCATGAGATCAGCCTCGTAAGAAGAAAGGGGGCGGTCAGATTCGAGAACAAAATGTCACATGATACTGTTAATAATCCTTAGTTTGCATGTCACATTCAATTAGGTGACCATAAGAAGAATACGTGGACTGGTTACAGTGTCTTGCTCCCTTATTCTAATTTTATGCTATAAAACATAATGCAATTATTATAAGGAAATCCTTTACAGTGTATTTCTTAAGCTGTTATACTTTTCATTTGTTGCTCTCGTTGGCATTCACATTGTACAGATTTTACCTTTTCCTGTTATCATTTGTAATACAATCGTATTTTATGACAATCACAGATCCGATAGTTTTGCATCTAATGACAAATCCGGTATTTTTTCTGTTTAAGAAGTTTGTAATAGTTTCGAGATGATCTCGGTAATCTGTGGGGTATACTTTCCGAGAAGTGTCTACTTATACCCATATTGTACAGCCGTGTGCATGTCTTGTTACGCCCTCTCACAGTTGGCATATTGGTAATAATCATAATCGAATAATATAACTAGGCTGGTTTATATGATATCTAAGTCGCGAACCTGTACTGGAGGATATAAGTTATATCAGCAGTATTATGATCTGAGCGTGTTCACCGGATGGAAGGAAAGACAAATCAAGGAGGTTTATTGAGATATTCGGTAGATTTATATATCAAATGAATTGATATTTATAAGAACTTATAGACAGTATCCAACTATTCAAAGGAAAGTGATATAACAAATGATTTATGTTTCAGATACTTCGCAATTTGCCACACCCTGGAGATAAAGATAGACACCCGTAAGTCGCGTTTCATCTTGCTGGGTATCTGGGTGACCGCCTTCGCCATCATGATTCCCTGGCTAGTGTTCTACAAGGAAGTGGAGTACAACACGTCAAAGCAGGTGCTCTACTTCTGTCTGGAGGAGTGGCCGCAGTTCGAGATACAACAGGCCTACTACATGGGAGTTATATTCTTCTGTTGCTACACCATACCACTTGTTATGATAGTCGTTTGTTACGTGCTTATTGGCGTCAAAGTGTGGCGTCGAGGCGCTCTGGGCGCCAGAAACAGCAGTACTGACGTCATACAGAGGTCAAAAGTCAAGGTGATAAAGATGTTGGCCGTTGTTTGTCTTCTTTTTGCATTTTCCTGGTTGCCTTTGTACGCTCTGAAATTCTGGCGAATGATTGAGCCCGGATTGGAACCAAGTTCACAGAAGATCATAAGCGATATCATATTCCCGGTGGCCCAGTGGCTGGGCTCGTCAAACTGCTGTGTTAATCCATTGATTTACTGTTTCTTCAGCAGAAAGTTCAGAAAAGGGTTCAAGGATTTGTTAACTTGCTGTGACAAGAAAGTGAAATACGTGTCGGGGTCCCCGGAGTCAAGGCAAACAATGAACACTAGGTGGACCTCCAGGGCGAATCACTACCAGTGTAGGGTCTAGGTCCGTCTCTTGGGCAGGGTCCTCTAACCGTGCTTTCATCTATAATGGTCTGTTTGAATGCAATGTTGTGCAATTACAAAGTATTATCTCAGCTATTGAACACTGAACTCCAATCATCATCTTAAATATTACAATGGGATATTTTCTGGAACATATTCTTATAACTGTGACTCTGCGACTGCATTTGACAATTTTCCTTTGTATATTGGGTGTACGGTGAAAAAGCATTGCACTATCTTTCTTATCACATTAGTGTTTTGTTAGCTCTGCACGGTTTAATTAAATGCCTATGCTTATTACGATATTTTAATCATAAATCAAGTTACTTTCTTTGTTTTATGGTTCAGCGTCTACACATTTATATTGAATATACTATTGTGTTCAGTGCTCACGTACTTTCATGCTCTCCACATTGGGTACAATGCATAAATGCGTGTCTTATTTCATTGTTGATGTTGTTTGAACGTATTATTATTTGTTATTAAAACGGTTACAACATGAAACATATCATGAGTTTGAATGACAAAGGAATGAAATCAAATAATTCCATATCGTTAACAACGGCAAATTCACTCTTGTTTACTTGATCATTAGGCTGAAGTGATTGAGTGATATGAAAGGACTAATAAAAGTAAATGTTATTGTCTCATTCAGTGTCAAACAGACATTAAACGTCCCTATGTATTGGTCCGGGTTGATTGCTTTTGCATTTCTAGATTGAAATCTAGATTATTCATTAACATTACTTCCTAGTTTTTAGTGTACTCCAACTACGAAGAAGCAGGGACTATATAGAGACAAACGTTGTCACGTTCCGTAGCACTTGTTTTAATGTAACGAAACTTGACAATGTATCCTCTTTGATTTGTAAATTTGCCTTTTGTGTGTTCTTGCAGATAGCTTCATAAGTAATGCACATTTTCTTAGATTGTCTTCTTTCCTGTCACCCTGGCTCTGTGAGGAAATCAGTATGCTTGACTCGAGAGCATTATCACCCCATATACATGCTAGTTTCACTAAACTTGACACGTTGGTCCTGTGCATAGCTCAGTCGACCGCTATCAGTGAAGTTCAGTAACAATGGGCGCGGCTTGCCGCATGGGTGGGTTACCCGCTTCATTGCTGAATTAACTGAGAGTTTGAAGGGTGATTCCCTGCCCCACACTGAGACATGAGTGGAACGACTTATAGTGTCACCCTCGGTAAGTGACTTTATTTAACGTGTGCCTCTGTTCACCCAGCAGGAAATGGGTACCTGGTGTAAGATGTGTAGGGGGTGACCTTTAAGCGCTTAGCCGGCAGCTCAGGTTAGACCTGGGTAATAATGTGACAACCATGCGCTTTGAGCATACCTTTATGGCGTGGATACTGCGCAATATAAATGCCACTATTATTATTATTGTGTGCATGTTAACAAGACCTAAACAGTGACCTGTGCACGTCACACATCTGCTAAACCATTCGCAACATTATACATGTTAACCATGTTCCCAAAAGTACACATATTTATGAACCGTCATATACATATGCATGCCAACCATGATCTGTAGACCTGTGTAAGTTTTGTGAGTAAAACACGATGGTTATTTTGTTTGTTGCGATTTTCACGAAACAGAACGATGGATATATATACACCCTTCATGAAACTTGTCAACAGTGGTCCCTTAATGTGTTTTTTCTGGGCAAGACCTATAAATGGATTTCTGTGCTCTCTTTTTTTGATAAATAAATCATTTTGCATTTTGAATTCCTCGGGACCATGTTGTAAACAGATATGAAAACTAAATGGATTTAAACTGTTTAATCAAATATACCGAGACACGCTTCATGATAATAAATGATGGTATTATGCAAGATTAGGAAGTAGTTTCGGTGTCGGAAACAAACGACACCTTGACACAAGTTGCTGATGTTTCACTGGTTTTGAAATTTAGTTGCATCTTAAGATGGGACATCCTAACTTGAGATAGAAGTTTCCTTACAGTCCACTTTTTCATTAAAGAAAGTTAAATTATTTTTTTTCACAAATGTAAAGCTATCTAAACTTGGGGTCCTAACTTGAAATAGCGAGTTATCCACCTTTAGGATAGCCATGGGAGATATCCAAACATAATATTGTTTTTGTAAATAAGTCGATCAGGCCTGAAATCAACAGTTTGTCCGTCGTCCGTAAACTTTTCACATTTTCGACTTTTCACAAGAACCACTGGCTCTAGAGAGCTGAAATCATGTGTGTAGAATCATAGGGGCCATGACCAAAACCCTATTTTCATCTTCGTCTCCAGTACGAACAACTGTACTAAAACTAATCCTCTGACAAATAATTCTTGAAAATGTACAGTTTGTTTAAAACCTATTCAGCTACAGAGCCATTGACTTTCTAGTGCTTACTGACTGTTTTATATTGCATTAATCAGAGCAGTGTTTCATTTTTAAAATGTCCTACATGCAATGACCTCGGTGAGTTCACATGTTCAAAAGAGTAGGACTACGCAAAGTTGAATGTAAGAATGATGATATTATACTAGATTTGATGTGACCAAGTATTATGCATGTTCCCAATGATACTGATAATGTATTTGCATAGAGGACATTAACCCTTATACATAAATGCATTTCTATGCGATTGTGTAATGTGTTAGCTAGGATAGTGAATACTTATACAGTCACCGGGTAACCTTAACGATACCCACAGAATAGAATGGATTACATCCCCAAGCTTTTCATCAGCCACTTCGTCCTGGCGTTCTGATCATTTCCATAGGGCTTCCTAGCAGCACTATGTTGCGAACCTCCATTGAACCTCTGTTGCATCGGTCGGTGTGGTTGCATGAAAGCAGGCATGTTCTGATGTGTCCGTCCTCTGTTTGTGGAAATACGAGATAAAGAAACTAACAGATGTCGTTTCCCATACATAAATTATGTATATGTATTTAATTGGCGGTTACCTCCTAGTTAAATTTTTTCAGGTATGCATTTCGCTTCGTTCATTTACAGCCGGATTACACAGTCAAGAATGTAGCGAGTATTGAACATGCCCAATCAGCTCTTTAAATGTTCATTTGCCCAGCTTCATATTCAAATGCTACGTCCGAAGGGGTTCGTTCAAATGCAGGTTCGCGATTCAGTCATATAATTTCCTCACCTCGTAACACGTTTCTTTAAAGTGATTGTCTCATGTTGGCAAGATAAATTATTTTATATACCAGGCAAATATGTCATCACATTCAAGACTATTTATTCGAACGTGTGCAGTATTTTCCATAATATTTTATGTTGCATAAACCCGCATAATAAATCCTATAAAGAACAGTACCCCTATCCACTTTCGTTCGACCTGCCTCCCCGCCTTAATCCGCTTAGCACAAAGTGAATTCCTCGTGCAAAAACACAATGAAAATGGAGAAAGCAGATATAAGATGGTAGACTCGATGATCGTAACTGTAGGTGCAGGTTTTAGTTTTGTCAACATAACGAAAAGGCGTATTTTCTATTTATATTCTTGGAAAGCCCATACGTTATAATGTTGTAATAATGGTATTTGTAGAGCATTTGTCACTCAAGAAATTATGAAAATATATTTTGTGGCCATTATGACATTTCCAAAGAAGCATATATGTCCGTTCCGCAATTTTAGACTACTCTAGTAACATTTGAGTGCCGAAATTTTACACTACTTTCGTACCATTTGAGAGCCACAATGAGACAGATCACTTTAAGCCCACATTCAAGGGCAGGCAATTGGATTCCGACATTTTCATACACGGGGCATTCTCTATAGCCTAGGCGAATTGAATAAATACCTTTTCTTCACCCATCCATTTGCATTTTGTCCATATCCTAATGCTTCATAGCTTGTGTCAAAGCCGGAGTATGGTTTCTTGCCGTAAAATGACTGTTTAGAAGACTGTCGGTTTCTGGATACAAATAAAGTTAAGTGATATCAAATACAATTCTTATAATATAATAGTTAATGTATACAAGTTTAACATATAAATGTTTATCAACAGGTTTTCTTACATCGGAGTTCTTACATTTCACAGGAATGGTAGAAATACACACACACCTGGTCATTATTTCCAAAAGGGCATATGTTCTTTCCGCAATTTTACACTTCTTCAGTAACATTCGAGTGCCACTATGAGACAATCACTTTAAGATGACATTCAAGGGGAGGCAACTAGATTACGACATTTTCATACACGAGGCATTTTCTTCCCACAGAGGTAACTCCCGTCAGATGTCCCATCCTAACCGATCCGGTCCGATTTGACAAAGGAAGCCACTAAAGTACTGACACTATCTCTTATTATTTCAAGAATTGATTATTGCAACAGCCTCCTCGCCAATTCTCCCAAAACTGTTATCAACCGAATTCAATCCATCCAGAATAAGGCAGCCAGACTGGTTACACTCTCTCCAAAATCTGACCACATCACCCCCATCCTTAAAGAACTCCATTGGCTCCCTGTTACACAACGGATTAACTTCTGTGCCTTGCCTACCAATGTCACTCTCAGACTGCTCCATCCTACCTCTGTGACCTTCTCCAGCCCTATGTTCCATCCAGATCCCTCCGCTCTGAATCTCAACAGCTTTTTGTTGTACCAAAAGCAAAAATGTGTAGTTATGGACAACGAGCGTTCTCCCATGCAGCTGCCTATCATTGGAACAATCTCCCCCAAGAAATCCGTACCTGCCCAACCTATGCTTCTTTTAGATCTTATCTAAAGACTCATTTATGCCGCCAATCCTTTGCCTGAACACTCTTGATTCTTCTCAGCGCTTTGAGCATGATATTTATCCTGGAAAGGCGCTATATAAGTGGACTATTATTATTATTATTATAACCGGAGGGAGTAACCTCTGTGGGAAGAGATGGAGATTAAGATGCTATAATTGTAGAAGGAAAACTTTATGAGTGAGGTGCATAATGACGGATAAAACAGAGACCAAAGGTGACTCACTGAAGTGCTATTAATGGTCAAAGTCAACACTTCATTTCATATGGTATTGGAAAATAAAAAGGCGGAACAAACATGACTTGCGTATCTATTGAAGGTAAAAGGACTTAAGATATTACTTACGCTATCCGAGTGTGTAGATTTACATCATTTGAGTGCTCGTTGAAGCGGAAGCGTGTTCTTCCTGAACTAGAGCCTAGGCGAGAAGGTGAATTGAATAAATACCTTTTCTTTACCCGTTGATTCGCATTTTGTCCGTATCCTATTCCTCTATAGCTTGTGTCAAAGTCGGAGTATGATTTCTTGCCGTGTAAGGACTGTTCAGGAGCCTGTCGGTTTCTGGATACAAATATAGTTAATGGAGGTCATGGCTATAATTTGTAATTATAGTAGTGTGGTGTCCTATTATCTTATTACGAATGTAACTGTACATTTGACAGCCTGTCATCAAACTATCAATAAAGACTTTATTATCATCATCAATTATTCTAAAAAAAATCCACCATCGGTGGTACACAAGATAAGTAAATACAGATTATACAAATGTTTGCCACTAACATGGCAATGTCCCCCGCCGGTGACATTGAGTTAGTAAGACACATCAATGAAGCTACTTTATATATTGCATTACTGGTAAAAAGTGCCATGATGATCAGCAAATTTGAAGACTTTGGGTGCTTGGGTTCATGATATTTCATGTAGATAAGAGTTCTAAAAGTGGTCAAAGTGTTGTGGTGACCTTGAAAATAAGGTCAAGGTCACCAAAATGTACTGGTGTGTGTGTCATCCCCCCAATGTAGGCTGACACCAAATTTGAAGACTTTGGGTGCAACACTTCATGAGATATCGCGTTAACAGGAGTTCAAAAAGTGGTCAAAGTGTAGAGGTGACCTTGAAAATAAGGTCACGGTCACCAATTGAAATCGAATAAAAAGAATTAAAAACATATCAAACATGACCATTGTACATGTTCAGATATCTTCGTTGTCGAAACCAGTAACGTTGAAAACGCTCACCGTGGTCTGGGATTTACATCTGGAATCCTTTGCCGATGATTTATATTTGGTGGGCGTGTTCCTGCGTGCCAGTGACTTCGATGTGTTTTAGGCCTCCCCTGTGATGATTGAGACGGGTCGACCTGAGCACATAAACCATATTGTCACTTTCAGAGAAAACAATGGTTAATGAAGATGAAAACATTTCATATTCTCTGTAATTGCATGAGTATTTCGACTTATTATCGTTATTCACTTTATTTTAGATTCTTATCAGTTTCAGTGTTTCTTTGATTTAAAAAAAACATGTACATGGAACATACATTTTGATATCAAATATCGTTCCGAACAGGCGTGATGAATTTTGTTTTATGTGTTAATTAAGCATAAATATATGACAATTAATGCTTTCGACTCAGTTTATGCAGATACAAGACGTGTCTGCAAATTTATGACTTGATGAATAAAACCGTGATGTTATGTACATTAAAATTGTTATATTAATAATACATATTCCGAATCATGAAAAACGTTTGTCAGAGAATTTAACAAAAGTATTTTTTCTTCTGGATGAGACCTTTTCAAAAGTAGAAAATTATAAATGTCTTTAAAAATTTCTATGAAATTGTAAAATATTATGAAATTATTTTTTAATGCGCATATCTCACACATTATTTAACAGAAAGTTCTAAACAATCGTCTTATACTTACAGTATTGACTATCTGTTGTCCATTTTGAGTGTTTATGGTGAGAGTCTTGTTTCCAACTGAAACATTATACATTGTACATATGTTTTTTTTTATCTATATTCCCTGGCCAGACAGTAAACACAATGAAATTGTTTAGTTTCTTGAATACCATTGTATTGTAATATTATTAAGATTCTGTATATAACCTTCATTCAAAATTGATATTATGTTGTAATTGTTTGGTCGATACTTGTTCAACGTTACCAATTGCAAAATAAGCATGCAATACATTTCAAGTACAGGTTATTATTTGCAATTTTAGTTTATAAGAAAGGTAAACAGCACGAATGCTTAGATATGAGTGAAACGACAATCCTTGATATTCAGCAATGTTTAGACAGGGATATTTATTTTCACATAATGACTTAGTATGCAATTGATAATAAAACCTATAAACTCGTAAAATAAGTAGACATTAAGATATTATATGGAAATGTCTGTAAATGTTAATCATATAGATTATAAATATATCATTATATCCGTGAATGAATTGGTATATACCTGATTTGAAGCTGACATTAAGAGGATATTTTACTGAAACAAATCATGAGTTAAGAATAATACTATTTGCTCTCTCAAGAAACAAATTTACCTTTTTTTCAAAATTATAGTCAAATATTTTAAAATGAGACAATATTGTTCAAAATAACAAAAACATTTTTATAAAAAAAAATCATCAGTACTGTTAGGTTGAAAATGACTCATGTTAACGTCAGTGACTTGCGATCACCCTTGTGCTCAATGAAAGGAGGTCGATATTACAGAAAAGATTTTTATCAGCGAGAACACTGAGAGTTGCTTACCTGGTACGCATCTATATCCATTTCTCTTACTTTTGATACTCCTAGTGGTGACCCCGCACGAATGCGTACCGTTTCCTCCATTGAAAATATTCTAAATGCAAAATGATACTCAAATTAGAATGATAATTTTAGTTTCGTTCAATATTATATTTTGCTAATGTTTCAACGCAGTACCGTTCATCGTTTGCGAGTTAACAGTCCATGTACCCAGATTTCACCGCAACGCATTGCTTTAGTGTTGTTTTCTACAAGAATACTTCTACCATGTTATAGTGTATGTCGGTAACTTTGTCACGTGTTTTACACATTTACACCTTCCAACTTTGAGATGAAACTGCAAACTCCTCCCCTTATAAACGAAACATTTCAAAAGATTAGTATATATGGGACTAAATATTATACCTTACCTTGTTTCCCTCCAAAATAAAAATCCCTGGCAGAATTGACCTCATATACATATACGGAAAATTAACGCTAGTCCACTGTAACACTTTCTTAACTACTGATAACGCGATATTAAGCAAATTTATAATATCAGAGCATTCAGATTTTGACATGATGTTAACAACGTGTTGCACAATATGCAGAAAGGACAATACTGGTGTAGAACATCTACATAGCACTCTCTTGTGCCATAGTCATTCTCTGGGAAAACAGCCACATTCCTGTTCAGATAATGAAGGGTCCAATGTGCTTTTAAATGCAATTGAAGTTTGTGCAAGCACTCCCATGAAGTTGTTTGATGCAAAACACCTGTCTTTGCTGATGTTGATTTGACGTTTTGGCTTCATTTCGAATTTCATTCAGGATGATTCTATGGGTCTCCTTTTGGTAAAACTTCAAGGTATTGCATGCTTTTTCGGCATCAAGGTGAACCACGAGCACATCTACAGTTCTTGCAAACTGTTCAGCATACAATCGGTCAATATCCCAGTGTTTTTGCCAAGCATGAACTTTTTAAACATTGAGGCTGGAGTCACAATTTCACAGGACAAGTCTCAGCACGAGTAGTTTGCATTTTAACTGGCTCCTGCAGATCATGACAACATATGACGTGTATTTTCGCGAACTGATACCATTTGACTTTGTATTGGAAACCAACTGTACTCTACAGTACCAATAGCTCCACATGTTCTCTGACATTTACTAATGATATGACAAACCATGGGCTGATATGCAAACAGAAACTATAATCATTAAAACTTGGGTTTAATTTTCTGTTCAGTATATACAAATATCAGCGATGGAGCCCCTTTAAATTTGCTGGTTACTCTGTTCTTAGTTATATTGGTATTGTACAACACTCGAAAATAGGTAATTGTCAGTTAGGCGACATGTTCCCGAACCGTAAATTATCAAATTGAAATCAAAATTTAAAAGAAACAAAGTAGAGGTCATAATCTAGTACAAAACAAGACTGGGACAGTAGTTGGGAGCTAGTCGATGAAAGGTTTCAAATTTTAGCACCACCATTGTTTAATTTCAGCTACGTTCAGGTTATGTTCAAAGACAGAGCTGCGACAGCTGTGACCACTAAATAAGTGATAAACCATTAAATGCCAACCGTAATTAGTTGTTAGAGGTCAATTTCAAAGGATTAAGTTAAGCTGAAAAACCTACCATTTGTTGGATTTTCTTTAATTCAGTCTGATTAAAATAGAGGAATAAACGTTGCAAAATTGTGCATCTATTTTGTACCGGGATACGAAGTCATATTGTTCGGAGGTTTCTTCTTCAAAAAGTCTGATAACGATGCGAAAGTTCACGTAGTTCAATTCAGGTAGTCAATCCCAAGTCATCAAATAAAAGCTTTCAGTACGAGAACAGGGGCAAGTAACTCCAGTCATATTTTCGTCTGTTTCCATAACATTTTGAACGTGTTAAAGAATAAATCCGAATGCGTTCGAAAAGGCGATCGTTTAAAACTGTGTTGTGATTAGCCGGTTAATGACTTGGTGTTGTCTGCACTAAAATGGTAAACATAAGCCTATATAATGGGTGTCATCAGACCTGATGGCGAGGGATCTATAGCACAACTTCGTATCCCGGTATCTTCGTACTATTTTGCAGATTTTATTCCTGAGAACATGATCGATTTTAATCAGACTGAAACTCGTGCAAAGCGTGCAAAGTCTAATGAGTTGCAGTTGTTTTTGTATTCGTTACAAAAGCTATCCAAAATTAATGGATTACTTAACAATAATTTCGTTCTCAATTGTATGGGGAATATATAGTTGCATCATTGACTCCTAACCTTTGAGTCGCGGCGGATCATATGTCAGTTACGAGCTGAAATGGGATATTCAATTTGTGTGCTGGGCAAAACAAGTTCTGGAACACTGGTATTTAGAAGCATTGTCCGTTTGAAAATTAGCACATGATCTTGTATCACAACCTTAAATGTGGAGCAAATAACTAACTTTTCCCAACAGCGAATGTATGTGTTTTATGTGTTCATTTATACAGAACAAAATAAGATAATAATATATGATTTTCAATATACATAGATACGATAATCGACTGACTGAGTGTTTACAATTCACAATCTGTTACAGTACATGATAATTGAAGTTTCATTACTGCCTTTCTAAGATCACGTTATATAATACTTGTGCATTGGATCTATAAGAACATTTGAACGTGTCGGAATGTTGCCTACCCCTAATAGTCTGGTAGGAGATACACAAACAATTAAGTGAGGGTCGGTACATGATAATTAGTTAATGGTCATTCCCGCCACCTGTAATTACATTAGCACGCGAATTCCCATGGCCACTGACTAGGAGACGTTCTCTGCTTCATGCACATTTCGTAAGACCTGGGACTTTCTAATACACAGTACACTTAAATACTTTTAAAATCATGATATTATCGCTTTAAATTAATTTCGTTACTTCCTTTGTCAGAATCACTCCATGTTTTTCTTGGAATATGTTTATATCGAATGAAATGCTTATTCAATATTTCAGTATGCATACGATACACATGAGAGGTTTATCACTAGATAATAACTGTCAAAGCTATGAAAATATGTTGGATCTCACATAGAATGCACCAACATCAGCTTAGTTGTTATATCCATCGGTTTGGACATATTTGAAACAATCAGCCTTTGATGTCCATTTGAAAGTGTTAAACCTTTCAGAAAAGCCAAGACGTCACACATGGGAATTTAGAATCATTTTTACCTTATTAGGCTATAAGCCAATAAATAGTTTCCAGTCACCAAAGTCAATCTCTTAAAAGTCGACAAATCCTACATGGATAATATTATGCATACTATAACTCTTCGCCTGTAACAAAAACAATAGAAATTCATTATCTGATATGTTAAAGTTACATAATTTACGTTTGTTAAGTCCCACCTTAACATTATCAATAACTTTACCAAGCGCTATTAGTTCATGGTCGAGAATGTCATCTGATCGCAGATAAATTTGCAGTGTAATGCACACAGATCGGAAACAAATAAGTGATCATGTTGTCACTCTATCGAAGTCTGACTACATTGGCTTTCTCGTAACACCTAGCTGCTGGGTCAGTGGCGTTGAACCGGTAATTAACTACCTGTTGGTCTTAATGAGTTGACCGAATACACATGTTACGTAATACCGAGAGGGAAGCAGTAGGGTATTCTGAGAGTCAATACACAAGTCTGATATATCACTTAAACCGCAGTTTCATGATTAAATTGCAATTCTTATATCGTTTTATGTCTGTAACCTGCAATCAGGTATGTATAAATAATCAGTCATGGTGACTGATGCAATGTGGACAATAGCGTAGTCAAATGACCTAACACATACTGTCTGAAACATTCACCTTTAGCCAGACATTAGTGTTCATAAAAAGTCATTAGATAGAAACTTCATCAACTCAATTAATATTCCAAGAGTCAACATTTCGCAAAGGTGAATATTTTATAGGAGAGTATATTGTGGAAACGTCTTTTTAAAAAAAATACTACATATCTATAATCTCAATATATATGTTAGGGGAAGGACACTTGATAATTTTCTTTTTCAAAGTCAACATTTTATTTAAGTTAAACTTTTACAAAAGTCAATAAATATTTTCGAAGTCAACATTTCATCAAAGTCAATATTTGATCAAAGTCAATATTTCACTTAATTCAAAATATCTTTTTCAAAGTCAACATTTTATTTAAATTAAACTTTTACAGAAGTCAATAAATATTTTCAAAGTCAACATTTCACTAAAGTCAATATGTGATGAAAGTCAATATTTCACTTAATGTAGAATATGTTTTTCAAAAGCAACATGTCACCAAAGTCAAGATTTTATATAAGTTAAACTTTCGCAAAAATCAATAAATATTTCCAAAGTCAACATTTCATCAAAGTCAATACTTCATCAAAGTCAATATTTGACTCAATTGAAAAAAAAATCTTTTTCAAAGTCAACATTTTATTTAAATTAAACTTTCACAAAAGTCAATAAATATTTCTAAAGTCAACATTTCATCAAAGTCAATACCTGATCAAAGTCAATATTTCACTTAATGTAAAATATGTTTTTCAAAAGCAACATGTCACCAAAGTCAAGATTTTATATAAGTTAAACTTTCGTAAGTCAATAAATATTTCCAAAGTCAACATTTCATCAAAGTCAATACTTCATCAAAGTCAATATTTCACTTAATTCAAAATATCTTTTTCAAAGTCAACATTTTATTTAAGTTAAACTTTTACAAAAGTCAATAAATATTTCCAAAGTCAATATTTCATCAAAGTCAATACTTGATCAAAGTCAATATTTCACTTAATTCAAAATATCTTATTCAAAGTCAACATTTTATTTGAGTTAAACTTTTACAAAAGTCAATAAATATTTCCAAGGTCAACATTTTACCAAATAAATACTTGATCAAAGTCAACATTTCACTAAATCCAAAATATCTTTTACAATCGCTACATTTTATTAAAGTCAATAAATATTTCAAAAGTCAACATTTCACAAACATTATATTTTTTCCGAAATCAATATTTCATATAACTCAAAATATCAATTATTAAAATCAACATTTCATTGAAAACTTCACAAAAGTCAATAAAATAGAATTATAATATTTCATAAATTCATTATTATCAAAACTGCCTTCAATGACTAATCATACCACCCTTTTCCACATATTACCATTGGCAAAAAAAAATTCCATGGAAAAATTCCATTAAAAAAATTTCCATTGGAATTTTTTTTCAAAAATTGAAAACAATAATTTTAACCTGAAAATTTCCAGAGAACTCATGCAGGGCATTTAAATAATGAAATTTGTTTGTAAAAAAAATGTTAGTCGCGACACCTTTAAAAGCTTTATTATCGCGACAAACTTCGGATTCGACCGGATTTCCAAAGATAAACCGGAGAGCATTATAAATAAACGTTTGTGGTCGAGGAAGACACCTATACTAAATACAACCCGTGATATTCGGCTCCTCTGCATCCTGGAAACCAGGGGTACTTTGTTTCGCTCGCTTCACTTTGAAACTAACCCCTGGATTCCTAGGTGGCAAAAGGCTCGACGCGCAGGGTTCACAAAAAAATGGAAAGTCCCTTTTGCTAATTAAAGCAAACCAATTGCGAACCGTGTTTCTAAATTCCTTGGCGTAACCAAATAAGGAGGTAAATTATGATTTAAACAGTGACCTTGAAGCGAGTGTCAGTGTCGCAACATGCTTGACGAAACCGTCCAACTTCGTCTTAATTGCCTGAAATTGTATTTTATACTTCAGACATTAAAAGAGCGACATTTGTTCAAATAAGTTCTAATATTAACTCCTGCCCATACTGTCCACTCGTTCTAAAGAGAACATTCATGTGGCATGAGATCTAACGATCGCTTTCCAGCAGAGCAGATTTCGCACTCTGATGAAATGTCAGAAGTTGACAATGACAAACATTCGCGCATTTTTAAATAATTTGCATACATTAATAATACATCATCAAACATAAATTTAACGTAATAACATGATAGACTTTGGACAACATAATGTGTTGTTATAGATTGTCAACAAATTTATGATACATATATGCAATGAACAATATACACAGAAAAGGTGAAATAATGCAATAATGTACTGAAAATGAAGCCTCGGTGTCATAACGAACGGCAGTCATTGTTGTCCACGTAAACTCCACGGGGAAGGGCGTGTATAAAAGGAAAGCGCTGATTGGATCTATAGAAAAGCCATAGACTTTTCTGTGATTGGTAGTTACATTTCGCGTCGAGCCTTTTGCCACCTAGGAATCCAGGGGTCAGTTTCAAAGTGAAGCGAGCGAAACACAGTACCCCTGGTTTCCAGGATGGCTCCTCTGCAGAACATCAAAAGCTAGCTTATAGCTGATGGTCCTTGGTATTTGTAAAGTGTCTGACACTAAATTGTTAAATTGCGCACACAAACTATGTAAACTCATATAATTATAATAATGCCTGAAGTCAGACAGACAGTAATGTCGCCTTTTTCAGTGTTTAACCTTTCATGATATTACGACTTTTTATATAGAAATAGGCCGTTAATGGCTACAATACTGCCGAAGTGGCGTTAAACAATAACTCATTCACTAACTTAATAGACAAAGAATTGAAATAAATCAATCTTACAAGAGTTTCGTTTAATTTTAGATATTTAAAATCAGATTACAACATAACTGTTCTCTGTGTAAATCAATAATTAAGTAGTGTAATGTAGCAAGTTTTAAATTAGATAACATCAGTACAATGTCATTTGAATGTTACCTGTAACTCTCCGTTCATCTCGTGAGTCATGTTATGGGATGATGCAGGCTTGCTGCTGAGGATACAGGTAAGGGACGGTTTGTGGAGGGTGATGGAGGTACAAAGAGGCAGGTGCGCGCACAGACTTCCCGACCACTTTGGGCCACATGGGGCCTTCCTCCACTCAGTGTACCCTCGTTCGGCCCTACAGACACCGACCCCGACCAGCAGCACGTGTAAAATTGTGAAGTGTTTAGCTCCTTGCCATCTGCACATCAGGGAGTACGGTAACATCACTTGCACCGTTAATGGCGCTTATACAATATTCTCTGCGTTCAACACACCTGAATAAAGTTGATACTCAACAGCAAGAGAAGGTTGGAATGTTTGAAACTCAAGTTTAATCTTAATGTCCTTCTATTGATCTCTATCGGAGAGTTATGTACGTTCCAGGAATACATGTATGTGAGCGGATATTAGGGTGTTGATCAATGCTGTCAAGATAGCATTTGACCTTTCACATTGCTCATACTAATCGCATCACGACCAGATAGATGGGACTAATTTATGTATACTGCCTCCTTAATGCCATTCACAGAGCTATCATCCCTGTCGACCGTTGTAAGTTATAGGGAGATGATTAGAAAAATATGTAATTAACCTTAGTCCTATGCATACTTGCTGGTTGTAATTGTCTATAAATCAGTTCCTTATCTTTAATAGGATAGCGTTTTAACTCTTCATAATATGTTACGATTTTATTCTTTCTTAGTGTTAATCATGGTATTGTGTCACTGTAAATACCGTTGTAATGTCAAATCCCTGTTATCTAATTTAAACGAGCATCGACCTTCTTCCAGGTTTCCAATTTTCGATTTCACTGTTGTAATAGTATCAAGTCCCTGTGCTCGTCAACAGCAACCACAACTGTTCAATTATATAAGTAAGTAAGAATCGATCCTAAAATGATAATCTGCAGCTGGTGTCCATACAAAAAACTGTTTATCTTACATCGTGCATTTAACTGTTGATCGATTTGGTTAATCCCTAAAGGCTTCTTAAAACGCGTCTTGCTGTTCCGCTAACAAACGTGTCCATCTTCTTTCCAAACAACGTTCGGGAATTTAAACATTAAATTGAATATGTTATCTTAGGGCCCTGTCACTATTTGGCGTATAGCAGGTGTGCATGCGTTTCTATAGAACTTGTTCTATACGTAATCGGTACGGGGTAATAGGTAGGATCAAAATTTCATTATATTTGAAGTATTAACCCTTACTTGTTTCGCAAATTAGGCAATGGTTTACGAACTTATCGCATTTATTGCCTGTGAAGGGAGTATGAGATGCACATAATTGCGTACTACTATTTTGTTGTAACAGATGACTACATACTAAGTATGCGTGTTCAGTGCTCTTTGGACGCACACATTTTATGTCAACCGCATCTCTTGCATGACAATGTCAAGCCTATTTCGCTCATTTGTCCGCCGTTTTCACTTTGTCCTGGCTTTCATGTTTAAATGAATGCCCTACATGACATGAATATTATGAATGATATCCTTTGTTTAACTTAATTAACGTTAAGAATTAAGCGACACGACTATAGTTGCATACCTCGCTATGTTCGATGACGTTTGTCTATTATTGTCATCATCATCTGTATATAACGTCATCGGAATGTATTTAACCTGACTCGAATTGCGATCAATACATGTACATCACATTCATGTATTAACATTTCATTAAACCTAAATGTTTATTTCAGATACCAAAATGAATTTGACGCAGATCAGATTTCATGATTATATATAAAATGTTAATCCGTCTCTCGGGCTGGTATGATTATTAACATGGTAGATTAGCGTTTGCGGGACACAGCAAAAGCAGAGCAGACTGAGGGTCTCACATTCCCCTGTTGTTTCTCCTCAGCCACAATAAAATGGGAATTTGTGTATAATTATACCACAAATACCACATTTGAATATTAAAGTCACGAAATTGCATTTACAGTTAGTCATGAGGTCTGATTGATACTATCACTAAGTGACTTCACACCATGTTGATCATAACTGAAGTCATATCAGTAGAAACAAGTTTGATTATCATTCGGGTCCCTTTCCACAACTTGTTTTAATCATTAGAGAATCGAATGGACACAGAGGTCACTTCACACAAGTTTATACATGATTAGAGTCAATACAAATAAAAATGGAGTCATTAAAACTATGTTTCTTTACGGTTTTTATAGGTCGAATAGTATACACAATATTACAGCACTTCATTTACTGGGCATGGTTAATGCATTGTTTACCTTGTCCGTGGTCATGTGGGCTCCATTCTGAGACAGTCACGGGTTCATCTTTTTTCCAAATTGAATCAGAAATTCTTAAAAGCTGACACTGTGTCATGTTATTTTGGATTTTTCTGAACGCTGAGTACGTGTTTGTTCATAGCATTTATAATCTTAAGGATTATCATAATATAACTGAAACTATTATGTTATTACTTTGAATCATTTGGAGGTAGTATACACTGTCGGCCAAAAGAAACGCCTACCAGATATCTTATCAGATTTCGTAAAATCTGTAATGAGCACTTTAGCAATATTAAAGCGTTATGAAGTTGCACCATTTCTGCATAATATATTTAAATTTCAGAAGTTGTCATGTCACAAAAGAATGGCATTTGTTGAAATGAGACAAATGAATTGTTCAGTTTTCGACCAGTGCTTGATCAGAAAAACTTTTGAAACAGATTTTCATATAGCCACAAGTACCAATACAGGCACGCATTCGCATTAAAGTGGTGATGACGCTACCAATGTACGTGGGTACGGTGCGCAAGTGAATCAACCGGAAATAGCGATCTTCATTGGGCGTGGATATCATGAATGTTATTGATTCGAATCACAGTTTTTCCACGGGTTCAATGGACGTTCATATCAATTTGTTTTCAGCATAACTTGGAGACCACCATTGATTATATTTCAGAAATTATTTCATCTTTCATTTTTTGGAAAATCAAGTAAGCGTTTCTTTTGGCCGCCAGTGTATATAAAAGCAGAGGGCAGAAGACTAGGTCAAAGAGCTTCTGATATCAGCTACCGTTTCAAGGAAGTGAGTGCCAGGAGTGTTGTGTTCTGTCACCTCGGGATACAAGACGTTTGTATCAGCCCGACGCAAGCGCTTCACTCAACGTCGTCTTAGAAATATGGCGGATAAGGGTGCGTCCCCGCCTTGGGAGTAGCTGGCAATTTGGTTTTCAAGTTCTTCAAATATGTCACAATCAAATGCCTTTTATGTGTTGATTTTTTAGGTTGAATATAACTTAATGCACAATATACTTTCTCTTTAGAAACAGTTATGGTTTCATCTAATCCAATCGAGGCGATGGTATCGAGACACAACGTCTCTAATCAAAAGGATGAAGCCTCCTCCTTGCTTGGATTCAGATTAAGATCTGGCAGACACATTTTTTTTGGAAACCAGGTACTTCAAGATGAAAGTCATCTGATAACCAGCATTCATTAAGATAGACTATATCATATGTACACACAAAGTTAAGAAATGAAATGTCCATTTATGTTCCATGTATTATTACAGAGCACCTTCTCCAGACAGTCCTACCTCTGTGTCACTGACCCTGGTCCTGTGTCGACGTACAGCTTGTCTCTGACTGAAGAAGCTTTTCTGCCTTCCGATTTCGCCTTTTTAAATGCACAAAATGCACCAAGTCGGTGCTTTCGCCTATCCTGTATTTCTCTATTGAACTGTACATGTTCCGCCTGAGAGTATGGGGAATTCTCCAACTTCTTGCTGTTCCTCCTATGGTTTCTCGTTGTTAGTATATCTTGAATTTGGCAACTATTGGTCTCTCTCGTCCAGGTTTCATTGGTTTTCTATCTATCTCAACAGTCTCTGTCATTTTAAGATGATTGCTACAGAGATTTTTCATGAAATTGATTCAGTCCCTGTGTGTACCGTAGCACTTTTTTTTTATCTTATGTTGAAAAACATTAAATTGTCCCTCATAGATTTACTTCGGAGGTTTGGGATAGTTAAATTCTGATGTGAGGTTGGTGAACTCATTCCGTATTGAAGTGAACCGGATTGTGGTGTACTGCCCCACGCACTCTTGCTTCTAGGCGATGTAGTTGGGTTTTTTCACTTGGCCTTAGTTTTTTTCACCATTTCTTCGGTATTGCTCTGCATCTTTACAATGTTTAGTACACACTTTTGGTTTATAAATGATTGTTCTTTTGTATGAAATATCGGGGTATATTCGCGGAGCTCTCATCCACCTATGTCAAGGGACGGAATTCACAATCAGAATTATACCAGATGCTACAGTCATCATAGCAAACGGATAAAGCTTAAGGGTACACAGATTGAGATCCTGCATTCAGTTGAATGTCTCCAGAAAGTAGTAATACGAGAAGCGTAAGAAGTTTCTAGCAACACGTGGTAGACTGAAAACCGGACGTTTCATTACACGTGCAGGTTGGTGAAAAAATGCTTTCGTTAGAGCGCTGCAAATTGAAAGTGATGGATGAATTATTTCTATAATTGCATACAGCTTGTCTGGTTTTATGATGGTTAAACTTTGAGTAAGAGTAGGAACATAGTAATCTCAATGTTGTTAACGGACGCCAGTCTGTTTTACCTTGTCCGTGAGTCAGAACATTATAATAATTTGTTTATTGTTCGAAATAGACGCACAATATTGTGCTGCGGGTCACTATTGTTATATATGCAGTAATTTGTTGAAGTTCCTCTCTTAAAATGGCATATTTGATTAAATATCGGCTCCTATCTTCAGGCTCGCGCGTGAGCACACACATGTTCAAGCTGTATAAAGAAAAGAAACATTATTTAGTTAAATTATCCAACAGGATATTGCAAATTGATGATAAACTACAATGATAGCTTATTAAAAACATTAAATTACCAAACATTACCAAGATATGTGTGTGTACAACACCCACAATGATTACTTTTTCATACCACGAACATAGGTGACATATGAGGTTTACAGAACGAAAATTTACCATTAAAATCAATAAAACTACATAGAATTAATCAAAATATTTTCGAAACAATACAGAAAACAATGCTTAAAAAATGTCTTGCTTATCGTCACGACAAACGTGCGTAAAGGTTTGCAAATATCCACCGCAGCAGATAATTGTAGCTTCTGCTTAAAAATTACCAAGTTCTGCGAAGAGTACATTGAATTTTTATAAATAGGCGATGATCGATGGTCACATGAAGAATTCGAATTATTGATAAAAGAAATTTAAGAGCATCTAGCAATATGTTTTGATATATGACAAATTGTACACACAAAGCTCGTCACTTGTAATGAATTCATACCTGAAATTCCTAAATGTACATGTAGGACTGCTCAGAAGGTGTATGCTCCGCTTTTCTCTCATCAAGATGAAAGATTGCAATATCATAACAAGTGAGAGAAGAGATAAGGGGGAATACACTTTTTTCTCTTCGGCTGACCCAGCACCACAATTCATTATCACTTATTACCCCATCTTGATCTTCATCTTTCTTCCTTCATCAATGTAGTGTTTGTTTCGCCAAATGGTCCATTTTGTGAACAATTTGATTAACCCAGGCGTTATGGTTTTGAATGATTTTTTAGGAATGGCGTGCTTTGAAATTATATTTAGATCGTTGCGTTGAAAGGAACAATATCCTACTGGCGATGGTGTTCTGAAACCATCTTGGAAGGTACTCGCGACCTAAGCCTCCATTCAACAGCCATATGAGTGTTCCATCATTTGTATGACTTTTTGTAGTAATGTTCAAAATATTCATTGTTGAAATATGTTTCCTCATTACAAAGTGAGTGATCAACTTCCTTCTTCCTAGTGTATCCAGTAATAGAATACAATAAACGGTGTTTTCGGATATAATGAAACGTTATATTTCCACAATATAAGGTTTTATTTTTAAAATGTATTGCTTATATAAAAAAACAATCATCGTGCATAATAAATGATATCAGTATCATGACTTAATGATAATGACTTAATGACTAAACTGAATTCCCCTCTGGTCAAATATATTTGTAGGTCTAGCTATCATCTTGACAATTTGGTTTTAATTTTCATTTGATCTAATCATTTCACTTGATAATTTCATGAGAACCATTATGACGTAGCTTCTACAAAACACGATCTAGCAAACCCTATATATATAAATGAAACGGTTTCTAACATATTTTCCAATTTAACGAATCACAAATCACCCACATATAAAGTGTTCACCTGAGTGCGGAGAGGATGAAATACAGGAATTTACTTTTATAAATCTTAATGTATTTGCTTCTTAGTGATCATTTACCGCTATTACAGCTCAACAGACTAGTGATAGTCTTATAATATAATTAACCGCCTAAAAACAGTTGTAAGATTTAGAGTTTAAGCTGACTTTATATTGTACAAAATATGTTCACATGTAAAATCATACACCAGCTATAGTCATGATATTGTTTTCAAAGAACCATTTTCAAAACAAATTCCTCTACAGTTGATTTGTGCACAATCCACCCCTATAATATGTAAAGCGTACATGGACTAATATAATCTATGCACACCAAAGGCAATGTAGGTAAGCCAGTATTTTGTCTCACAAATACTTTAGTGGCCCAACGCATACATACAGTGAAAGGATGAAGCACACAGTCGATCAAGAAAATAAGATAATTTTAACAAACACACTTGCAATATAAAATGATTACAGTGTGCATCCCTTAAGTTCTATTTGAAAGTAAATGAATGGACATAAGGCCTCATATAGTTTAATGGACTATTGCATTCTACTTAACAATAAAAGTCCTTTCTGCATGTAATTATCATTGCTCTTCACGTCAAGCTTTTCTTATAACGAGGTAAAGTGAAACTTTTCTCAAAGCTGTGATAACATCTTACATAGTATATCTCTTTTATATAATTCATTATCTTTACGTCACCGAATAGGACAAAGTTTATCATATCAATAATTCATCAATCCACTTTTACAAGTATGAATTGAAGATTTATGTTGATTAATCGGTACAGATTAGAACTGTGTAATTACGAATGATAATAACCAGCAACTAAATGAACACGAATGCAACTACTCTTATCCATCCATCTTCTCAATCAGTCGCTGACATTTTTCAGCATTATGTGGTATTTAACTAAATTAAGTGATGCTTATTTTAAATATGTGTTACTAATTCATGACAATATCAAAATGAATTACATTTGCTCGTGAAGTTTTCCTAACGATATCTTTCCTTAACTTTACTGTTTCTTTTCCTCAACTCAAATGACACAAATTATGTCACGCCAAGTGCAATCGATATCTGCCGAAAGTAAACCGATTTTCGCGTGTGTGTTCAAAGATTCTAATCGTTTCTTTATATGGACGAGTTTGAAAGACATAATTGTAAAAATAGTTTTAATTTAATACGACAGCATTAAAATAAACAATATGTCGTAATCACTGATTGATAACGAGATTTCAAATGATTCATTGCAATACAAAATTGTATGCACACATAAGGAAAGGTCAATACTTTCAAGTAAACCACTTTTAAATCTAAGTCATTATCTAAATACTATGTATTTCTAGCTTTTGAGCCACGCATGATCTTTAAAGCTTATGTATTAAGCCGAAACCTAGTTTATAACATCAACGGTTAAAGCCAGGTACGTGTACTTGTAATCCGATTTAAAAGTACATCGATTGTGTTGTTAGGGGTCACATATCTCAAACGTTATAAATGGTGTTACTTTACCGAGAAGTACCGACTTTTACCGAAAAATACTATTTTAATGATAGTCGACTCAGTATATTGGCGATATGAAGGTAAAAATAGTGATTTCTGATCGAAAACAGGACAATGCATTGCGATTGACGCGCGCCAATGAGGCAAAAATAATTTTGGAATCTCATCATGTAAATGGGTCCATCAGTTTCGGTTTCTATACATGCATAATGATGTTTACTCGATTTTAATTGGAAACTTAGTATGACATATTATGCGATTGGGAATGAATATGCATGCTGAGTGAATTCATGTGTAATGTAAACAGCACATTTGGTGTGTTGGAACGTATTAAAGCCATATAAAATTTTATGAAACACAATGGATGCACCTTTAAGTACTCCGTGATTTAGCCAACATCTGCAGGAAATGCAATCATATTCGCTTCTCGTTACAGTGAAGCTTTTCCGAGGTTGTTCCGGTAAGTTACATGAACATGATACATGTACATAAAACATAATGCGTTATTCATGTGCACTTGAAAACGAAATTGTCAAAACATATCTTGTATCTGGTTAATTGTCCTTTCAGTCTGCCGGACACGAAATCAAATCCCTTGGGGTTTTCTCTCCAATCGGTCAAATGACTTTCTATATACTCGCATGTTCTGCTTCAAGTTAAATTTACTTATCAAACGTCAACCAACAAAAGCGCTTGGTAGCTAGGGGCAGGTAACTCTCTTTCATATGAAAGTGGTAAGGGATGATTCCGACTGCGTTCATCATGGTGGTCGTTTAAAAAGCAATGATGTGATTGACTCGCTAATGACTGGATTGCTTCTACAATAAACTGGTACAGAACATGTGCACAAACGGGCCGTTCTCGGAGCGAGCATGTGCACAAACGGGCCGTTCTCGGAGCCTATGGAGAGGAATCTATCGAAACAGTTTTATCGGATAAGGTTTGATTTCAATCCGACTTCAACAATTCATAAGGATGTATAATACATCACAATTCATTTCGGATGTATATTAATAACTCTTTTAAGTTTCTTAATAAGATTAAAACATTTAGTTGTTCTCACATTTCGCTGTGTGTGGCTTTTATGAAGTCGAAAGAGTTAACTGCGTAGGAAAACAATCTCCCTAATCAAGTTGTTTTATAAGCATCTCAAGCTGGACGAAAATAATAAACGATAAAAGCAAAATTACATCTTCCCGATATATCAAATTGCTTCTCATCATTTATCCGACTTCTAAAGTAACTACGTTTTAATGGAAGTCATATCTTGAAATGGTTCGTGTTCTGTTTGAATAATATACTACATGTTACTACATGGATAATATAGAATGTCCACTTGATGCGATGAAATGTAAAGGGTATCTTTACATACTCTTTGACATATTGTTACAAACAATATGGTCGGTTTTTGTTTAACACGTATTGTGGCTGTGCGTGATTGTTTTACTCAAACAATATAACTAATTATTTTACCATATTGATCTATCTGAAACTTGTCAAAAATCTATTGCTGTAGTTATATGAGGATGTTATGATTCAGACATATATTCCAAATATGGCGAACGTGATGAAAGATGCTAGAATGATATGAATGAATGAATGATAGAATGTTCAAGAGTTTAGCTCATCAAACCAAAAAAGTAGTGTGTAGAGATTTAAATAGCCCTTAAACTCTAAGAGAGTTCCTAGGATGAAATTATAAATCATGTGATAAAACAGTTGGTTACCGCACGAAGCATACGGCGCAATGCGTTCGGTTCAATGGAATCCTCGTCGAAATGAAAATAACAAACCTACGTTTCTATGCACCTTCTGTAACTGCCATTATATAGTTTGAGGATGAGAAATATATCCCTCGTTAACAGTCAGGATTAAAGTATCTTGTTTCTTGTGTAAACTTGGTTTATTTATTATGAGAGATTACCATGAGAAGAGAATAAAAACGTTATCGAGTAACGCGATGCTTATGAGATTAATCAAACTTCAGTGGAGTAATCAATTTGAAGATTGTCAATGACAGACAAATTTCGTCCTTGCTTCAGCATTGATCCTGATATGAAAACATGATAAAGCCAGTAACATGATCTTCCCTGAAGTGTGAGAGACCTCGGTCAGCTATCTGCCCTGCCGCCAATGGAGGGACTGTCTATATATGTATGTCATGCTTGCTCCATGTTTCAGGGATTTTCTTCAACACTAAAAGTTATTTTCTCTTTAAGATGGAGACCATGTCTTCATAAGAACAACACCCCAATGTTTAAAGGGAGCGGGATAGCGCAGTGGCTAGTGCGTTCGGCTTCGAATTGGTTATTGCTTTACACGATGTCTAGACAGAGACACAGCATTACAGATAGGTTAACGTTAATGACATGACACTCTTTCAGTATTCATTGGAAAAAATACTGATGGTTCATGCATTTCCTTATATGTGTCTTAAGATCTGTTTATCAAAATCTAAAAAAAAATGTTTCTTAATTGCAAATCCTTTGCAGTGTAATACATTTTGCATCCAATTCATAGCTGTATCGGCACTATTGATGATACCTAAATATAATATAATATAATATGATAACTTACTTTCCATTTATCATATTTCCCTACCATCTAAATCAAGCTTCCATGTACACTCCATTAAACATTATCATATCGTAACGAACAATATTGTTGATGTCTCAATTATTGAGGGATAGCGCAGTGGTTAGCGCGTTCGGCTTCGGATCACGAGGCCCGGGGTTCGAATCCCGCCAGGGGCACGGCAACTTTGTGTGTAGTAGAGAACTGTTCTACACGCAGTAAGGTTTGGGTCCAATGCTACACCGAATTTCAGCGAAGCATCACCCATGGTTCGCTAGTTACAGCCGATGCTCGCAGGTTTCACCGCAATGCATAGCATCATGGCGCTGGGGGCTTCTCCCTGCCATAATACTAACAGCCACGATATAAGTGAAATACTTTTGAAAGCGGCGTTAAACCCCAAATCACCTCACCCCACCTCACCAATGTTTCAAGAAGAATAAAAGGTTTGACAATATGGTCCTGGTGGCACAATAGTTGGCAGGAAGTAACGGCTTCCGGATCAGAAGAGGCATTTGCTGCCACTCCTCATGTAATGCAGCTTCCAATTGATCCACATACAGTATATGTAGTGCTTGCATCAGACGACCAATCATTATCAACACATGCTCCAAAGGGTTAAAAGCGGCGTTCATTGCCGACCAAGGAAGTGTCATGATTGCCTCATATTGCAGGAAGTCGATGCACAGTCGGTTGCACAGCCCTGTAACGAAGAGGTATGGTATTTTCGTCCATAAATACGGGTTGAGCAACTAATAATTGGTAGACTGGATCGAGAATGTCCCCGGTGTACAAATGACAGTTACGTTTTTCCAAGTACTGTCACCATTAATAACTTAGAGTGAAACACAACCCCAATACCACAGATGAATCACGACCATTAACCACAGAAGGTCTAATGTTCCCCATACCCAGGATGTGCCGCTTTATCTCCAGACCCGTAAACGACCAACTCTTGCGTGGAGATGGAATCGAAGCGACGCCCGCCGATTCGCCTCCAGATCCGTAAGTTGCCGTTCTCACCGGCCCGACGATTTTGCTGACGATGCCTTTTGTGATAATTTGTAAGAGCAGGGGGTTTGGTGACATTCCTGGACTTGGGTGCGCATGACTTCAGGTGGTTTTGAATACTTTTAGTGGACAGGGATATGTGAGGTAGCCATACTCGAGAACCTCGAAATTAGAATGAGAGAATAATGTTGTTTCCGTACCAGACGTATCAGATCCCCGCCTTCATGGAGTACATATTCCTTGGTTGTCCTGGCCTGATCTTTGAGAGAAGTAAATGGTTGGAGTAATGTATCATTCCATAGATTATAGTGATGCTGTAGGTAATCCACATCTTCATTTCGGATGAAAAAATCTTGGAGTGTTTTCGGGGGTGCTTAGTAAATGTTAAGTCGAAATAAATCCAACAAACGATACATATAACTTAACAAACATAATCAAACTCATTAATGTCTCTGTTTATTCTTTACATTCTTATCCATACAAACTTTAGATTTCATACTTTTATCCCTTAATTTACATTTAAACATAAGATAGTCAGGTAAAGAATTATTAAATGCGATGGTGTTGTCTTTATTGTTATTTTCTCATTGCTTTTTTAAACGGTACTTTAAATATTCTGTGACACCCTTCTATGTTTCCTACAATAATGATCAATACAAATTATGACATGTAGTATAAACAACTCGTTGAGAGTATTAGTGAGTGAATTATTGTTTATCGCCGACATTAGCGGAGAGAAGTGTGATTTAATTACACAGTTTTATGTATACTGTAAATAGTTGAGATTATATACAATCATCATCTATACAGTTAAACTGCAAGTTGTGCAGGGCTATATATATTGTCACTTACATGTTAATTGCTATTAGGTGCCCTCGGTTTCGGATAAACATATCCTAAACTTTATGATTTGGATATATTACTCGATTTCCTGGCAATATCTTTTGAATGATAAATCTGTCTCTGAGAACAGCGCTCCACTGCAAAGACATATTCCACCATGTAATTCAACTCTGGTCGTCTTCAAACATTACAGAAATATAAAGACTGCCGGCGTTTTCAATCAATTCGTATGCATTCCCTTTGCTACGTGCGTGTTCACAAGACAAATGGCAAAGATTTCACATTCGTTTCGTTTTTAAGAGTAAAATTTGTGATAAATATGTTTTTACATTTAACGGGCATTTAGTCGATATCAAATGGAGCAACTGCTTTTTGGGGAATTGATTGATAAGGGGCCAAGGGTTGATCAATGCTATCTGACAATGTCCCCTGACAATACGTTCATAAATAAAGCTTAAAATGTCAGACGTACATAAAGTATAACATTTGCATAACCTGTCGTGTATATTACTGGATCATGCGTGATTTCAATGAAGAAGATGGATGATTTCAACTGACCAGTTTACTTCGGTAAATACAGTGGAGCAAGGCTCAATGTAAACTCTTATTTCTAATTTGATTGGTTGGAAAATGGCTAAAGCGGCTCATGTTATAGCTCCTGTAAGACATAATGAATATATCAATTATATTAAATACATCAGACGAGGAGCTGAATGTAAACAAATAGGGTTACTGTCCCACGCCACACCACGTTACCAGTGTTTGATTGACTCTTATTTTTTGCAAGTATCAGTATTTATTGCAAACACAATTGATGCATAGCTCAAATGGACTGGGTATTTTTAATAACTTTTCTCAGGTCCTAATCCACCTTGTCTCTAGGGTATGTTTTGCAGATCGCTAACCACATTATAATGTAATGAGGTTATGACAGGCATTTCTTAAACAATTTAATGGGGTTTTTTTATCACATTTAATTACACAATACATTTCTCCAATTTCTGTCAACGTACCAGTGCTATTCACTGAAGATATTGGAAGTAATATTTGAAGGACACAACATGCCTTTCATTTTCGCGAACGTCGGGTATTTTCAATCTGAGCTGAGAGTTTGAAGGGTCGGTCGATTGCGTCACACTGAGACATCTATGGTGTTGCCATGGGCTAGAGCCTTACTGGCACTGCGTCTCACTAATCAGTAAAACTGGCCAGCTGGTTTGAATGGAAGTTTTAGAGATGTTGACAGAGCACAATAATGGCGGATTAGACTGTATAATCCACGGGGAGTTGAATGAAATAGAATTTTATTTTCATTACATTCAGAGTACAATTATAAAGCGCCATTATGTGCCTTTAAGAATAGAGATTTGATTTGGAACTGCAGGTATGGTATCAGTGGCAGTTGTACTCACGGATTAAGTGGTATAGAATAATATTTTCATGCTTTTTATGAAGCACCCTAAAGCGCCATTAAAATATGATACGTGTGCGTTTACTTATAATCATGGACTGTAATTAATATAAATGTCTATACTGTTCGTCATCGAAGTTACAGGTTGCAACACGGCATTTTCGCCTGCCATCTTAAGAGCTTGCGGGCTTTGTCTCGTTTTCTATAGTCACCGCTATGCATAAATAGTAAGACTGTTGTATGTACCTGGCACGATGTGATACATGCACATTGATTGAACAATAAACATTTTATATACATATATTAAACAAACTTGCACACAGTTACATGAACTCTTTACCTCAAAATCATATATCATGTTATCTTAGTCATAATAATTTGATCGTCTTTATATATACTAATTCAATAAGTACCCCCAGATAAACTTACACATGTACCACGGTATTTCTAAAGCAGCCATTGTAACAATTCTCGTATAAAGGTTAACCTTTTAACTAATGAATTAATTGTATTGGTTCGAATGTGATTTCCTAAATATTATAACCTAATTTCGAGCACCACATAACATAACAATAACTGGTAACTTTGATGTTTTGAAATAGGAAAACTGAAAAATAAAATACATCCAGGGAAGGTGAGAAAAAGTGATGTTCAATAAGGATACGTGTGTTTAAACAATAAAATATCTATTACAAATTGAAAGTTTAAACATAAATTGTTATTAATGCTATCTTCAGTTACAAAAGTTTTAAAGATATATCGCCGCTCATGGCGTCAATATTGTGCAGACAGTGTTAAGCAATTGGCAACCCACTCGCAAAAGAAATATGGAAGATCGAAATGTCATCTGTAAATTCGTAGACGTAATTTGATTTAATATTCAGGACATACGTATTTAATCTTATACCAGGTAAATAAAACTGTTTTTCTTGAATGTCTTGGGTCGTTGTATAGTTGGATCATTTTGAATTGTTTTCTTTTTACATTGAAATTGAAGACCAGATATGATTTGATAATATACCAACGACAAGGTACATTACATTATTTCTGAACTGAACTGTAACTGTAGCATAAAAGTGACATAAATACATTAACCACCTTTCTTGAAGCCCATTTGACAATGAAATAAAGAATAAAACATTCTTGAAGTAAATACTTGTTTTTCCCTTGTGTTGCAAAAGTAATGATCGACGTATAACATATGCATGCACTTTCACCTCCTTGATTCACTTTCTTTATTCTGTTGAGAATAAAAAAGTTATCATCAATAACTCTCATATTAAAGGCGCTGTAGCACATTTTTTTCATATTATGTTTATAAAGTTTATACGATTGTATAGTTACTTTAATGGTAAAAACATCTCATTAAACGATTGGGAATCTACCGATGGTATAAATATATATAAGTATTGATATGAAGAGAATCAATATATACATAAAGAAATTCTTTTAAATGGGTTGAACAACAATAAGGCCTACACAATTTATTTAAATGTTTCTGGTCTTTACAGGCTGACAAAAATGATGCGATATATATATATAATAACGCACAAACCCTCTTAAATATGTGTTACTATTCCAAATAGTCAATAATTGCACCCCTGCACTCCATGTCAACAGAAACGAGTGACATTTTCTATGTCCAATGTTTTCTGAGGCTAAAAAGTTATAGTTATCTGCCCCTTACTTTTGTTAAAGGGACACCGCGTCGAGGATAAAAATGAGTCTCATCTTTATCTCACTAAGCTGATTAGAGTGTCTGCTAAAGAGTTACGCTTCACTTCACTGTCTACATGCAGTAGTTTTTATTACCAATTACATCAATTGTCTGAAATTCGGTGTCTGTGATTTTTTAGCAGACATGTTAATCAGCATAGGTAGATACACATGATCTGATTTTTATTCTTGACGCGGTGTCCCTTTAAAACCTAAAAAAAGACCTGAGGCGTCGGTTTGAAGCTAAAGCAGTGTTGAAACGAAAGGTCACTCAAATAACGGTTCACTGTCTTTTGAATAACGGTTTTTACAATAAGTTGATATGTTGGTGTCTAAATCCAAGTTCCATTACAGTGGGAAATGAAAGTCAATATTTGTTGCTGTAATGCGATTAGGTCCATTCCTACAAGTGAAGTGATTACACTTTACTAACTGACTTTTAAACAAATGTTCTTGTTAAAGCAGTATGCACCTTCATAGTCACACAATCATGAAACTGTCAATTTCAATCAACTTGTTTAATGAACAAATCCGGTCTCTATTTACAGTTTTGGCTTTTCTAAGCGAGAAGAAGTGTTTCATAAACATATTGAACTCAAATAATCTCAAATTTATTCACAGCTCATATGGTTGTAGGGTTTTTCTCAAATATCGTTAAAAAGGGGACTGAAAGTGTAGTGTCTTGCTTCTTATCGTGCATGATAAAATATGTTTTGGTGTGTGAATGCCAACATGGTATCAACAATGTTGCTGACAATAAATCAATGCTAAAGTTTGAAGTGTAGCATCTATCCAAGGACAATAGTTATCTTACGCCAAAATTCAATAGTACCATCACATTTTCCCTCATATCTTCACAACTTTTGCATATGATGGATTTTCATTTCAATGAATAAATCGCTAAATAACCAATTGTTATGTCTGGGATGATAAAATCATTCAACATATCCTAACAATCCCAGAGCACCACATTTCAGTGTACAAACTAGGGTGTTGCTTAATTAATTTCCAAGTGTATTTATTATTTGACTAAATTAAGTAAATTCAACATTTTTCTTTTTAATGTTGATTCACCAATCATAAATAGTATTTACAAATTTCATATATAATATAGTAATGCACTAGATTACGATATGTTTGAAAATGTTACCAGAAGATAAGGCCATGAAGTGTGGCAGCAATACTGTAAGGGGTAACGGCAACAACCGTTCATTTTCGTTTTCCTTAATTTTCACTGTAAAATGTCTTTGTCTCAAGTATTATCACTGAAATTCCTGATGTAAAGTGATATTTTAGTATGTACCGTGAATTAAACTGTTCTTTCTGTAGAAAGTGTGAACCCGCCAACAAAACAAATCAGTTTACAATAGGCAAAGTAACAGAATGTCATGGCCCGAGTTCTGATTTTGAAGCAGTGGAAAAACAATAGGATGACGACACTTGAGAATTATGTAAATGAAAAACAACAGTTTGTTAGGGAGACCTATTGTTCCCGAGCCTGTTCCTCTGAGGGAAAGAAAGTCAAGTTTCTGGGATTCGCGTCCTCTTAATTGTTTCCTTAATTTTTTATGAGATCGGGATCCTTATATGTGATACTTTTTACTTCTTGGGGTAGTAATAAATCCTTCAAACACGGTTTACCTTTTAGTCAGGTCAGTATATATGGAAAACACCCTCTCAACCCCCCAAAAATTGCTACAAAAGGTGTCTCAACTGATTCTAGTAGGGTTTAGCGTACTTAAAGTTTACCAAAGTAGGACCCCCGGAAAAGTGTCTTGTTCAAGATGGCGTCCAAGATGGCCACCCAAGACTCTGTAACCATAAACTCAAATGGAATGATCTTGGTGTCTATCCCTATGTTTTTGGGGTCAACGAACACATTTAGATCATAAAAGATGGTGCTTGTCTATTATGGAACACAAAAATCCAATATAGCGTCAAAAATGACGGCCAACACCTCCATATGACCGCAAGTCCATAACTATTAACACAACATGTGATGATCTAGGAGTCCATCCCTAGTTTTGGGGGGCAAAGAACACATTAAGACAACTCTGAATACCACTGAGTTGTTTAATCATTATGAATCCGTCCCTTTCAGCTGTCCACTATCACCTAATGCACAACCATCTTTGTCCACAGAATAAGTTTCAGAGCGTTCAGTTGTGAGTGTCATCCTCCTGCTACAAAGAACTTGACATGTTTGATTTGTTCGGAACAGGAAATGTATATTAATCACTGTAATCAATTATTTACAACAACGACTATTGTAACATGATTTAAGGGCGCACATAGTTACCAGAAAGTGTGTGTTTATAATGACGTATGTAATGGTCCCATGTATTTACAAATGTTTTTGAGTTTGTTTTTTTTTTCGAAAATGCAACCACCCACCACAGAGTTTCGGAAGTAGTCATTTGCACGTACAAGATCATATGAGAACTGGCAAGGCGTTTGAAATATTTTCACCATCAGTATATTTGTGTTGAGCATGAATGGTAAAAAGAATCCAATAAGAGTCAAATCCCCTAATAAAGTCAATATTACTTTACCTCAGGGAATTCATTAAGACCAAAATATCAATATATGAAATTGCATTTATATGAAATCGTTAGATTTCAATTTAGCTGAATATCACATTGCGCTTCCACAAACGTGATCGTGAAATCATCGAAGCAAGATTAAATGTGACAAGGACAAATATTTTTCATTTGTCCATACAAACAAATAATACATTAGTTTCAGTTTGAACTTTTAGACAATGCTGACTGCAAGTAGGAAAACGGCTTATCGAATTATTTTACCTTATGCAGTGTATATGTAAATATATTTGCTTTTCGATTTGTAAAACATTTTTTGGGTTTTGAAAAGCTTACAGAATCACAATCAAGGCTTTTTTTTATCAATCAATCATCAGTTGACTTTTGGGAGGAATAGAGACGGATAGTTAAGCCACTGGGTTATTTGACTTCTATATTTCAGCCTACACTGTGTTATCAGATCATTTAACCTGATTAACTTACGTCTTCCCATGCTGCTCCATTTCCTGTCACCATAAATGGCATATGTACATTTATATATGTTGGCGCTAACGTTTGGCTTCCTAGCACGAAAATGCTTGATCGTTTGTACAACTACACACCATCATACATCATACAGAAATCTCAATGACTTGTTTGTTATTACTGATAGCATCTGTTGGAGTATAAAACAAGACATGTAGCTAGATCTAGAGTGTGAGACTCTGAGAATATATTTACCATGATTACATTTAAATTGATATATGCTATTAATGCTATATATAATCGGAATAAAGTGTGTTGTGTACACAGTATATCGATATATATGGATACATCACATTTCCATCTTCATAACACAGATGGAATTCAATAATTGAGATATTGTAGAGAAATATGATAAATGGAAAGTGAGTTATTATATTATGCACATGTATTATATTAGTACGTTTTTGATTAAACGTCATTATTTATACTCACCGTTGATAACTCACCGTAGCCTTTGAGTCTCTCTCAATTGATCAATCGACCATAATAACACAGTTAACGTGACGAATGAAAACCCATAGCCAGGTTCCCAGAGGAGGTACGGTGTTGGTACCTGAGGCCCTAGCCTCGCCACGCCTTGCAGATCTTCAGTTGAAATGTCTCGTAGGTGGTTGGCGAACACCATACTGAACTTTGAGAAATAGCCTGTCATGACGTCCGGAATGTTACTATGGATGACCATTGTTGCTGACAATCTCGTGGGAGGAGGGAGGTCAGCCGCCTTGTAAGCGCTCAGGACTGCGGATATCAGATACACTCCCAACTGCCTCTTGTCAATTTCCTTGAAGCTTGTTTGAGAGTGAGGCAGAAAAAGCCTGCACCTCCCTTGACGTAGAGTTCGGGTTCACTCCGCGTAAATGCCTAGGCCCCGCACCGGACAGAGGAGACGTTTCTCCTCATCCGAGGACTCTATTTTTGATGGTATAGCCAGTAAGGTGAAGGTCCTGCCGCGCTCGTCTGCAGTTTGGTTCTTGCAGATGAAGTCTGGCGCTAGAACTAGCGTGGCCACACCGCCATCCCTCACCTCGAAACGGAGCAAGTCAGCTTGCAGAGCATGCAGTTCCGATATCCTAGTAGCCAATGCCATGGCAGCCAGGAAAGCCGTCTTCACAGAGAGACGCAAAATTGTCGCTTCCAAGAGAGCCTATGCCGACAGGAACCGGTTCCCCTCCCGCTCAGGTGGGACCTTCTAAAGAGCAGTAGTAGGTGTTAATGGAGGAGGCATTTAGACCTCCCTCCTCCCTGAGGTGAAACAAGTACTCGGCGACTTGGGGAATGGAGATTGACTGGATATCAAACCCCTTCTCCTCGCAAAATGCTGCGAACGAGTTCCACTCTACAAGTCGTAGAGCTTTTTGGTCGATTCCCTTTGTGATGTAGCGACTGTATGTGCCACCGCCTCCGAAAAACCGGTATGTCTTAGTCCCTTTTCGAAACAAGCCAAGCGTGAAGACACGGAACCTGAGTGTTTTCGTGTACGCGTCCACTTGGCTTGCTCTTTAGAAGGTCCCAGCTGAGCGGGAGGGGAACCGGTTCCTGTCGGCATAGGCTCCTAAGCGGTACGTAACACGCCCTTGTCGGCCAGTTGGGGGCTATGAGGAAAAGGCGTAGTGTCCGGGTGGCCTGTATCTTGGCCACTACCTTGGTCAGTGTCCCCGGAGGGGGAAAAGCGTTGGCATCCATCCCCTCCCACTCTAACGAAAGAACGTCTAGGCTCTAGGCCCCATGCCGGGCACTGGAGACCCTATGTCGGCAACGGATGATTGCGCCGAGTCGCAAAGAGGTTTACCTTCGGCCTTCCGACTTTTGAAGGCACAGCGTCTCGAACACGGTCGGGTGCAACATCCACTCTATTGCCGGAGACTTGTCCGGGCGAGACAGAGCGTCTGCTAGAACATTCTCCCGGGATGTGCACCGCTCGGATGGAGAGGCTGAGACTGTCCACTAGGCGAAACAGCTCGATCACCAGCTGCAGAATGGAGTCTGCCCTGGTCGACCCCGTTGACCCGTTGACGCCGCTGTTGAGCTGTCTGTGTGGACAAGTAGGGCTTCGCCCTTTAGGTGAGTGATTGCTAGGCGAATCGGGTCCAGTTCCAATGTGTTGAACTGGCGCTCCGCTTGCAAAGGAGACCACACGCCTGACACTTGTTCCAAGCCGAGATGTGCCCCCAACCTTGAGTGGAGTCATATGCAAATAGATGCGAGGTGGCGGACAGCGGCCGTAGAGGCACTCACGTGAAGACATTGTCCACTGCCCTCCACAAGGCTAAGTTGTGGATGATGTCCTGCCGTAGTGCGAAGACGTGGTGACACGTCTTCTCCCTAACATGAGAGTTGATGAACGCCTAAAGGGGCCGGAGGTGAAGCCTGCCCCTCCGGGTGTAATCCTGAGCTGATGTTAGGAGGCCCAATAGACGCTGTCACATGCGGAGCGGCAGAGGCTGGCGGAGAGCCCTGATCAAAGGTCCTCGCCTCTCCCCATCCGTTCCCGCATTACAAGGGCTTTGTACTGGATGGTCGGCCGAACGAGGTAAGAGTTGTTGAACGAACACTGGAGAGTAGAAACCGGGTGGTCGGCAGTAGAAGCGTTTTTAAGAAATGACCAAAAGTGATACAATAAGGTTTAAGTTTTATTCAAACCAAGATACAAGAATTTGTCAACAGCTATGTCCAAAAGGACATAACAATATAGAACGAGAAGGGAAAACACCCTCCTCGCACGGCTGTTGATTACAAAACATACTACAAGAATGTTGTCAACAGCTATGTCCAAAAGGACATAACAATGTAGAACGAGAAGGAAAACATCCTCCTCGCACGGCTGTTGGCGATCAATGTGACAAGCACAATCCAAACAAAAAATGGCGTACAAAAACCCTACAATGCATTTTCCGCGAAACAGGTTGCGTTTTGTGCACTGCACGGACGGGAACATGTCTTCCGTCCACCGAGAGTCAAGTCCTTGAGCGGGAGTTGACCCAAGCCCTCTTGGAGATGAGAATCTCCATCTGTTCCATCGTCAAGGGAGAAGAGAGACGTGAATACCGAACCCCCGTTCCAGTACGTTGCACACAAAGTCGTCCATGCCCAACTGTCGCCAGTTGTCCACGAAGTGAGGGAGACTGCTCCCGACAGGACCATCTACCACTACGTCCGGTGCCACACATCATGATTTCCTGGGGGTGCCTCCGTAGGCTCGCCCCTTACCTTCTCGCTGCTTGTTGTTGTTGTTGTTGCTCTGCTTAGGGCTGAGGCCGGCCCTATTTTCCCACTGCGTGGAGAAGGGCAGGACCCATACTTCCTTTTCTTAGGGGTGGCCGACGGCAGCCTGTTGGTGAGTTCCTTATGTTGCGTCTCTTGACGCTGACAGAGCACATATCCGATCTGATTGTCGAACAGGGTCAAAGCGGAGGTAAGTCAGTGCCAGCTAAAAACCTGTCTCACCTGACGTTGGTGAGACCCGCCGAGATGAGCGCAGCAGTGAGCATGATCTGCGCGACAAGTCCTGCTACCGTGCTTAAAAGCCCCTTGGCCCCCTCCTCCATGGCCTGACACGCGTGGGCAATGGAGTCGGAACAGGCCAAGATAGACCTAGCCTCCTTATCTAGGTGAACCAGGCGGCTGCCGGACACTGCGTGCGCTTCCAAGGGTACCAGAACCCGACAGATGTCCTCATCCAAGATAGGAGGTGTCAAAGGAACCAGAGGTTCGGCTATCGGCAGTGATGTACGCTGTCGGTCCCCCAGTACCAGCTGAGGCATAAGATGTCTGGGAGCGGCCGACGTGATAGTTGACTCAAAGTGCTTTGCCGCGCTGGTGAACAAGTGATGCGGCCGAAACATCTGCCCTCTTGGCATAAGAAGATGAGTCTTCGACCTCCTGGAGAGAGGTGTCTGACCAGTCCACTATCACTGACATCTGCTCTAAGAGGTCCGGCCCCGAATCCTCCACCGTAAGGTCCGCCGACAAGGTAATGATCGGAGGTCGGGACGGGTCAATGGAATCAGTCCCTCCGTCCCGTTGACCTGTGTAAGCGGGAGACGAGGGAGGTGACGTATCCGATGGACCTGACGCCAAGATAATGGTGACTCTTTGTCTAGGGGTCGAAGGCTCCCTGGGTGACGGAGGCCAGTAAGGAGAGTCCTCCTTTACGTCGCCACCCAACAGATCAAGTCTGGCATCCACAAGGGATGAAACCATGTCTTTCACAGAGCCCAGAATAGACAGGCCTTTTGGTGTCAAAGGCGGGAAAGGAAGAGCGGCTATGCTTCTTCTTCTTCTTCTTCTTGCTACGTCCCGACTTGGCCCGACATTGCTCTGATGGAGAGCAAACTGGAAAGTGTTCGCGAACCGGCGACAACTGCCTCTCCTCCCGCACGCTAGGTGGGTCCTGACGAGGTTAGAGACAAGGGGAGTCAAACTCTGTAGCGTCCTTGTAAATCACAAATTCCGACGGCGAATGAACAGGAAAGGAGTCGGGGGAACCAGACGCTCCGAGCTTCTGAGGGCCGCACTGTAGCCCTTGTGTTGTGCCGGCGAGAGATCCAAGCACTCCGTGCAACGATACTCCTCCGTACATGCTGTGTGGCATAGGCGACAATAGGCGTGAGGGTCGTACAATGACGACTTCCTGATGCCGCACCGAGTAAAGCAAAGCCATCCTAGCAGAGGACGCATAGACCCAAACGTAGGTGCCGTACTCATGGTCTTTATGACCATATGCCACGGACCGGAGAGGTGCCCACTGTAGAAGGCAATCACAAAACCACTCTTCAATCCCAGCCGGGAAAGAAGAGCATCAAATGTAAATGAAATACAAATGAAAACACTCAAAAGAAGATGTATTACACTGCAAATGATTTGCAATGAAGAAACAATTTTAATTAAATAGATCTTAAAGACACATATAGTGAGTGAGTGAGTGAGTGAGTGAGTTGGGGTTTAACGCCGCTTTCAAGAGTATTTCACTTATATCGCGGCTGCTAGTATTATGGCAGGGAGAAAGCCCGCAACGCCATGTGGCTATGCATTGCGGTGAAACCTGCGAGCAGCGGCTGGAACTAAAGACACATATAAGGAAATGCATGAATCATCAGTATTTTTTTAAATGAATACTGAAAGAGTGTTATGTCACTAACGTTAACTTAGCTGTAATGCTGTGTCTCTGTCTAGACATCATAAAGCAATAACCATTAAATACATCATTAAGAAGTCGTCGCCTTTGCAGCATATCTGATATCACCAATTTGATAATCGCAGACTTAAATAAACTACCGGGCAAAAAAATGTTATCAAACAAACTACATGTAATGCTGCCGGGGGAAAGTCTATTTAAAAAATTGCTTTGTGTTGCATATGTTTTGTGAAAAAAGTATATAATATTTTATTCATCAGAGTTTCATACATTTGAATTGTTATTTCGGTTCCGAAACCCAAGGGATGCTCGCTGTTTCAAAATGTTTTTGACAGAAGTTTTGGCATTTACTTAAACTTTATGTATAAACAAAATATAGATCTTTAAAGGCATGTAATATATAGTATAACGACATATGCATGGATTTGAGGAAAACAAAGTTTGAAGCTCTGTTTGGGTGAAACATTCTATATATCTAATCAGCTACTGGATGTAACAATGTTCAAAGAAATACAAACTAAACATACACTTCGCAACACAACTACGTAAATATTAGGGCGAAATTGGTATTCCGGAGTACATGACATAGGTGAGACATTCTATTGGGCTCCTATTACCCTGGGAAGCTAGTCCAATTCGCAGCATTTCTGGAATGAATAATTCATTAAAATAAACAAATTCTGGTCGGATTAACTTCAACATATCCAATGTTTAGAGGATTTGCTACCATATCAACAATGGTAAAAGGTGATCCCTAATTTATTGTTAGATACATGTAGGTATAAAATAAGTATCACATTATGTAGCTCGTGAGTGTGTGATGCCGTGTCCAAAAGTAATTATTATGATAATCTGACTAACATTGAACAGGTGGGCCTCTCAGCCAAAAGAGATGCGTGCATGATTGACAACGAAGATATTGGGATGAACGGATGAGACAAAGACGGAAAGGAAACATGGTTAACACAAACCAGCAAGCAGTCACAATGCAATGAGTTGTGAAATATTACATACCACCACCAATTAATAACTCTACAATGGAAAACTCCTTTATCTACCTTTATCAGCAAGATCTCCCATGACATGAATTTTCATTCTTCACTGGCAACGAGTAAAATAACATCCCAGTGAGATCATGTTTTTGTTGCGTTCTACTCCGCTTTCAGGAGTTTTACACTTGTATCACGGCCTGAATTGTTGCAGGGAATGTTACGAGCATCTCCCGGAACTAACGAACCACGGATGGTACTGCGCTGAAATTCAGTGTAGCATCTGCATTGCATTCAGACCTTACTGCATGTAGAATAATTCTCCACACAAGACGCTGTTACCGAGCCGCTAGCTGGATTCGAACCGAGGGCCTCTTGGCGGACCACTGCTTATTGGCCATTAAGACTGTCATGTTATCACCTGATTTCTCTCCTGTGAACAACTGGCGACCTCTATTTTAACTGCGTATTGGCAGGAGGAATTATATGTGCTGAAACTTTTGCGAATTGGTGCGGGAACATTTACAATTATTTTGAAATTTAAACTTTTGCATACATTAGAGGAGAGATTGCAGTATGTGATGATATATTGTCGCCAAGAGTTCATCATCTGCTTACGTACACAGAGAATGAAAATGAAGCATGAGTAAACAATGTTATCTGGATAAAAAAAAACATGATACTGTTCATATTCATCAATCAATGTATATGTGTACCCTGTATTTACCCCGAAACCCCGTGTATGCTCACAACGAAGAAGTTGTTATACAGTAAATTTTGATTTCTTGTGTATCAAACTGCGCCTCAAATACATGAAGTGAGAACATGTCAAGCTAAAGCATGATACAACAACTTAAACCTTAATACAGTTTTACGAACTGACTGATTTCTTACAATGATGTTCTCTGATTACCCCTCATCATCATATGACGATACGATGCGTGATGACATCTCATTTTATTATGTCCCTCGAATTTTTTTCGGGAGACATAATATTTTCGCCTCCGTCATTCCGTTATTCCGAAATGCTTTCTTTTCCGGGCCATATCTCAAAAACCGTTTTTTCACGAAACTTGGTATGTGGTTAGACCTAGTGGTGGAGTGGTGCCTTTTGCTACTTTGGTTATTCTGAATTTTTTTTGTTTTTTCTGGTGTCCATGGCAACAATTTGAACTTAGTGCAAATTGGGGGTAGGGACCTTTTCCGGCCTCTATTTCAAAATCTATTTGGTATTTCTTTACGAAACTTGGTATGTGGTTAGACCTAGTGGTGGAGTGGTGCCTTTTGCTATTTTGGTTATTCTGAATTATTTTTTTCTTGTTTCCATGGAAACAATTTTAACTTAGTGCATATTGGGGGGAAGGAACCTTTTCCGGCCTCTATCTCCAAAACCGTTCAATATTTTTTTCACCAAACTTTGTATTTGCTTAGACCTAGTGATAGAGTGGTGCCTTTTGCTACTTTGGCTATTCTGAATTTTTTTATTTCTCGTTATTAATGCAGTATTGAACTTAGTTATATGACTAGGTTGGATTGAAAATTGGAGCGGGGGACATCACAGTGCATCACATGCATATATTTCTAGTTATACCTTCCTTGAGTTTTCTAAACTCAGTTAAAAGTTATCACTCATACTTTTTAATTTCTTTTAATAATGAGGACTTTACCGATTGGGTAGAACATAGTCATTTTCGAGAAAAGCAGTTGGTATCACTTTTATAGTTAAATTCACTGATTAATGTACCTTGGAATTTAATCAGATATTCAAGCTGGGTTGAGGTTATCAGATACTACGCATAACAACACTAGCTTGCACGGATTGAAACTGTCTTGGTGCAATTTCTAATTTTCTGAATATTCGGAGCACGGGATGAGTGTTACAGATACTGGTTTCACATCTGTGCCAGACGAGCAATCTCATTTAACTTCGTTTGAATGTCTCGCCGGACCTCTATAATCTTGATATACATTGAATGTTAGTAATGAATTGTCCATGTTTGCTTACATCCTGAAACTTTATAAAGTTTGAAACTGCACAGCACTAGTTTAAAACAACTTGAATTTCCATTAAATGTCCCATGTAATTCACAATGACAATGTGTGCTAGACCTCGGATCATTTGTGATGAAAGTTATGGCATGTCATAGTGATCAGCTCGGGATTTTCGGAAACGCAACCTTGTAAAGTTTGACATTGTGATCCACATGATGATTGTTCCACATTCCAAGTTGCTCTGAACTGTGCCTTAAAGGCGCCGTAGCACATTTTTGTAAGTTATTTTTTCTCAAATGTGCTATTTATTGTTCAATTTTATGAAATATTTTGTTACGTTAGAGCGTAACATATGTCATTAAACAACCCAGTTATCTGTATTGGAAGAAAATGGTGCGTCGTAAAATGAGACAAGTTTGTGAAACTCTATAGTGTGAGAGATAGATGTGTAGGTCTCGTGTGATTTTTGAAAGTTAAGACAGAAAGATGGTTGACCATTCCATCATTGTGCCATATTTAAAATTCTACTCTTGTTTAGGTATCGCTACATCAGTCCGATGACTTGAACTACCTTCGAGTGGTCATTTTAATATGAACACCTTAAAATGGCCGCTGGATAGGGTATGGAGTCACATTAATAACCAAACCATGTACATTCGCTGTAGACCTCTTTTAAATGATTCAGGATTTTTAGCCATTGGTAAAACACATTTACTTTTATTTTGTGAGAGCACTTTATTTCATTAAGAACGGCGTGCTACAGCGTCTTCAATATTTTCGGAAACGAACAGACGAAGGGAGTAGATTTCAATATCCCCTGACAACTTCTTTAGGGGGATAATTATACTAATTTAAATGTTTCTTAAAACTATATCTTGGTTTTGTTTTCAAAATCCTCATATCAAAATCACATAAATATACATATTTAAAGTCCCCGCATTCGTTAGTTTGAGCTTCGATGTTTTTAACTTACCTTGTCCAAAAGGCAAAAAGCGTTCATGCTGCACGTCCAAATTGTGGAACCCACTCCTCTTGTGAATTTGTTCGATCTTTGTGGTTTTGTTTTGATATAAATTTCTCATGCTGGCTGGCGGGCCCACCAAATAGTTCATCATCAACACAATATCCACAGTTTTGGCTCATTACTTTAGATTCATCATGACGTACACGTTTTTGTAATATACATGATCAAAATAAGTTAGATGGATCATGTCAACCATTTCGTCGTTCAAAGATTTGACGATAAACAACAGACATTCGCGCTTAAACTATAACATAATCACAACACATAACTAATTTCCACGTGTTTGTCATCGTTATTTCTTACATGCGTTGATATAGGTTGAAAACCTACACCAGAATTGCGTTGTGTGGAGATGAGGATTTAAGGGATCTGTCCTCTGTCTGAAGTTCCGGGACAACTGTATTAACTGAGGATCAATAAACGACAACCTCAGAGGATAAATAGTGTCTGCGGTAAAAACAGATTGCAGGATAAAGCTCCCGAAGGAGTCTCGTTCTTTGTTGAAACATAGTCAAGTTTCCCTAATAGAAACTTGAAAGAGATTCTCATTTCTTAACTGACAATAGTATGTGCTAGATCAGCACTTAACTGTCTTTTGTGATACACATTATCTTCACCCGAATAGATTTAGAATCAGCTGGACATGTTCCTTACTGATTAAACAATTTCAAACTTTGTGATTTGAATGAAAACAAGCAGACAGAGACAACTATATGCCAAGCGAAGTGGCAAAAGGTTAAAATACATCAAATAAAGATTATGGAGCTATCTTATTGAACAAATTCATACTATACAAGGATAGTGTTCTACTTCCCAAGCTGTATTAATCTCTGCCTTTCAATTTTCAAGATCTGTTCTGGAAACGAATTGTAAAGGACATTTTGGGTTCCCCCCCCCCCCCCCCCCCCCCCCCCCCCCCCCCCAAATCAAATCAATTTGAAGATGTTTTCTATGGCTAAAACAAATCCCAAAAAAGGGAAATAAAAACAAAAGCACATGGTGATTGAAATTTCATCAAGCTGGATATTACAGTTTTGTAGTTCTGGTCCGGACAAAATGTATGTTCCAATTGAACGGTTAATAATATAATACTAACTAAGAAGTTGAAAACCCTTAGCGATACTTATTCGCATGATTATTGTTCCACATGCCAAGTTTCGTTGATCTTTACGGTTTTTAACTTCTAGTCATGAAATGAGATAAAAGTTATGTTTCCATTTACACGAAAAAATAATTCCAAAGAAGTTGAAAACTCAAAAAGACACATCTATACATGACGACTGTTCTGGTCCGGAAACATGACCTGGACGCACGGAGGGGCGGTGATGATTTCGCCAACAAGTTCGTTGTCATGGAGATAATAAGGGAAGAATGAAGTTCGCTCGTTCCAGCCGATGCTCAAGGTTTCAACATAATGTACTGCCACTCTGGCGATGTGGGCTTTTTCTTTGCAAAAGATCCAAAAGAATTCAAAATTTCGCTGTCACTTTGAACATGAGGAAAAGGTCACTAACATCTAATTAGTCCTGCAAATCATCTTCCCAGTAAGTAATTTGACAATTTTTGATACATTGACCGTAACAGATAACATCAAGTACATGTATTTATCACCCAAAACTGTGTTCCACAGGAGCTATCGCTTGTATGAGATCAAGCGATATCTCCTAGGAGATATTGTTTTGGCAGTAGAATCTGCACATATGCCCTGTCACCGTCAACTACATTATATCACAATGTTTTACATCATCGAGTAATGACATCACAATGTTATGATGTCATAAACATGATGACGTCAAAATGCTATGACATCACCGCATTGGAAGTCAAACAGCATAGATGTGCTTAGAGATGTACACCATTTTCATTTAAACATAATAAGAATGATTTTGGATGATAAATATCTCGTGTCTTCTGATATCAAATATATCAACACTCGTTGATAAAAGTAAAAATACTGTTTTATTATTGTTAACTTTTATTTTATTTATGATGATATATTTGATATCAGAAGACACTTGTTTGAGATTCTCTATTTAGCATGTAAGTATGTTTCTAATATTGTGAGTTTCTTCAGGTCGTCTTAGGGGTGTCAATCGCCTCTGTGACTTCACGTCGACCACTTATTTCATTTTAGACAGACAGGCCGAAGCTTTATTCATTAATTTAGGCCATATGACCTATAATACAGTTTTTGTTTTTTGACTTTGTACAGTCACGTGAAAATGTTATAAATTTATGTTGTACATGTTTAACATTTTTCTAATTTCAAAAAACCTTTCAATAACATAGACACAGATAATACGATATTGGAATTTCTAGTATTCAGCAAATTTTTCATTAATTTTTATTTTTTGTGCATAGTTGAAATCATAGGATAATATCTGTTTCTTAAATATTCTTAATAACTACAAGTGAGAAGAACATGATATTCATTTTGTACATAGCCTTTATTGCAGTAATGACATAAATGTTTGTTATCGTCCTGCACTTTTTAAATATTATTAACATTAATATTGAATAATGATAATCGTAATATACAAAAGTCGCTTCTTAATGTTACATCATGTGGATCGGTTGAATGTTTTTTAGGAAGAAGGAATGATTTTATACTTGAATAGTGGCACAGAAACCTTTAGGATGATATTTGACAATGCCAGTTGTGGTAGAATATATCATGCAATATGTGTTTAAGAATAGACATTACTCAAATTTACATATCAGAGCGGTACTGAATGTAAAACTAGCTTAACTATCGATTGTTTGACTTCGTTTTTGTCGAGACCCCCTTGTGGTAAGCTGTTGCTATAGCTGGCGAAAGTTTCCTCACACTGAGGGTGTGGGTTCGAATCCCGCAAGAGACTCTGCCCGAAAACGTACAAGAATATGTACTATTGAAGGTAGGTTATCCCAAATGTATCCATGTTATAAGTACCTTATCATCAAAAAACAACAGTACGTCACAATTTACATTGTCATCACCCCCACCACAGCATTCATTTACATATAATGTTTCAAGATCATGACTCTGAGCTTCATCAACACCATAAATGCCACTAAATGTATTAGATTTTGTAGCACAGGTTTCACTTTGCTCATCATAACTATATTTCTGAACATCATTAAATTATTCATGATAGTCTGGGTCACAATGACCACCTTCAACTTTTAATAGAACTTTTGAAAGATTTTTAATGTTAAATGCAGGAGTATATTAATTTGCATAACATCTATGATAGTCACACTAATTTGTAATTTAGTTTTTACGTTCATTTTGACTTTGCAATCACACACATCTGTATTTGCTTATACTATTGTCAATGAAGGTGAATTCATGTTTGACAGTCATGATCAGTTGTGCATATTGGCTCCTACCAACCATCGACTGGGACTATCTCTCTTGCAGTTGGGCTGTGATCAAATGGTTGTTGTCGAAATTCTCCAACCTTATTTTGTAAATATTGCCATTTAGTTCCTTACCATCTCTTTGAACATCATATTTTTTCTAAGCCACAAGCTATGTTGTATAATTGCCCAGATTGTAAGGTGATTTGATATTATGGTGCTTGATTAACTTTAACATGACACTCTGTGGTGGTGAGAATACAATCAAGATGTCACTACAACTGAGTTCACGGTGTTTCTTGTAGTGACCAACCAAATCATTGTATGTGGGCATGAATATCTGGAACCGTATGAACTCGTGGCTATTACTACATGCGTAATAAAGAAAACCACAAATCAGCTCATTTGCAATGATATTATTAATTGCGAATAACACATGTAATATGTTCTAAGCATGTCAAAATCGAGCCATAATGGATCGGGCCATAATAATAATTCCCTGACTGACAGAACTCTCATTTGTTGTTGACATTCGTCGTTGGGGCCAATTCTAGCCAAGGTAAAGTTCAGGCGTCATTTTCACTTGTCAATTAGACTAAGGTGATCGACATTTAATGTTAAAACAAGGGGGTAGAGGAACTCTTAGAACTTAGAGAAAATAGGTGCAGGCCCCGTGTTCATGAATCAACTTAATGGCAATTGTTTTGCTGAGTGCTTTACCTCTATACTTTCCACATCAGCTTATATTAACCTTTGAGCTGAGAATAAAGAAATATGACAATGATGTGTAATATAAGGAATTCCTTAAATTATTTTAACGTCACGGTAATTAAGATGCTGACCAAACAAGAAACGGACTGTTTTGTCTTGGTCCTCCCCCACAAGTCATAACCCGTACTTCTCTCAATCGCTGGCTATTGTATGCACGCCTTACTGCATTTCGTTACCTCTTCTGTGCTAGGGTAGGAGCGCGCTGTACCTGAATTTCATAGTGCATTGCTACGCTGGCACAAACAAGATAGCGAAGTGATGCAAGGTTTCCCACCGAGGGCTCGGCAATTCTGTCTGCTGTGATAAACTGTTCTACATGTTGCTAGTGTTTTGTACAATGCTACGCTGAATTTAGACACAGTATCACCCATGGCTCACTAGTTCCAGTCCATGCTCGCAGATTTTACTGCAATGCATAGTCACCAAGGCGTTGCTGGATTTCTCCCTGCAATGATACTAGTAGCCAATATATAAATGGAATACTCTTAAAAGCGGCGTTACACCCCAACCAACCTAAAACTAGAAATATATGCATGTGATGAACTGTGATGTCCCCCGCTCAAACTTTCAATCCAACCTTGTCCTCTTAACATTATTTTTCACTTATAATTTTGAGATGGAGGTCGGAAAAGTTTCCTTATCCCTATATGCACTAATTTATAAGTTAAAATTGTTTCAATGGAACCCATAACTGCATAGATTTTGAGAAAGAGGCCGGCAAAGGGTACTACCCCCACATGCACTAAGTTAAAACTGTTTCCATGAAAACCAGAAAAAATATAAAAATCAGAATATCCTAAATAGCAAAAGGCACCACTCCACCACTAGGTCTAACCACATACCAAGTATCGTAAAATGTTTAAAGGTTTTTGTGATATGGCCCGGAAACGAAAGTATTTCGGAATCACGAAATTACGGAATTACGGACGGAGGCGGAAACATTATGTCTCCCGCAAAACTTTGCGGGGGACATAATTAGAAAGTAGTGGAGACTGATGTGAGTTTTTACTTGCGGGAAAAGTTTTCAAGTTCCCGGTGTCCGAGTTTCTGTTAAATTTTTCACATGTTATGAATGTCACATTCAGTCACAGAGGTTTGTAAGGTGCCTGTGTATGTAACATGACCATGTAATGTATATACATGTAGTGTTACTTCTTTGAGTGCCATTTAAACAATCTGAAATCAATTCGTTGAGTCATATACAGACACTCAAATGGCCATGTATGGCTTTCTACAGCCATGTATTTTTTGCGCGAAATGTAAACAAGTATTCAAGCTTATCCAATTGGATGTTTTAGTAACGATATATCGTGTATCAAGAAATGTGTGGTTGTATCTATGACGTCACTCATTTATCAGTCACAGTTATCTTAAACTCTCTGATAGGACGACCGTGAAGCAGCAAGGCGGTCCAAGGGCGGAGCCACAGAGGCTGACAACCATTGTTGCAAAAAAACCTGTTGCCCATTGGATAAAACAGATACATGATGACACAAGTGGTGTATACAAACTATCATCTTGCTATCACTCACTCGGGGGATCCGCCCCCTCATGAGATGATAAGGTATTGGCTTTTTGATCATACTTAATATAATATTAAATTACATATCCGATTGACAGTTTCAATTCTTCCTTTTGATGTACAAACAATGTTAAAATAAATTTGAGTCTGAAACCAAATCCATTATGACGTCAAAACGACGACCTTATTTATGAGATATAAACAGAAATAGAAAATGAGTAATTGGCTTTGTCATTTCTGTTTCCGAAAATACGAATGCTAATGTTTTTTTGATGTTTGGCATTTTAACAAAATATTAATTTTATTTCCCCGGTCTGAAATAATGACGACATCGTTAAAACGTAGCAATTTTGTTAAAACACATTCATGTTGTCTTCTCGAATTATTGTTATTTTCTTTTAATAAAGAAACTTTGATGCAAGTGACTTTTAACATTACTTTCAGAAATCAAATTTAATTCTGAAAAACAAATCCGAATTAAAATTTTGTTGAATAACTTTTGCAAGCATAAGGTCAATCAATTACTTTTCTAAAGAATTTATTGAACTGAATTAATGAGGTTTGCCTAAGTGACAATAATCATTGTTTTCACGAAACTCCTTCGTTGTGTAATAATATTATCTTGCTCGTACTGATTTTGATTATAATAAGAACTAAAAATACTAACGTTAAAGCAATGTTAGTTTTATAAACTGACAAAATCTTATCGGGGCCTTCATGTACGCATGTCCTTATCAACCATTTGAATGTTATCATTATACAATTATGTGTACACTGAACCTGATAATGCTTCGCAGACAAATGTGTTGTCCATCTTGTAGAAGTTAAACAAAAGCCATTCAATAGAGGATATAATACCATGTTTATCTCATCGAGTGAGGTAGACAAGTATATATATATATATATATATATATATATATATATATATATATATATATATAGAAAATAGTAAACATCAGATGGTTTTGACTGGATCAATCTTCTTTAATACAATACGATGAGCTCATTTCGACCAGTATATCGGTCTTTTCAAGTATGGTTAACATTCGGAAGATTGCATATTTATATATGAACAAAAACAATAGCATGTTGTAATGCTCAACATCTTGACACGTCAGTGTATTGACATCCAAATCAGTCATTGTCTTTCAATCATGTTCGTGAATTGCCTCGAGGTCTTCAATTGGGTGTCACTCCAGGACAATGAGGTCTCTGAGGGTTAACGAGTTCATTGTGTGTCCTTGATTACATGTAAAACAATGGAGTCGTAATCAATCAATTTCTCGTGTGACTTAATTGTTCAGTGATGGGCAGTATTTATTTATGAAAAATGTTTCTTTAGTCTCTAAAGTTAAATTTGTAATTTGTGAATTGGAGAATAATTTATAAAATGGAAAAATAAGAAAGCTTCCATTGTTGCAGTCTGCTATATGTTTACTAATTTTTAGGTGACGGAGATTAGGATTATTGATTTGCTGTTTGTGAACATGTACCCTAGCTTGAAGGTTGGAAGTTTGCCCAATATAAGTGAGATTGCATTTCGGACAGAGGATTGCGTAAATTACATTTTTAGATTTGCAATTCATGTTGTGTTTAACAATAAAATGTTGCCCATTTTCAAATTGGAATTTTTGACCTTCCATAATCTATTGCTTGTCTCTCTTTCTGATTTATGTTGGATTTAATGTTTCCCGTATTTTTTGAAAGTGGTTGATTAGTTAGAATGTCTAGAAAATGTTCCAAATGTCTGTTTTTGCTTTTAGGGGGAATAGCTTTTGATTTATTTCTACATAGAGAATCTGGTTTTTTGTTATTATTATTTGAATCATCATTATCATCATCATCATCATCAGGATAAGGATATATATATATATATATATATATATATATATATATATATATATATATAAACTTTTCTACCTCACGAAATCAATATATCAATACTAATTGTGGAATTATTTGGAACTAAATAACGACCCCCATTGTAGCTGGTCAGCGTGGATTTTATTTCGTAGATGATTTATCTTCATCCTGTTTACAACAATCACCTTCCGTATCTGTATGTTTAATGATTATGTTACACATTGTCTTTAATCACAGTTTCGTGAAGAGATTTTTTTTGGAGCATCATTATCATTATAAAGGTATAAACTTGAAACATCATACCAATACATCATTGTGCAGTTTTAAAATATTGATTGAATGTGATTTTTGTAATCAACTTTTATAGATTAATACAAAACAATTGCCGGGACGATAAAGTGGTGAGTCATAGGCGGCGTTAACCTGGTAATATGACATATCCTCCAGAGGTAATATGTTCAACCCCTTGGTAAATATGCATCCAAAAAGACCATAATTAAACCCTTAAGAATATGTTTGATGCTTAGCTATTATACGGAGTTATCATTTACACTTGTTATTTTTGTCTCTATTGGGAAGACGGTTGGCATATTCCACTGTGATAAAGGTACTGATATGAAAATTATGTACATATTTTGGAATGTGTTATTGGATATCTAACGAGCTTCCCATTTTTACATCATGATTTGAATAAGTTTGCAGTGGGAGAGACAACACAATTGTTTCAAGATGGACATAAATTCAATATTGCATGGGAACGAGTTTTACGTACTTTTTACTGCCAACTTGCCGCAAATGGAAATCGTTACGGTGTGTAATGTTTGTATTATATCTAATTTTCTGGAAAGAAGTACAAGCCTTAGGTAAAACCAACCCTTGCATAGCCTCTGATTATGAATAAGGATTGTAACGGGAAATATTGACATTCAAAATAATAAGCGTTTATTCGTGATGTTATAACGTCACATCATGGGGACCACCATTTTCCGGTTTTTCATTGTGAATTAACCTTAAAACGTAAGGTTGAATTAAATTATCGTCATGATTGAATCTCCCCTACCTTTGTATTACGGATATCTAATGGCTTGTTTTCATAACGCTATGGCGTCTACAGATAGTAATGTATATTACAACTGTAAACGAGAATTTGTAGATCGCGGATTTACTGTCAGTTTATGCGTTCATAGAGTATATTTACATACTTCAAATGACCTTCAGTTATATAAAATTTGAAATTTGAAACTCCTTCTTCATCGAATCTATTTTCAAAACTATCATTTTGCACTGATGCTGATGTATATTCAATTTCATCGAAAATTTCATCGAAAGAAAAACTTATTTTAATATATAATGTAATTTTAAATTAAATCTAAAGACAAATTTACTTCTGTACTTTCTGAGTACTTTTAATTAATGACATGTAAAAGAGGTCATTAATAAAAAAAAAAGACATGTTATTGATCTATATTAATCAAGGAAAGAATGTTAGATCGCAGTTACCCAGTAACATATACTCCGATTTGAAAACAGTTTGATTAAATATGCCTTAATTGTCTCCTTGTTTAATACATGTAGACATTAGGATAGTCAGGGGTTTATTCCAGTGATTGCAAACAGTGAGGATTTAAGATCAATTTAATGTGCCAATAACTTAAGTTAACTTAACCCCAGAGGTCGAATTTTAAACATATATCTTATTCATTATGCTTACATGTTATCTAAACATAAATAAATACAACCATTAATGAACGTTTGTTTCTGGCGTCTTTGGTTTGCGAAGGCCTGATATCGCTATCGGCTTTGGCGACGTTGTCTGCTGTACAACACTTTTATATGGTAAATTTTGTGCAACGTTACACTGAATTTCAGCGTAGTGTATCACAGATGTTTTGCTTCTTCAAGTCGACGCTGGGAGGTTTAACCGCAATACATAGCTACAATGGTGCTGCGGGTTTTCTCCCTGCAATCAATCTAGCAAGAGTGTGAATAGGTGATTCCTGCTTCATCTAATGTCATATACACATACAAAACATCTTATATGATTGTTCAATTCAATATAGTTTAAACAAGGTTCAAATGGATGGATAATCTAGATCGCCTTCCCTTATGTTTGCCATCTTATGATAGGAGTTGTTTCACTGAGTAGAACATACAGAACTTATTTCAACTCTTAATACCGTATTTCACCATTGACAATTTTAAGAGGACTACAATTTAATATCCATACTACAAGTTAATGTAGAATAAGTATTCACAGACAGTAGTCTGGTTCGGTAAAATGCCATCTAACTTTAATTATATTTAAAACATATGTGATCAAGGCATAATGGAAAAGGAATTGCAAAAGGGTTATTTCAAGGTGTTATAAAATCTTATTAAATCAACAAGACAAGCAGGGTTTTATTGAGGTCGGAAACAAGGCTATGGCCTCTGCACCCCCTTAATGAAGAATGTCAAGAGGAGATGACAATCAAGACAGACAGGAGTGTCTCCGCTTGATAATATTGCTGTTTGATTCTTAGCTGAGATGATGGAGTGGTTATGGGTTGTTGTACGATGAATATCACACTTTTTCTCGTTAGCCATTAGGCGTAGTTTTGTTGGTTTGAGAAACGTGGACACCAAAATATCCAAATGGTAACAAGATGATCGGTAACATATATGTTAACAGAGTAGATTGTAAGAACATTAATAAGGGAATGCATTTTTATGCCATATTCAGATTCAGTGCTTTCAAATGTCACCCAAATAAGACTCTATCATTACTGAAGGTTTTATAAAACATTTTGGCACAAACGAACCAAACCAAGGGTTATGTATCATAAAGTTGAAATTTTAAATGGTAATGTTATACTTGTTTTGACATTAACTGCTAATTACAGTCTTGTTTCCTCGATATTGACTTTTCTTTGCGCTTAAAACACCGCGGCCCAGTGTTGTGGAGTTTATCGCATAACAAATGACCTGTATTATTATATCCACCACTAGATTGGCGAGAGGCGGGAAATGTGGTATTTGGCCACATACATCAGTCCGACCGTAAGTGAGTACGTACGAAATGGGATAACCCCAGAACTATTAACTTGGATTTTTCAATAGTGCATATAGGTACATCGTAGTGAAAGTAAAAGTCCCATATAGTTATGTGACCTTGACCTTCATTTCAAGGTCACAACGAAATTTTGTCCAAGCTGTGACCCTTGTCTCAAGAAATAGTCACTGGATTCTCTACATATCTCATATCTTACGTGCAGCTTCTACTCCACGAAGAACAGTTGATTCGATTTTGGTTATCTTGACATTATTGTCAATGTCACAGCGAACTGTTAGCAAACTATAGTTAGCAAACTTGTTTGTTAAGTTTTTCGGCAGGATATTAGAGAAACCGTTCACTGAATTATCTTAATATCTTATACAAACTTACCCTGGAGAAGACGAAGAGGTTAATCGATAAAATGCCAGTTATTGTCGCAGCAAAACATTGACATCGTTATATCAAGTTCACATTGAACTTTTTAAAAATAATGTTTAGTTTCAGTAACAATGATTTAATATATCATTAAAGTTATACTGTATCATATTTCAGTTGACATCTGACTTCTATTCACAAACTATACTCACGTGCACAAGAACCGTCCCCATACAAAATACAAGATGTTTCAATCCACGGGCGATAAATACGGCTGAAAGATCATGTCTCTAGAACCAAACACTACTTAATATGAATTTTCAAAACATTATCTGTTTATGTTTCTGAGAAACACACGTTTTAAGAAATCGTCGTTTTTTAATCTCCTTAACAAGACGAGATAGAAACGTCAAAAAGCGATTTTTAACTTGCTTTGTGATGCCCTACAGCGATGACGCATCAGTAAATTTTAATCCAAGGAGGTTATGTAAGTCGACTACAACCTTTATTAATTAAATTTCTGCTTTTTAATTTTTTTTAAATACCCCACGTGTATTTAAACAGACATATAGATACAAATACTACACCCCGATGTATGAAATTTTGAGCACTTCTTTGTAAAGCACGTGTCAATCAAATAGAGTAACATCTACTTTCTGCGGCATCAATTTTTAATTTTACACTCTTTTGAAAATTTAAGGACGGTTCTTTTGCACGTGAGTTTAGTTGATCTCTACTATGAAAATTTACCGTCTTCAGAATCCGGCACACAAAAAACGTACAAATAATAATAAGAAGAAGAAACCGGATAATAACAATAGGTCTTCCAGACATACGTCTTGAAGACCTAATAATAATAAATGAATATTAATAAAGCGCCTTACCTCATAACATAAGCTCTGGGCGCTTAACAAATGAGTAATAAGTACAAGGAGTAGATATACAAACATTTATATACATATATACAAAGAAGTATGCATTTTTGATCGTCATACTTGGAACTTAAAATATGTCAATATATCTAAATGTGACGGTCAGTCATTTGACAATATGACTATCTTTTCGTAGCATTTAGCTAAATGCCTAAATGAAAAAAAGTAGATTTTTGACGAAATTTTTCATTATACCCCTGCTACGAAGTAGTCGGGGGTTTATAGCGGTCAGCACGTCCGTCCGTGCGTCCGTCCGGTTTTTGTTCCGCTCATAATTCTGAAACCAGTTGCTCAAATTTTACGAAACTTGATATGTACAATCACCATGATGTGTACATCTGCCTTTGGAATGTTTCATACCCTCATTTGCATAATTTATGCAAATTTTCTCCGTTTTTCGACTTAACCATTCACACTTTTTGTTCCACTCATAACTCTGAAACCAGTTGTTCAAATGTTACGAAACTTGATATGTACAATCACCATGATGTATACATCTGCCTTTTGTATGTTTCATACCCTCATTTGCATAATTTATGCAAATTTTCTCCGTTATTCATCTTTGCAATTCACATTTGTTTCCACTCATGACTCAGACACTAATTGTTCAAATGTTACGAAACCACTGATGTGTACATCTGTCATTTTTATATTTCATACCTTCATTTGCATATTTGTATGTTTCATACCCTCATTCGCATATTAAATGCCATTTTTCAAATTTTTCGACTTTTACTTCTAAAACATGTTTACAAGTGTAATACTTACTCTGCTTTAATAATACTTATATATAATGGTCTGTTCAGACATAAGTTTAAACATTGATGCCCTTTTGCTATTTTCAAACATTTCTCTTTGACCAATGTTAAAAGCGGGGGTATCATGAGTGAGCTGTGCTCACTAATTCTGTTGTTTCAGAAGCACAGTTTACAGTCAGGACATATAGTCAGAGTAGTAGCATAGTTCACATTCGGACATAAATTCAGAGATTTAGCACAGTTCATATGACTATTTATTACAGTTAACACTCGAATGTCATCTACTACTGCAAATACTTTTTTCTACGGTTGCAACGTTTTGTAGCACATTAATATTTGTATACAGGTAACAGAAAATAGAAAAATCTCGTAAACAAAAGAATGTACTCTGCTACTCAAAGATCAATCAGACATTGTCACTGCCATTGACGCAGGTTATAAGAATATCTTCTTCTATCCTTGTTAGGTAATCTTGCTCCATGACCAAGTGAACAACAATCTTACATGTAAATACTTTCATTCTCTTCACCAACCTCTAGCTTTACTCATATAGAAATAACCCTTTGCCATATTAACCCAAATATTTAAATTGTCCCTCAAGTGTTGAATAAATTATCCAGAAGTTTTATCATTTATTCTCTCCTTTCTGTTACTACTCCTAATGTATATTTGCACGAATATAGATGATTTGAGACGTTACAAAACAGCTTTAATACTGTGGACAGTTTTTTATTCAATATACCAAAATCATTTGGAACAAGAATAGTAGTCTCAGCTAGCAGAAAATCTGCTAAAAACTGACACCAAGTTGAGGATAAAAGACACCAAGCATAAAGTTTGCTAAGATCCTCGTTCAAGTTTTTTTTTTACACCGATTGACCGAGAACATTTTCTCATAAAATGCATACAAATTAAAGTTTCATTTGTTTCTTTTATCGTAATTTAATCATCTCTTTTTCATTAACATCATTTCATTTATAATGACACAAGTTATAATACAAGGTGAGTCTATTGCATGTTTAACACGCGTTCAACCATCACATAATTCTCGCTCATCATGTGGAAAGCAACCCTTAGTTTTAAAGGTTGGAGGTTCGTTGGTTTCCTCAAAACCTCACTGAAGCATACGACCCCGTTACCTTGCGCTGGTCAATTTCTAAAAAAAATCAGTGAGCATATTGCATGCATATTGAACAGTTATCTCACATTTAGGTATATTCTCCTGTTGAATCTCTTCAACTATTCAGCAAATATGGCTCCTCTCATCCAAACTTTCTTGTAGGCATCATACTGTTTGTAATTGAAGTGTCTGAGCAACGGGGATCCGGTGTCTTACCGATAGACACAATATTTGCACTACCATCTGAGTTAAAACGCAGAACAGCAGTTACTCTCTCCTGTTTCGTTTGTCCTTTCGTTTTCGCTGAGGTCGACAAGGATTTGTCAGGTGCTATACGATAAAAGTGTCAAGTCTCATCCATGTTATGCCCATCATATTTACCAGCAGCTCTGTCTCTGCCATCCCTACCTTACATCCACACTTTCTCCTGATATGGCATGCTGACTAACATAATGCTTATTCTTAAACCAACTGAGCCACCCATTTAAGAATATATAAAATAGGCAATGTCAACAATCTTTAGGTCATTAACAAATCCTTTAGCCTTTTCACGAAGAATGTTGTCAGTGAGTAAGAAGACTCTGGCATTAGTAAACCATAATGCTCATGCTAAGTATACCTATCAGCAGCCTGCTAGACTGTGACAGCGCCGTTGAACAGCAGATACGCTGGAAAGCAGGCGCTATATAAATTCATTATATTATTATTAAGTATGTGTGTTTGACTGAGTGAATCTGCTTGCAAGCCGGTGGATAGAATCCCCTTCAAACATAATTTCGTTGCTTCCTTTTCACTGGGATATCTCAAACAGCTATTTTCTATTTTTCAAATGTCCAAGATTAGTTAAATTAGTTAAATCAATATCCTACATAGCGTGATTTCATTTCATTTCAGGTTTGGCATTATTACCAGTGACATATAAGAGTAGGAAATCCGTTCTGGTAAAACACACAGCATTATTTCAAGTTAGGCGTTATTATCAAGATTTTACAATGGCACAGGTTACAATATAAGTATAGTCTATTTCATGTTGAATACGCGTTCGGCCGTATCACATTTTCTTTCACCCTGTATATTAACAGATATTTACAGGCAAATAATAGCTTACATGAATATTTCTGCAATATGCTTACCACATCAGTTACATTATAGCAGAAGGATGAGCTGTGAAACATAAATGTTGGTATGAGTGCTACTTCATTATGGAAACAGGGGTTTAACTGTGTTATTGAATCATTTCAATTCCACATTTTACAAATATGATTGAAGGATAAAACGTTGCAGAGTACATCGCAATATCAGCTCCGAGAGAAATAACTCCTGTATCAGACAGGATGTGACGTGAAAACACCAATATCATACTATGTTTATCATATACACTTTCCAAAAAACAACCCAAGAAAGTTAAACATGCATTAACTCCTGGATCTATCTATTATCATGACAGCACATAACTTATTCACAAAATGTTCTCATGTCACCTGTGTTTTGTCTTATCAGAACTAAAGTCATAGGGCTGATATTGGGGTCTCTGGCTTATACAGAATGTGATTTGAAACCACCCGTACACTACTATTTATTTATCATGTTGCATACAGTCCATGGTCGATTATATATATATATATATATATATATATATATATATATATATATATATATATATATATATACACTTAACAATGTTAGTCACTTTACAATTCTATCTATTGTTTGAAAAGAAGCAACAATGAAACTCCTTTGATAACAACACTGTAAAACAAGCCATATATCAATTGAATGACATGTATTATATATTTTCCCATGGCTTTTATTGTTTTAGTAAGGTAATGAATTATTTCAAATTACACTCACAGGACAAAAAGTGGTGGGATCCATTTGCCGGATCCTTCCGGATTCTCCCAAATATTGGCGGATCCTAAAGAACCCGGAAGGATCCGACAATCGGATTCCACCACTTTTTGTCCTGTGACTATTGCAATCAAGTCCTGTCACCCCTTTGAGGAAAGCCCATTTCTTTAAATGGGATATTCAAACTTTGGAAAGGGATCTATCCAAATATGAATTCTAAAGTTGCATAAATCTAAACTTGGATTAACTCAAGAATATAGGACATTACATGTAAGTTCTGTTTTCTTCAGAGTCCAACTTGATAACCAGATAATAACGTTTGCATGTCATAGTAATAATGAAATAATAAGAATTAATTGGCTTTTTTGAGTGACCTAATAACCAATGCCTCTAACAGTATAATGACCGATGAGTGTTATTTTCTTAACCGTAAATCTATTTTGCGATTTATTTAAATTAATCATTTAAGTTAAAAGATGGCTGCAATTTTGCCTAAGTGGCCTTAAACGATAACTGACTCACTCAAATTAAGCGAAACTATTGAAGACAAAGACACGTTTACATTAATTGTGTTTATGAAAATATAACATTGGTTTTTAGATGAAGCCGCAAGTCAACTATAAATCTTTTTTTTCGTAATTTATGGCAATCTTACTTGATTATTCAATTATTCAGATAACTTCTATCAAAATTAAGAAAACGTTAGATATAAATCACAACCATATGTCATGACATGACATACAAACAATGTATACTGTTACAATTTATGCAACCTTTCGTGGCTGTTCAATTATTTCAATATAAAGGAAGACAAGGCCAGATATAAATTAAAACCTGATGCCATAAGACATTTCTGTGTATTGATATATATACATTTGGAAATTAATTAATTAATTAATTAAAATGTGGTGCTCTGGGATTGTTAGGATAAATTGAATGGCTGTATCACCCCAGACATAACAATTCGTTATTTAGGGAGTCATTCATTAATCCACCATATGCAAAATTTATGAAAATATGAGAGAAAATGTGATGGTAAAACTTGTTGTAATATGATGTAATGGTACTGAAAACTTCAAACTTTGGAAATGATTTATTGAAATGTTTATACCAGGTTGACATTTACACACCAAAACATCTTTTATCATGCATGTTAAGAAGCTAGACAGAAATTAAACTTCCAGTCCCTTTTTAACAATAATTGAGAAAAAGCCTACAGCCATTTGATCTGTGAATATATTTAAGATTATTTGAGTTCAGTCTCTGTAGTAAACACTTCTTCTCGCTTTAGATAATCCGAAACCGGAAGTTGTGACCGTATTTGTTCATTAAGACAAGTTTATTGGAATTGGCAGTTGCATGATTTTGTGAGTTTGAAGGTGCATACTGGTTTAACGAGCGACTTTTGTTTAAAAGTCAGTTAGTAACGTGTAATCATTTTACTTGAAAGAATGACACTAATCACATTACAGCAACAAATATTGACTTTCATTTCCACTATAACGGAACTTGGATTTTGACACCATAATACCAAATTATTGTAAAAGCCGTTATGCAAAAGACAGTGAACCGTTATTTGAGTGACCTTTCGTTTCAACACTGCTATCTGATTGTTCTACCTTAAATCACTAACTGTTATCACTAATTGCCTTCTTTCCAATCAGAACGATTTTGCTGTAACAAAACTAGGTGTTGCTTAATTAATTTCCAAGTGTATATGATAAGGAAAAATACCAATGCTTACAAATCAGTCGCAAATAAAGAAGTTTTGTATCTTTAAAGGCTTTTTCAAATCAGTTTAAAAACTGATTTGATTATACTGAGGTTGGTTGTTCGTTATTTCTGCGTTCTGTCTGTATTTAAAATTAAGAAACGCAAACATGAACATTGAAAGTTATAAAACATTAATATCAAGCTAACATATATGACGTGACTTTTCTTGTGGAAGTATTCAGTTTTTATAAAAATAATTATCAAAGAAAAGTGACATTTCTTACAAAAACAGGCCATGTTTCATTTGAAAACCCTTACAGCTGCATATATCAGTAACAAAAAGCTACTCGACGTTTTTTTATAATTGATGAGGAACATGACAAAATACAACATAGAGTACACTTATGCGCTACCAATGCCTTTTAATAAATCGGCGATGTTTATTTGTCAGATTACCATTGTTCTGGAGTTACTTTTTGTAACATGACAAACCAACATATGACCGTTTTCCTCAGTGGGCGACAGAGAATAACTTTCCGATGCGCTTGATATTTTTACATATCCATTTTTCTTTTCGGCTTTAATTAGATCTCATAATTTTGTGACTAACATGTATGAGGAAAATTTTTTTCTTACTATTTACTTAGTCCTAACCAAACACATTTTCATTTTATGTAACTTTGATTATGACTTTGTTACTTCTTTGGATACAGTAAACGACAGATAATGCTTGCATGATTTTTTATTTGCATAAAATAACAACTTAGATACAGATAATGTACCCTAAAACTTTGTATGTTGGTACCTAATTAAACGTTTAATATTAGTATGACTCTGATATTGTGTCGTCTGTGTGTGTTACATACTAACCATAACCCTAACTTTGTCGTAATATTGATATTGATTTTCTTGACTAATGACGTTAACCATCCAAGCCATGTCTATTCAGGGATCTAAGGTTTCAATATAATGTAAAGCTAACAACAGTTTTAAATGAACTTGATCATTGAGAAACCCATACAAGCTGTACATGTCCATCCAAAAACTGGTTTGAACGTTACCAATGTAAACAATCACTGCCGTTGCACAAGATGGAACAAACACTTGACATCGTGGCAATCGTTCCGGCACAATTTTGACACTTGGATTCTCTCAATCACTTCTCCAAAGATTTCTATCTTAGAACTAATACAACACTGTGACTTTCTACTAGATTGATCTTGGTTTAGGGTTACTTTCCATGTACGAAGACTAAAATATAATTGCTTTTTCCCCAGTAAAGATAAAGCCACATAGCGCGGGGTCTAAGTCGTATATGTACATGTATTTACAAGAATTTAACCTTCGTGGTACGTCAGTTATTATACAGATATTCGTCATGGACGTAGTTTTAAACAATCTTTAATTATCATTAGAATAACCTTAGAAAGGGTAATTTATAATTCAATAACTAATTTTAGACAAATTACCCGTCATTTCAAAGACGCCAGTCTCGCATAAAAAGTTAAAACATCTCACCAACATATTTTCACTCAGTAAGCATAACGAACCTTACGATCAATGACTGGAGACAAAATTAAAAAACAACATGACTTCAGCCAGTTCATTGATGATCTTTGTATGCAATAAGCCCGAAGTGTTTGTGAGAAGTTACATTTTACTTTTCGACTTCAAGGTGTTGGTTCGTTTTGTTGCTATTCTTCAAAAGAAGCACCATCGATTTTAAGTACAGCACACGCCAGTTAAAAGCATTTCCATCGGGTATCTGTCTCATGCCTTGTTAAAAGGAACGGTTACCTTTGAAGACATCGACTACAAGCTGGAAATTAGAGTTCAATAGTTAATCAGTGTGTCCCGTCTTTCGCCCAAGTCCATTTACAATTTGATTTAATTAGCTTATCCGCCTTGTTGCAAAAAGGAAAGATACTGAAATGCCTTTTTCGTTGTAAGAGGGGATTATGAGACAAATACCACATTTACTGGTAAGTCTTGGTTTAAAACACGACTCAAGCTTTTTTCACATATCCTATAATACTCTAGAGTATGCATGGTTATACTTAAAATAGAAAAAACCTTGTAATGTGGCCTTAAGGCGTTGTAGCATGTTTTGCGTATTGCGTATTCTCAAATATGCAATTTATTTTTAAAGTTTATACAATATAGTTGTACATTAACGTGTAAAACATCTCATTACACCATCCGATAAACCGTAAGAAAAGGTGTGACGTTTAAAGCGACACTGGTGTGGAACTCTTCAGTGTGAGAGGTATATTTGTTGATCTCTTGAGTTTTTGAGTTCAGACAGCAAGATGTGTGACCATTCCATCACAGTACCATATTCAAAACTCTACTCTAAGTGTTAAGGTATCGCTACATCAGTCAGATCAATTGAACTATATTTGAGCGACCATTTTAAAAGAAGGGATTCTGGTATTCCATATTTATATTGTTTTGTTTTACAATTTATATTGAATGCTAAAGATGAAACCTTCTTTGAGTGACATTTTACAAGTTAAGACCACAAAACCTAAATATGATTTTAAAAAAGTCCTGTTTATTTCACTATCATCTCTCAGGTGTTATGACTTTTGCAGGAGGTTATGTTATATGTCTTTCTAATACTAACTTAACATAACTATGAGTGATGACTAACAATGGACATAAGTATGGTGGTCAACACACAACAACCACTGCATCAACTCTTCTAGGAATCAGAGAGCATTAATATCAAGCAGACAGACTCCTGGCTGTCTGGATTCTCATTTACTCTTGACATTCTTCATACAGAGGCGATGAGGTCATAGCCTTGATTCGGACCTCAATAATCTGGTTATATTTGTTCATCTAATTACAATCTACACTACTTTGATAGAAATAGTTCCGTCTCTATATATTAGTGACGTTTGTCAATAGAACTATATAAAAGTTCTAATCATTATACACACAAAATGATAGCATATGAATATACCTAAAATGTTGTTGGTTATAGTTACTAAGATGAAGAATGTTTACTGTATTGTAGTAAGTATTCTTTATAATACCCCAACCAAGTACCAACGATTCGTCTGTCTGTCGGAGAGATTGATGTCCCGAGGATAAGATCATAAGATTCGATCAAACTTTGCTCAGGTGTTCCACTACAATGCTGAATTATAAGTGATATGGGTTTTCTTTAATTGTTTCTAAATTTGTGTATGTTGTACTTTGTCACTTCTAAATTTGTCCGACCGATCGTAATACCACAATAACAACAATATTCAAGAATTGGTACAGTGCAATTCAAAGCGATTTCGTATTTTAATATATTTTCAGGGCGTGACTGATAATGCCCTTATTGAGTGTCCACCAAATCTACAATTCATATGTCAAAATATAAATTCCTATTGGCTAAGGAATCTGCTCACACGATTTATTTTCATAGGTCCTTTCCTTCTGGAGCAGAAGATGCAACATTAAAATATATATGAAATAATGTCAAAGCTCTTCTGAAATGATCAATAAGAATTCAGAATTTTCTCCAGAATCTACTCACAGGTAGACATAAAGAGGTCGCACATTTGGTAAGCCACGTTATATCAGATGCATTTGTCGAATTTATTATTTCTATTCTCTAATGTAAGTTATGTACATATATTAAATGCTGTTAAATAAAACGAAATCGCAGATAACACTTTCGATGTTTTGCCATATGAAAGACGATCAATCAAAAATATGTTCAGTAACAACAGCCTGGACAAATCCAGTATATTACCTCAAATTAACGTTATTGCTATACTGCTGAATTGCGTTTTCGGAATTATGGTCGTGCATGGGTATTTTGTTCAGAATATTACAGAAGTGAAAGGTCCTTTCAATATTTTTGAAAACAAGACATGGTGTTATACTACAAACTATTTGCTTAGCTGTAGCTAAGTGTATACTGTATATTGGTTTAGGTCATACAGTACGAACCTAAAATATTATATTATCTATATCTATCTTTTTGTTTTGATTATATACATTGTAAATATATCACAGAGAACAAACTGGCTCATCTGACACCAATGTCATTATTAAAGTAAAACTGTCATTAAGCTCAACTAAAACATCCTGACATTTTTAGCTGTTAACATTATTCTCTCGTTTGATGAATTTGTAAGTTTCACTTTGATTGTGGATAAATAACACTATATAAACAATGTCTCAAAGTGCATTTAGCGCTGGGTTGTTTAAAAACAAACTAGAAGGTTAATGAGTATTTAATGAGTATGTCTGAACATCAATACGATCATTTTGATATCATTGATGGTACCATTTATCACCTACTCATTTCTTTTTTATCCAGATGTAGCAATAAAATGTCCTGTTCATTAAGATCAATGGCCTCTTTGACATTTGATTCACCATTCTCAAAGTGAAACATTGGTCGGAAATGTATCGTTACCTAGAATTTGCAATAATACTCCCCCTATTATTCAAATATAACAAGATTATCTTGAAGAAGATTGGAACTAGAAGGTACATATATTTCCACGAGCTATTTATTATGATACAGTTATTCCATTTATACCACATAAATAGCAGTGATACTTGAATGACAAAGTATGCTTCTGACAATAATCTATGAAGTTTGACCAAAGAAACCATTCAAGTTTAATGTGTGTTGTCAAGCAATATTTTAAATATTGTATAAGATAATTGGAAAAACAATTTCATTTTCTCATAATAAAAACATTTTTTATTAAAATCATCCGAGAAACAGTCTACATGTTCTTTTGTAACCCTGAGGTTGAGAACAATCTGAACATGTATACCAGCTTTCATATTGTTATTTGTTTGCCTTGTGAAGGTCACTACATTAAATCCTCGAAATGAGGATACTCATTAATTAATTACGTCTCTTATTTTATCTAACATTAAGCTACGCCATTTAGACAAAGGCACACTTTTCTGAAAATTCCCAAATTGTATAATATAAGCTATGCTGTAAAACAAAGAAACCCTAACTGATGACTTTTGCATTTAACTTACCCCAGATGTGGCTTGCATATGGAAACGTTTTCCAAACTTGTCAGACTTATATCAAAGAAAATGTTGCTTTGAATCTATGAATTGAACTTATTGGACTAAATTCACATTGCTTAGATGGTACAGAACAAAAGCGTCCTACATTGGACATATATATGGTTAAAAATGTGGAAGCGTGACCTGTTTGCTTATCTCCAAACGAAAATCCACTGTGAACCTGATTATGTTTACGTTATTGAAAGTTAATAGATTAATCCTTCCTGAAACATAAGTTTTTCTGGGTTGATGTCAATGTAGAACATTGGAATTGTCCGCAACCAATTTATATAACATCACATATGGTCCAATAGCGTGCTTACAATACATTACAGTGACAATCTGTAAATAATCCTGCTTGCTTTTAAAATCAAGGTCCATGTACACGCTGGATCACAAACAGAAGGATAGACCCTTTAAAACAAAACCGACAATTAACTCAAATGTCTGAATAACAAATCTGAATCAATAAAACACTTGATTTCTTAAAATATACGTAAATGGAAAATTTGAAGTAAAGTTGGAATATGGTTCTTTTATTTGAACTTCATCCTCCGCCCTCATCAAATGTACTCTTCTTCAAGACAATCTGTCTGACTAAGACTAACACAACAACCTAAAAAGGATTATTTATATGAAATAGTGGTCTTACCGTGACAGGACATCGATTTAAACGTGGGCAGACAATGTTGGAGGATAACATTCTCTCATTTAGAAAAAAAGCTTACAATGTCATGTTGTAAATTCTCCTTCATAATACAGTGAAAAATCCGATCTTTTAGTTCCCAAAAATAATTTTCGGAAAAAAATTATCATCAAATGATTGACGTCCGATTGTGTCAGGATTGTTTTATAAGTGGTCAGAGAAATTCAATACGCTGCTACTTTTAATAACAGTTGGATAACTTGAATCAGTCCGTATGCATTGCTGTAGACTTATATTTTAGAGTATCACCGTTTACATCAAAGTCATATTTACTTTTCGCACTGTTTTACTAAGTACCGACCTTTATATTAGAGTGAAATTATGGAACTTCGTCACAATATATGAACTTGAGTGAATACATCACAGTTAACCTTTCATGTAATGAACTAGTATTGATCGCATTCGTATTTTCTACCCTCTACTGTATAGTTCACTTTAAAGTACAAATGCAAGTTACTTTGGTCTTCATGAACCATTGAAATATGTGAACTTCCTAAATGCCACCATTTTATGAAATCATATACTTTAACTTTCCTCAAAAAGTAATACTCTCATTTTATATCAATTAATAATGTATTTACCTTTGAAACGATCTAATTAATATAGATAAAATCATATTGTTCCATATTTGTTAACTAATTCAAAATATCCTTATGTTAATTCGATTAGAAAGGTACTATTTACTTGCTATCGATAGAATCTCGAATTTTGTTGCTTTTTGATAAAATATTTTTAAATACAATGCAGTATTTACTGCTGGGATATGTTCGTAATTGAAGCCTTTACAATTGACCTTGACTGTTAATCTGCAGCCATCCAATTCTATAAACCAAGTCATATCTAACATACTGCATTTAATTTCTACGAATTCTACAACAAGCTTTAAAAGTAATGTCATACCTTAGAACTACTTTAGCGACAATATCTCCAGTGCTAAAGGCACACTGCATGTGTTAACAATTTCGTATTCATCGGAATAATCCTGCATACAAAGAATATATTTGTATTTGCACATTTTCAATTATTTTTACGAACCATTGCATAACGCCCTTATAATGAATACTCTTACTTTTGTAAGTTTTGTTTTTGTTTTGTTTTCTATGTCATTTTCTTTATTCTTATACGAAAAACCTAACATTTTATTGAAAAATAATTGTTCCATGTCACCACTGTGAGACAATAGTGGTGTTTAAAGGCATTTTACATACTTTATAGTTACTTATATATGTTTAAACATAAAATAAATACCTGGTTGTGTCTATATAATACATGCTGGGTGGATATTTCCATATGTCATCGCATCATTAGTTTCAAACTACTGAAGCGAGTTTTGTTCCAGACAAAACAAAATTAGTTAATAAGTGAAACAGCACCTTCTTTAGAATTCCCATAAATAAAAGCCCATATCAAAATAAATATATTTATTGTGGTGCGTTATGATCGTAATATTATATTAAAGGTACTTAAGCACGACGTTCTCACTTAAATAAAGAGCTCTCACAAGACGACAAATAAGTGTTACCAATCGCTAAACAATACTCCCGAATCAATGCAAAGAATATCCGTGGTTTGTTTAAGCCATGCGAGCCCATTTCCCAAAGAGTGGCCACTTTAAGATGTTCACTTTAAAATGGCCGCTCAAGTGTAGATCAAAGGATCGGAGTGATGTAGCGATGCTTCCCTTTACATTGTTTGTAAAAAGATGGGTTTGTTTCATGCGAAGGTTGGACATATAAGATGATACGTTTCGTTTATATGAGATGAAACGCATATCTACTTATACATGTATGCTTATCTAGACAAATACCGTAGAATATTAACAACTTAATTAACGCTATACAACTTTTTAACGTTAGATAATTGCGCAAATGTAAATGTTTAAAAGTTGACACATTGTAGGGCTCGTTGATTGCAATGTATAATGTCCTGTTGTTATCTCCTGTTGATGTTCTTTTATGCCGATACAATATACAGTCATATTTGTGCACAATGGTCACTGACGTGACCGACCCAAGTTGACCTCTGCATGTACATTCAGGTGCCCTTTATATTTCAGGTCTGTCAAAACTAGGTAAAAAGTCATACTAAACTAAATCCTAAACAAATATTGATACCATTTTTGGATGAAACGTTATGTTTATGTTCCTCATTTATCTAGAATACATGTATATTAATTAGTATCAACATTATTTTTTAAAATTCACTAATCAACAATTTTAGTGATAAAACCACTGCTAACATGTTCTATTTATACCAAAGCAAAGCATTATCAATCACGTAGTTTTCTTATCTATTGTTTGAAAAGATAACGTTCTGCATTAACTGTACTGAAGCAATTTACATTAGTAGGCACACATCGATGTATCTGTGAAAATAAACGTGCTAATATACTCACAAGTTCCAATTAGTTTTGTTGAATCTCAGTTTATGTAATATTTTGCAATTAGGGGATCTTTTTATAAAAATCTGATTTTGTTCCTATGCTATGACTTGTTGAATACACATAATCAGTTTAAAACATCGATGGAGCTCTCAGTCTACAGATTGTGAATGTATCGTTTTAATGCATAAGAAAACAAAAACTAACGTTCAATGTCTATTTGTCTTATATTGAATATCATTAATACGGTACGAGTTTCTCTCGATAACTTTGTCTATAACTCTTTTTTTGTACAATTTAATTAACCCGAGGCGTTATTTTTAGCAGTTTATATGACTCATAATCAATCATCTTAATACCATAATAACATGTTCTAAAACCATTTGGTTACGTGTCAATAATAACATAAATTGTATCGCCTGCAGTGTACTTGGATATTTAATTTAATTCGCTGGTTAATTTGACATTTAGAAATTACAAATAAAATATTTCTTCCATGTTAACCCAAAGGACAGGTGTTATTAATTTATTTAATTCAATTAATGTATTTGTCACAAACTAAATCAACATGTTTACGCTGTATCCTATCGGAAATTTTCGGATATTTTTCTTATGGTCGCATTTTATATGAAGACCATTAATGACGAAATGAAGCTGAAGGCAGAAAGATAATGATGGTTTTATATGATTATAAAATTGTATATAGAATGTCCACAGAATACTACAAAAGTTCTGATACAAACTTTGTGATAATGAATATATCAAATATCAACACACTTTAATGGAAATATCATTTCATAATTATCATACCTTATCATGACGCATCAATATTTAAGAAATAGAAGACGAGTTGGGGTGCTTTATCGTTGAATAAAACATAGCAGGGATCATAAAACACGAAGGACGCAGCCCTGGATGTTTATGCCCTCTGTTATGTTTTATTCTACGATAAAGAACGACAACGAGTCTTCTATGTTGTATATTAGATGCCTTTAAATAGTTTCTCGCTTTTATATAAAAACCGTGGAGATATTATGCTGTTTGTATAATAGGCCAGGACCATTAGTCAAAAGATATGGACAACCCGGAAAAAAATAGTAGAAAGCTGATTTTTTTTCTGAAGACCTTTAAAATATCTTACTTATATCAATGGCACAACGTTCTGCAAATTCTGGCTGGTGGCTTTTTTCAAAATGGCCGCCATTTCCAAGATGGCCGCCGGCGTTTCGGTAAATTATTAAATTATATTTATTTTTAAGTGTATCATGTCATGTCATATATCAAATGAAAGCATTAATGCCTCCCGTCTTAGAAGCCATTCACTAGCATTGAACAATCAAAGTGACGTAACATATGACGTCATTTCCTAAAAGACGCTCTAACTAACGTCTAAAATCACGAGTATGTTTTATTGTCTCATAAAGCACGCTGTCGGTCACGGATATTTCTCAGGTTCAGCAGCTACACTTTTGAAACTCAGTATTTGTCAAGGATATCTGGTGGGTATTCTATCCATGAAAACGTAAGAGATCAACATTGACGATTTTACGAGCTAAGATCTGATAGTACAATTAATTGAATAGACAAATATCCTTGACAGACATATGTCGTCTCTTAAAGCAATAGAAACTAAGAACTTCATGAAGGCCAGTATCAAGTTTATGACCCCCGGTCCACTGTATGAAGAGTGTCAACAGTAAATGAGATTTCTATACCTGACAAGGACTTGTGTTATATACGTTAGAATCGACATTATTTCTATCCAATCAAGAATCGCCTTATATCTTTGACTATATTTTACAACCAATGTGTTGAACGCATAGCGTACAAGAACACTCTAGCTTCCCCGACTGGGAACTGCATAATGGTTTAAAACAACCAACATGGAATCTCTATTGCTGGCACAGGCCGGAAGACACATGGGTAAGAACGGAGATAACGTTCAAGAAATGAATTTTGTAGAATCTGAGGAGAGAGAATATGTCTTGTTCTACTATCGTATTTAAATAAACAAGAACATCGACCGTTTGCAGATAGTTTTAAACAATCAATAAACGGTCGCCAATCCCATTATCAGCGTCAACGTATCATAGTGAGATGTAACTTCCCCTCAAGGCATAATTCACGTCAGACTCCATCACTTGCTAATTTAAGTTTCAATCTCATTTGTTGGTGGAGTGAGGTTCCATAAGCCTTGAACTGCTGATCTTTGTAGGTAACAGGGAAGTATCATTTGAAAATGACAGGGGATTTTCAATCCACCATGCAGACTAAATCTGCCGCTTTCATGTCCGCATGCAATAGAATATCTGCTCAATTATGACGCTAAAGTTGTATAACTGTAATAGTATATAACATAAAATGAGGCAGAAATCTGAAGAAGGACGTAAATCAGTAAAAGGGAAACATGGGATTATTTTTTCATAAAACAAAACATAATCGAAAGTTACAAGGTTTTTTAGATTCCAAATCAAACTTTAAAAAAATCTTACTTCTAGTTTTAGCGTTGTCAACAACGTTTCCAATATTACATAGAGTGTAGGCCCTGCCAGTGCTAAACCTTTTCTCAACAGATAGTTGTATTTCAACTTTGACGGCCCGAAGTTTTTAACGAGTTAGTTGTGAATCTTTAACATTCAATGGTAGTAACATTATGATCTTGTATGAATTTGTGGATAGGTATAGTTCATTACCGCTTCATCTTTAGAACATGATTTTTTAAATTTCGGAACACATTTATCGTTGTCAGGGAAACATGTTAAAGCTAATATATACTTGAAAAAAGAATTGTCCATATCGTACATGTATATAGTATTAAGCTTTAATTAAGGGCATGCATCCATGTCATTCATAAATTGATCGAAGCCGAGATATTGACAAAATGAATAACTTAACTCCTGTGTATTGGTGTATATAACAAGAAATACATTTTAAGTAATAACCTGAGCACAATAAAGTGTGTCAGTTGCTACATTGATTTTAAAGGCGCTGTAGCACGTTATTTTGGCATATTTTATTTCTTTCAAATTTCCCACTTATAATGATAGCACATGTCATTTTTCAAGTACATTTCATCGACTTATTTGAGCGAACAAAACGTGCTATAGCGCCTTTAAAGCTGGATTATAAAAAGGTGATTGTCTCATGAATATGTTCCATTATTGTCTTGCTGATTTTCATACCTGACAGTGGAATGTTTCATGCAAATATTGTATGGATATAAGATGATAATTCAAGGAATTCATATTTCAGTTATCAAAGGCGTTAATCAGATGCAAATGGAGGTGATTGATCATCCATACAGAAAACTTCTATACATGTAGAGGGGAGGATATATACTGGGTGTGAACTACATTTCCTTAAATGCATGTATGCATGTATATAGATGTATACAAACTAAACCGCGTACTGTTATCACTAAATACTTACCTCAAAGGTACATGTACAGTGGGGGGGGGGGGGGGGGGGGGGGGGTATAAAATCGCCGGGGGGAGATTTTATACGGGGGCGAATTTATACCCGGGCACCGGCAGTGTCTTGGGAAGTCTGTGTAAAGAAGGATAATATTATAATTTCAAAGTGTGTTATCGGTTTTAATTATAACCGTAGAAATGTTTCAGATACTCCTGATTCTCCTGATTTCCGGAAGAAAGATGTTTCCATATATTGATTCGACCTCTAATCTAACCGACTATCAAGACTAGCACCATAAATCACAGACACGCTCACATTAGTCTAACGTCATTTAGCGGTTTCAACCCTCCCCATCCCCTAAACAACCCAAACAACCTAGCTAAACCATACACCCTAAACGCCGAACCATGCACTGGAAAAAAACAGTCACGATCACAGTAATGATCAATAGTATATGGTTGTTAAAGGCATAGTCAAATGTTTTCATTCAAAGATGTATATATTCCCTTTGACATCTATTTGTGTAATAGTAGATGGTGATTCTTTACGACTGAACTGTAATCGATTAGAAAGTGGGTGTCGGACAAAATAAAACAAAACGTTAATTCCGAGACTTGTCATCTAAAGAGATCACAACGGAAGTACCCTGCAATTGTTTTCTAAACTTATCAGACTCATCTTCAAGATCGGTTTCAAAATTCTACATTGTGCCGATACATGTATCTTAGCTTGTGCATATTTAATTGACTTATTTCAGTTTAATGGCTTAAACCGATGTCATATTTAAAATTAATCAAGTCATAATATCACGAAACCCTTATTTACATATACGTATATACAGAAAGGACAATACAATTTTGTTTTAAAACTTGTATATTGAGTTTATTCTAACAAAGACGAATTCTTTTACGTAGAGGCAAATAATTGCAATCATAAAGGGATATGATATATGGTTTATGTCATTTTGAATATCAAGTTATTGAATATATGAGAGAAATAAAAACCCTGGTTAGCCTACAAAGATGATTTGTTTGATAAATTTGATTTTACAGCATTGTCATTGTCATTCTTAATGGTACCTGTAAAACGAAACCTGATATGTTTTGAAAATACAAACTCTATGGTATGTTTTATGAATGTTTCATTACTTGCATTGTGTAATTCGTTATAAGGGAGTCGTTAAATCGAGTACAATAAAACACAAGCAAAACTCAAACGTTATGTATTCCTTCAAATTTATCTGTAAATGTAATTCTTGATTTTTAAAAATGTCATCTTAGTACATTCCCAAACGGGAGTGCCTATAGCTTGTGTTTATCCTAAGACTAATAGGTGCACATTGTTTGAAGTGATGGATCATATCCAGTATAGATATAAAAACATGGTTGGGATTGGTTACATGTATATTTTTCTGTAGCACTGCTTTTGGACATTAGGTATCTTCTACATGCTGTATGCTATCTATGTCACCACTTCAGGATGAGTCATCCTAGTTCTGTTCACCATCACAGACCCAGACAAGAATTACCAAACCGGAAGATAACAACAGAGTATTTGTATTGTGAAGCAATCTTGAGACAATTCAGACACGAATAGGAGCATTGTACATTGTTTCATTATGAAACGAGAATTACAAAACATGTGGGACTGACTGTCTGAAGATCGTTGTAATGTGGTCCGAGTTTTAGACATGGTCACAATCCGGGCTGCTGTGTTTATTATCGTTTGTTATCTATCTATCAAGATGATTTCTATTGACAGTTGATGAGTACGCTGTTACGAAGGAGTGATACAGCATCCTTGTTAAGCCATGGTAAGATTATGCAAATGTTTCTGAGATGGATATATGATGTTTTGCCAAGATTACTGATGATTACTGATGTATTAAAATACAAAACAAATTGGCAGTACAACTGCCGACGAAATGAGATAATGTATGTGATCATAAAATGTAAATGACATAAAAGCAACGAGAGCTGGCTTTCAGTTAGCCGCAGGATCAGCAGAAAGATGACATCAAGGGCTGCGAGACCTGCGTCAAAATCTGAAAATAAGAGAGCTGCATAACTACAAACTAGCAACGGGAGCTGCAACTAAACCTAGCATCAGGAGCTGCAACTAAACCGAGCAGCGGGAGCTGCAATATATAAAACATGACTGCCTCTTATAAAAATTTTAAAAAGCGGGAGCTGTTTGTCAGTGTGGACTATTATGGTGAAATAGTAAAATAAGCAAGGTGCTACTTACAGTGTCAATGTATTTTTTAATGCAGCGGGAGCTGTCTGTCCGAGAGGACTTAATGCAAGTTTGCAAGAGGTTTAGTAGACACTGCAGTTTTTAAGTGAGGCTTGTACACTAGAGACAAATAGATTTATTGATTAGGGTAGAATAAAACCCCAAGAAAAATAAAATAGGTTAAGAATGAGGTCCCCACTGAGAATAAGTCTATGAAATAAATAAAGTTGCTATAATTGCTAGAAAAGAGATGAATTTAAGGTATTTATTGTAGAAGGTGAAAAAATACTTGGAAAAAGGTGAAATTAAAGGTATTTATTGGAAAACAAAATATTAAATAAAAATAAAATTACTTGAAAGATTAAATTTAAGTTACTAATACAAGTTTTAAATTATGTGAAATAAGTTTAATTTAGGCCAAAATATTTAGGAAGATAAAAGCGTAAAAAATAAATTTTTTAAAACAAAAGGTTAAATTGAGTGAACAAGTAGGAAAAGCAATCAGATAAAGATCATGGTATCAAGTTACTTGTATGGAAGCGTGAGCGAGTGCTGCTAACTTTGGTAAGATTGAGATGGGCGGAAACAGTTTTTGCGCATGACGGGAGAAACAATTTGCATACAGGAAGTAAACAAGAATAATTTACGTAGTGAAATTGGTAAGGTGAATAAGAAGGTAATTTTTCTGTAACATTTTCGATGACATTTGAAACTTATTCCAAATGTCATCGAAAATCTCCGATAAATATGTTCCTGACATTGCGATCACTTAACATTGTTATGCAATTTATTACTCTGTTTGTGTGTGTAATAACATCGCTGATGATTGACATGATGCAACGATAGTATAAAAATGATGTCACAATGTCAGTTCTTGGACCGTTATGGTATGTGACCTACTTACAAGCGAGTGTCAAATCAATGATTGTATTAAAATTTCGATTGATTTTAAAAGGCAAGTAATAAATACAATATTTGAAACTCATGAATGGTATGGGTATCTAACTCGCTTTTCCTCGTTAAATACCAAACCATTCACTCGTTTCATAAATATGGTATTAAACGAAACGTTGATTAGTATATCTATATCTGATGTGATAATGACGTCACGTCCATAAGGAGCATATGGTGTTATCCTACACGGTGTAATAACATCGTATATTTATTAAACAATGGTAATTTCAACGGGCGACTAATGAAATGGAATAATGTGCCTTCTTGGACTTTAATTCGTTGGTGCATGTGATGAAGCAAACCACTTGTATATTCCGTAAATGTTGTATTTGTTTGGTATTTCTTTTTTGTCTGGTAATTCACATCTTAGCTAACAGTCACAGCTAATAATGATTCGTCTTGTGAATAGACACAGACGGTTATTTAGCAGGCAATCTGATCTTTTTTCAAGCATCTCCAACATAGACATAAGATCTCAAAGGGGAACTTATGAAACAGCTACATAATGACCCAAGCTGTGTTGGCCATGGACTATTCTGGATCACAGGAAACAGCGAACGACGTTTGGCTGAAAGAGTTGCACTTTCTTATTTTACTTGACAGGAGAGCTTAAAGGTGCTCATGAACCCAAATGAAGTTATATAAAATCTACAAAGGCAGTATATTAAAATAACTTAGAAAATAACAACAACAGAATGAACAATCAATTAAAGATAACGGGAAAAGGGACAAAAGGTAACACTCGAAACAAACATTATTGCTATTTTTGACTGATGATTATGATCATGATAACACCACAATCAAACCAAGACACAAACCATACATCATGTTTGGATCAGAGATCAAGTTTTTATAACCCCGACATGACGACATGAATTTAAAATGAGAATCTTAGAGGAAAAAGATACATGAAGAATGTATTCCAATACAATTTCTTTGAAGTTCGTCAAAAGAGTTTTTAATATAAATGGGATTTATGCGTGAGCACTTTCATCTGTTGTTTTTTATGTTCAAGTTATTTGTAAAATGAGATAAATCTTCGGTCACTGAAAATATCTCTTTGATTAAACTTTTTCATATTATTTCATGCATTCGTAATGTTTATTTTGGATAGTGGATAGTTGGAATTTTCTCCCAGTAAGAAGATATGATATGTTTAGATACTAGCATGTATTAGAAATCAGCTTGTCCAAAATGACCATACACAAAGCATGTTTTATTAAGATTGTCGTTAAGAAGTTTCATTATTGTTAGACAATATGTGGTATTACACTATATATATATATATATATATATATATATATATATATATATATATATATATATATATATATATATATATATATATGAGTGAAGAAAATTTGCTTCATATTGATCGTGTTTACAAATAATGAAATCTTAACAGTAGATATAATTACAAACACCAAAAAAATTGGTTATTTTGCGGGAGTGAGAGATCTAAAGAAAATATTTGTCCACAACAAAATCAGGCATTTTGCATTCCGTGTTTATGGCATACTATAAACGATATTCTTATAAACAAGAATATGTGTTAGTAGCTCGGTGAAAGGCTCGTAGTATACACAGTTCCATTTGCAAGAAAAAAATAGAGATCGTTTTGATTTAAATTGTGATTCCCTGCATCATTCCTAACTAGGAGTCATTCTCCAATGACTATAAACTATGTACAAGACTTTGATTAATTGAACGTATCCAGTGCAATCTTAAGAATGGATGGCTTCATGAGAAAATGTGCAATTACATCAAACGTTCGAAAAGAGTTATTTTCAAAGCAAGTTTAATCATTTCTTTAGGCATGAAAAGGTCAGATGGTGCTGCGTGTTTTGAAATGAATACGGAATCAGTTCATGCTAACAAGATTCTGCAACATGACGATGTTAATTTACTTTCTTGATTTGGTGTTGTTATGTATATATTCCATTACTCTGGTGCTGATTGTTGATCTATGGTTCATTGATCTTCATTAGGATTGAACTCTGTGACCAGTTGTTTTCGAATTCACACTGAAAAACTGAATGGAGATCTTCCCTACGGGTACGTTGTTTTTGTAATCTGTTACAACTGAAAAACATCACACAAAGAAAACCTTTTAAATCAAACAAAATGTTACGGGAGTAAACTTATAGTGTTATACACATATATACACATATTCTTACGTTAGTTAGAAACTTCGAAAAACTATGTAAGCGACTAGGAATATCCTTCATAGAATTCCTATGATATTCCACTTTTTGTTTTCAGACAAATTGAACTGTGGAGTGGTACAGACATGACTTTTTTCAGTATGGGGTTTATTTTGAATATACTTTGTATAATACATGATCCCTTTGGAATTTTAAAAACAAATAACAAGTTTTATCATACAATGGATGGTGTTCTCGGCAGAATAAAGGCTACGGATATTTTCGGTATCCGTTGGGGTCATATACGGATAAAGATGCAAATTACAGAGGTCAAGTGACGGAACTTCTTTTGTTAAAGACGTCACACGCATTAACATTTCGAACGCCTGTAAAAAACGTAAATTGTCGTAACAGTTGTAACAGCGAAACAGCTTCATTTAAATATACATGCTTTATTTCTTATACATTAATTTGAGAAATGGCAAAACAAACAGTGTGCAATGCATGGTGCGTTTGTTTATTATGATCAAGCAGTGCCAAAAGTGTTGGCAAAACATGGTCATCGCGAGTTGAAATCTACCGAGCAAACTATTTATAGATACTCACAGGTAACAAAGGCAGTTTGAGTCACATCCATTTATCGAACGTCAATCTTCACTGTTCCATAATGTGACTTTTGAAAAGGGGATTTTAGAATTCGCTGCCTAACATTCAGTTTAGCTCTCCGTGTGACGTGTGAGTCGCCATTTGCAACCGGGCGGAAGGGAAGCAACTCTCGCTCCTTCAAGATGGACTCCCCTACACTTATGATTACACGAAAGGACGCGAGTTCGAATTCGCTGTCCTCACCTTTAATATTTTGTATTTGAAAACGTATATTGAATTGAATTGAATATTGAATATTATGATCATGCCAAAAATAACAATTATTTTCACTGAAAGCATAATTTAGGAGGCGTTATTTTGTGTCATTTTACTGCAGCTCATTTGCATATATCAATACGCGTAGTTACAGTAAAGTTCAACTTTGAAATTAATGTTGTCATGCTGTTTTGCGCAAAATGAATGGAGAATGACATTGTTTGATAAAGAAGTTATCATGCTCGTGTGTTTTGGGATGGTAAATATCCTGCATTAGGAATAAACACAATGTATTTAGCTCGCCAAGGCTCGCAAAATACAATGTTTATTCCTAATGCAGGATATTGACCATCCCAAAACACACTCTCATATTAACCTCTATTTATTGGAATGGTATATTGTCATCTTCAATTGGTTTTTGCCGTGTATCAATTTTCAATTATACGTTCATCTTTATGCTTTAAAATACACAAAGGACATTACAATTTGGTTTTAAACCTGATATCTGGAGTATTTTCCAACAAAGACTCATTTGTTTACAGAGAGCCAAAATAATTGCAATCATAAAGATAATATATTATACGATTTATGTCATTTTGAATATCATGTTTTTGATATAAGAGAGAAATAAAGCCTAAGGTTAGTCCCGAAAGGTTATCTTTTTGACAAACTTGATTTTACAGAATTATTTATTATTCTTAATGATGTCTGAAAATTATTTATGATTATGATAAAATAAAACAAGAGTAACGTGATATTCAGTTCTTCAAATTTATCTGTAAATGTAAAAAAAATAGCTCTTTGTTTAACCTTATGAGCAAATATTTAAATACAATATTCTTGCATACATTAGTATATATTAGAGAAGATTTAATTCAATTAAAAGTAAACTTGTTTATGTTAAATACTTTTGGCAATTAAGAATCACATAAAGCTTTCAAATGTAAAGTTATATACATAAATATGCTATCAAAATGGACATTAAAGCTCTTAAAAACGTGAATAACAAATTTCCAGTATTTATAATTGTATTCGAATGTGAATACAATTTAGAGCTGATACAACAGGGAGGATGTACATTCCAAAATAGGAGTTCCATACGTCTACAGTGTACATACATGTATGTGTTCATCCAAAGACTGAATAGAGGCAAAATGTTTGAAGTGATGAATCATATCCAGTCTAGATATAAACAAACATGGTTGGGACTGTTTACATATACACAACTCGTGTATTTATTTTGGTATTACTGCTTTTTGACACTAAGTATCTGCAACATTATGTGTGTTATGAGTCATACTGCTTACTGTTCGCCATCATAGAGCCAGACAAAAGTTACCAAACCGGAAGATATATATAAGAACAGATAATTTGTATTGTGAAACAACCTTGAGACTATTCTGACACCAATAAGAGCAACTAAAGTGTGCTTTAACTTTTCCGTGTTAGATAGGATCGCTGAAAAGTCTATATCTGTTAGGATTAGAATGCTTCAATGCTTGTACCTATGTGAGCAATCAGGTATTGTTGGTCGGAAGTTTTCATCTCGTTAAAGAAGTGTTGTATGTTTGATTTAAAAGAAACAAGCAGTCTACTATATACCCCGCCAAGTGGGAAAGTTTCAAACATAGCAAATAATCATTATGGAACTTTATTCGTTAACAAATCCTAAAACAGTCATAAGTTATATATTCAGGATGCACACTAATGTATACTCCCCAAGATGTATTAATCTCAGCCTAACAGTTCAAAATCTGTTCGGGAAGTGAAATTGTAAAAAGCAATTGGAAATTGGAAGTCTGAAAAGGGTGGATAACCCAAAAATATTAAAATATACACATGATGATTGTTGCACACACTAAGGGGTATGTCTTACAGTTTTTGACTTCTGGTCCAGACACAATATGTTAAGTGTTTTGTCCATGGAAACGGCTAAAATTGTAATCCCAAAGACGTTGAAAACCCCAAAAGGCACATGTGCACATGGTGACTGTTCAATATACCAGGTTTCATTGAGCTAGGCCTAACAATTTGTGCGTTCTGGTATGGAAACAAAATCCAGATGCATGGACGGACGGACGGAGGTAATTTCTATATCCCCCGACAACTTCATTCTGGCGGGGATAATATTAACATTATAAATTCCAAATAAATTGTGAAATCAGCTTACTCCTGTTATGCTTTAATTATGAAACATCAAAAAGATGAAAGGCTTTGATAATCATATGTTTTGTAAATAATTGTAATAGTCAATTTGTAAAGCGCTCAATCGATACTAATAACGTGTTCAAAGCACTTGAATACTGTTCTCCATTAAAGGTGCATCCATTGTGTTTCATAACAATTTATTTGGCTTGATAACGTTCCAAATAACCATATGTGCTGTTTACAATACAAACAAATTCACTCAGCTTGCATATTCATCCCCAATCGCCAAACTTATCATAATTACTAGTTTCCAATTAAAATCGAGTAACATCATTATGCATGTGCAGAAACCGAAAGTGCACGTCCTATTTACATGCACAGTAGTTATATGACCTATTGAACATTATCAACCAAAATTTGTTATTTTGTCTGGTTTAAATCAGATTCAAAAATTACGTTTGACTCATTGGCGCGCGCCACACACGGTACACTGTCCGGTTGTCGATCAGAAATCGATACTTTTACCTTCATATCGTCAATATACTAAGTCGAGTATCATCAAAATGGTAGTTTTCGGTAACAGTTGGTACTTCTCGATGAAATAAGACCATTTATAACGTTTGGCCTATTTGACCCCCAACAACACAATGGATGTACCTTTAAAAGGCAACCAGAAATAAGTGGGTTTTAGAGCCTATCCCAAGGTCATATACCACTGGCCATGACGTATTTCAAGGGGTCGTTTGGTACATTCAACTGCAGCACGGTAGGAAAACGATCTCTTCACTCAAGGTACTTGAAGTAGCATCTGTTCAGAACAAAGAGACCTACATGATTGATGGTCTGTGACCAACTTTCAAGTGATTGTATTGCAATTTCGATTGATTTGAATAAGCAAGTAATACATAAATTAAAAAAAGTCCGTGCCATATTAATGAAACCCGTGAATGTTAATGGTATCTAACTCGGTATAGCTTGTTAAGTACGAAACAACCTCTCATTCCATATAGTATTAAATTGATATGTTGAAATATGTCAAATCAGTTATTTATATGGATAATATATATGGAGGTACAATTAACGGATTTAAAAAATAAATTGGTGAAATATTAATTTAAAGTAAATGTTGACTCACAGTTCGGAGAGTGTAGGAAGCTCCATGATATCTGAAAGCGAATGCATACACGTGAAGAAACAATTATGTATTAAAATTATTGTAAATAATGTTACTTTGAATTTAATTATAGATGTAAACATTGAGATGATATTGAGATAACAACAAGTTAAAATGACTTTGAGTTCTTACACTATTGTTTTTACATGATGATGACTTTTAATGGTTTATATTTTAAGGAAAACAAACTTAGGAAAGATGAAAAATCATATCATATATAGTTAAACTATCGCATGACAAAAAACATAATTTTGAATTAAAAATTTTAGCACTTTTAACATGTTTTATCAATGCCTTGAAATATTATTGCAACCTCATTTATTCTACCAACGCATACGATAGTTCAGATTCAGTTCGGATTTATCACCGGATAGCATGCTGTGTATTAATGACAAATTTGTGAATTATTGTAATATTATTGTACATGGACATGTGTTGATTGTATTGTCCAAACTTCACTTAGAAATACCCGAACCTCTGGAAAATTGCTATACGTAAAAAAACGATATTCATTGAATATTTTAAAAACTATTCTGCATATGCATGTCGTAAAAATAAAAAAACCTTTATGTTCAATAGTTTGGCGCGCTGGAATTGATTTTCTACAGATAACTATTCATCATACAATGTTTGAATCGGAAAGCTGCTCGAACTCGCTCAGTTTGCTCTACTCAAACTTGTTTAAAAAAGGAGAATCTAACATGAATTCTTTGAAGATCGATAAACATATTTTTTAAAAGAAATAAGATTTATGCGTGAGCACTTTCATTGGTTGTCTGTTTGTTCCATTCAAGTCATTAACAATATGAGATAAATCATCTATCCCTGAAAATGTCCTTTTTTTTAACTTTTTCAAATCATTTATGGTTTGGTAAAACGTATTTCAAATGTGAGTAAGAACGTTGAAATTGTGACCCACTTAGAACATAAGATAAGAAACTAGCATGTATTAGAAAACGTATTATGTTATATCTTTCATATGGAAGGAGTTTTATTATTGCTAGACATTTCGTCACTTTTCACACGTCCCACAAAATAACTGAGATAACAAATAATTCGTCTTTTTGTCCATCTTGGTAAAGACTTTGCATTTGAAGTAACTACCGCAAAATAAAGTATTTCACAAATCAAAGATGATTGCATTGTAAGATATTATCAGTCGATTCTGTTCCATTTAGCTTGAATTGATGCTGCACCGTATTAGATTAAAATTATTAAATCTAAGGTGATGTCTGCTTTTTGTCCATAAACCATATATAACATGTACTGTCCACTGACAAGTATTTAAAGATGAAATGTATCCTGAGAACCCTCTTCAGCTTTAGTATTCCATTTGTGTGCATACATGTACTTTGTGTTATTATGAGTAACAACTGATTTAAAACACCAACCGTTGTTTGAAGATAATGGAGTTCATATCGGGCTTAGTATTAAATATAAAACAAACACGCAAAAGATATGTTATTTGGCCATGTTGAGTAAGAGATCAGAGATAAAAGTTTGTCAGGAAGATTACTTCATCAATCATTTTGCAGTTCGTGATTATACCTTCCCGTAAATGATATCATTATAAACAAGAAATTATCTTGGTCACTAGGTGTAAGGTGAGGCGGAGTTTATAAAACTCCGTTTGCAATTTTAAAAAATTTGACATCATTTGATATTAATGATATTTTTCACTTTTCACACGCCCCACAAAATACATGAGATGATAAACAATTCATCTCTTGATAAAGACTTTGCTGATTAAGTAGCTACTACAAAAAATATGTACTTCGCATATTAAAGCAGATTACAATGTAAAATATCATAAGTCGATTCGAATCCTTTTAGCCCTAATAGTGGAATATGCTGCACTGTATAAGGTGATTAAAATACATCTAAGGTGATGTCTGCTTTTTGTTCATGAACCATATATGCTATGTTCTGTCCATTGGCAATTATCTAAAGATGAACTGTGTCCTGTGAACCTTCTTCAGCTTTAGTATTCCATTCGTGTACACAAATGTACTGTGTGTGATTATGGGTGAAAGACTCATTTAAAACCAGAAACTATTGATTGAAAGGAAATGGGGTTCATATCGATAACTTACAGATAGACGGTGACTTAGTATCTTAGTACCTCCATGAAGACACACAATATGCTATATGCTATATTTTGCTATGTTTAGTAAGAGATCAAAAGATAATAGTTTTTCCAGAAGATTAATTCATCAATCATCTTGCATTTTGTACCTTCCAGTAAATGATATTATAGTAAACAAGAAATTATGTAGGTATCTAGGTTTAAGGCGAGTATATAAAACTCCATTTGTAAGATAAAAACATCGTTTTGACATAAATGATTCCCTTCATATGAGTCTCCAGTGATCTTTAAATCACTTGTTTGAACAAGACCTTGATTAATTTAAACGTATCCATATTAAGGATTGGATAACTTCATGAGAAATATGTAATTACTTTAAACGTTTGAAGTGTGTAACGTGAGTAAAACAAATTTAATGATCTTTTGGGAATGAAAACGGCAGATGGTGCTTCGTGTTTAGGAACAAATATGAAATCAGTTTATACTTATATCAACATGACGATCTTAATTTACTTTCTTGGTTTACATTGTCCTCCCATATTGAAGCTCAATTTCTCCTGGTGATGTTTGGTGATCAATGGTTCATTCCTTCGTTAGGATTGAACTTTGTGGACAGTTATTTTTTAAATGAACTGAACAGAACAGAAAACAAGTATGAGGGCTTGGTACGTATATGTTATCTGTTACAAATGATACAACATCCAACAAAGAAACCAACCTTATTCCTATATAAAGATAATTGTCAAAACACATTGAATTTTGATTTAAATCGTAAATTCATTTTTTATTCAAACTGATTGAAACGAATATATTTTAAATCAAACAAAATGTGACTGGCTTACATTAGACTCTTATGTTGCAAACACATTCTTCTTGTTAACGTTAGTTAAAAACTTTATTGTATTGAGTATTTGAGTATTGAGGCAATTAGAAATATCCTTCCTAGTATATTCACGCGATATTCCAATTTGAGTTGTCAGACAAATTGAACTTATAACACCTTGATACAATCGTTTGAGATTTAATACTTTGAATTAATAAACTTTGAAAGAAAAATAAAATTTCGAAATAAAAGTTATTGGACTAATACTTATTCATGAAACAAGAGCTACCAAGTAGGGTACATTGTATACAAGCTTTAGGAGATAGTTTATAGTCATTGTCCAAATGTCATGGTATAATTAATGGGAGGTCATCGGATAGGTGAGTCATATATTGAGGATACTGAACTTGTCTTGTCTAATACCATTTTATTAAACGAATGAATATATTTATGATTTAAGTAAAAATTATATTATCATTGAGTTACGTTTTCTGTTTATTGCTCCTCAGCATGTATAGAGGATATTATATTCGTGTCTATGTCATATTATGTTTACGACACGAGTGCCTGAATATTAGTATTTCCCATGTGAGGGCAAGGAATATATCTATATTTAGTCACATGTGTAACATAGTATATATACGAATATAATATCATGTTTATTACTAAAGTCGTGAAATAAATGAAAAGACGCTAAAATCCAATTTCAACCATTGGCTGGTGACCAGCCGTCGCGTAGTTAGAACGCATCGTCGCGTGACGTCATAGCATTATTAATGACCTTACGTCACAATGACAAAGTGATATTTATTGTCCTCGTAGGTAATAAATAAAGTGTAATAACCGACAGCACAACTACACTAAGACTTCTGAAGGTCATTCCAGTTCAAATGCCATTGTAACGATGACGATACTGATATTGTGGCGTCACAACTGTTAATACTTATGACTTCATTATAACGCTGTGTAATATTACCTTTTGATTATTACACTGTTGTATATTTCATGAACGAGTAATAAACCTAATTAGTTGATAATTATTGCTCATACCTTTATTTGAGATATTCTAGCGGCTTATTTCCAATTGTACTTCTGTCCAAGCAGTATAACATTACTTAGTATGTGATTGTAACAGCCTGTGCATAGTTTGATGCCATTAAACTGTGAATTATATGGTCACCTTAGCGTTGCATTTTAAACTCCATTTTAAACTCCGTGTAATTGGTCAATCTCATCTCCAAATTGCAATTACAGCCGAATTACCGGGTTTGAATATTTAATGATGTAACAGTCTACTGCCATTCAATGTATACATTATATATTTCATGACTGACACTTCTTTTTACTTTAAAATGAGATTATCTTCGAACCCGAAAATATTTGAAAAATCAATGTCAATGTTTTTAATTATGAAAGTAATCAACAATTACTAGTATAAAGTAATTATGAACACATCTGTAACAGGCACAACTACTGTGCTTGTGCATATCCGCTGTGTCATTGCAGTTTCTGCACAATTATAAGGATGTTGGTCGTTGTAACAAAATTTCCTGCACAGTGTAAATCTTTGTCAGAGTACAGAAGTCATAAGAATCATTTCATACGTTTACTTTACTTATATAAATAAATGGTTGAGGACATATGATATGTTCTTGATCCACCCAGGCAAACAAGCTATGACCTTAAACATGTTCATGCTAATGACCAGCGTTGTGAACTTTTGATTTTTTGTTGAAAACAGGTAGCCGTCATTGTATTGCTATAAATGTACATGTGTGTTAACAATAATAATAAGTTAATTGTCCCTATCACATTGTAAATACGGAAATCCATGCTGTGCACTGGCGATCACTGGGGCCAGTTCGATTATTGTGCTATCATTATATTGCTGCTCCCAACTATTAACGACTTTTTGGAATTGAACACCTGTCTACAGGGCGACGAGTGGGCGGTCTTTGAATTGAGTTTACAATATGTATTGTAAAGGGATTATGTGCAACACAGAGTACAGTTACTCTATCAATTACGACTTTCAGACGCACCTAAAGATTCTAAATTCTAAAGTATATAATTTAGGAAGTACTTTTGGAATATAACAAGCTATTAAACAAGAATCCTGAAGTGTGAATGTGAAATGTGAAATGTGAACCCTATGAAACTTTCTTTCATTAACCTATTAACAAGAACATCTACTATTTCGCGATAAATTTGTGAGGCTAGGTGTTACCAATGCTGGTGAAGTTGAGGCGGTTTTAGAGCTCTTTTTATATTCCCGTATGTCCTGTTGATTCATGATACGGTTATATTTTGTGCTGATTACAAGATGTGCTTGTTATTACACCAATCCACGTATGTCCACCAATTCACCGATACCAAACGTTAACTTTTCAGTAATATTCAGTAGAACACATATGAATACAGCTTAGAAGGTTCAGTGATATAAGAGGTGTTTTCTGTTTGCATCAACACCAAAACCAATAGTGTCTGCTCCTGGGGAAGATTGCTCACATTACGATTACACTTCTAGTGCTGTCAAGCACAAACACTTAAGATGCAATTGGAAAGCGATTTATGCAAAAGCTTGAAGATTAAGAACATGATGTTATTTTATCAGTTTATACAGCATCAGTATGCACTAGCCTTTAAAGATATAAAACATAACACGAACCTTAAACTTAAATTTATCAGCTTTAATAGTCCTATTTGATACCTCCCGGCGGCAATATCTTTACTGGAAGTAATCATGTTTTTAATCAAATAACCTAATGAGGTCCTTATGACTGTCATTCATCAGGCCTTAAGGTATAAGTGAAACCTTATACAGACGTTGTTGTAAAGTTTAATTTCCACACGGGAAAGCAATTAAGAAAGTAAAATAATGTTCCTAAAGCTAGTGTAAATACCCCAACACCGTGAAAGGTTCAAGTGTTTTAGATAATACACAATCAAGAGGATAATTCACTGTTTTTACACTTCTGGTGGTTTTGAATTAAAAACCTTTTTTTGCTATTACTATTTTGTAATTCACATATAAACTGTTTTGTAAACTTAAATGATTGCAAATGTTCGAACACAGACGATACAGAAATACAACTGAGGATATATATATATGTTTTTATAAACATCTTGTGTGTTTCACTGTTATGAAAATAGCTACTTTACTTTGATCAAACGTCAGCAGCTAACTGATCTCAATATCACATACAAGTCGTACCTCCGTAACACTGTTCTCTACATACAAGTCGTACCTCCGTACCACTGTTCTCTACATACAAGTCGTACCTCCGTAACACTGTTCTCTACAAACAAGTCGTACCTACGTACCACTGTTCTCTACATACAAGTCGTACCTCCGTAACACTGTTCTCTACATACAAGTCGTACCTCCGTACCACTGTTCTCTACATACAAGTCGTACCTCCGTACCACTGTTCTCTACATACAAGTCGTACCTCCGTAACACTGTTCTCTACATACAAGTCGTACCTCCGTACCACTGTTCTCTACATACAAGTCGTACCTCCGTACCACTGTTCTCTACATACAAGTCGTACCTCCGTAACACTGTTCTCTACATACAAGTCGTACCTCCGTAACTCTGTTCTCTACATACAAGTCGTACCTCCGTAACACTGTTCTCTACATACAAGTCGTACCTCCGTACCACTGTTCTCTACATACAAGTCGTACCTCCGTACCACTGTTCTCTACATACAAGTCGTACCTCCGTAACACTGTTCTCTACATACAAGTCGTACCTCCGTAACACTGTTCTCTACATACAAGTCGTACCTCCGTAACACTGTTCTCTACATACAAGTCGTACCTCCGTAACACTGTTCTCTACATACAAGTCGTACCTCCGTAACACTGTTCTCTACATACAAGTCGTACCTCCGTAACACTGTTCTCTACCCTCATCTCACCCACTTAACTTCTGTCACAATTGAGCAATGTTTGTCGGTTCTAAAAAAAACAACCTGATAGACGTTTGTAACACGGATACTGTCTCTTATCTCAATATATTTTCCTTGATGTCTTGTAAGAAATATGTTCGCACAGGTGAAGGAACTCTTGTCCCCTCAATGACTACGGGAATTGAAGGATGGCTCAGATTGAGACTCACTCACTCACTGCCTAACTTACTTAAAAATCATGATGCTTTATTGCTTGCACAGAACACTATTGTACTATAAAAAAAAAAGAGGTAAACTACTACAAACCTCGAGTAAACCAAAAAACTATCAGATAGAATATTAAGAGCTGGCATGTGAAGTTGTCATTTTAGATGATATAATTATGCAACCGCTACCTTGCCACAATACTCGACAATTCTAGAATTTCTGACGTTCACATGGGCAATATTTTAACCCTTTAATAAAAGGTTATCAGTAGAAAAGTGAATTTCAGCACAGACAACTGTACATTGAGAAAGTGGCATTACAGAATTTGGGTCATTTCCCTAAGTACAATTCATTCTAGACGACATGTTAATATGTTTTGCAGTGATCATTTCCTAACTTATATATCTGAAATGTAAACTTGCAAACAATTACTACATTGGATTTACTCAAAATGAGATGTAACATTTCCGTTTAGCAGATGGACATGAGAAACGCTAGGTAAGTTAAGTAGTTTGAAAGACTTTACGGCAATAAGAATCGACTCTAGATAGACACTCATCATCATAACAGACAAACACTTATAACATGTAGACGTCTGGTTGTATAGGACCGTAGTAGCTCGATAATAAACTCATAATGATAATAAGACCAGAATTAAGGTGTACCTCTGTATGAACTATCTCAAGGTCAATGAGGAAATCTGACAGGTTGGGGCCCGTTGCTTGATGCTATCGCTCATCAGAGTCTCCAGGAAGTTAAATTTCAGCTGAATAATGTACCTGACATAGTAATAACACATTACAATCTCAATATAATGATTTAATAGAATTATCAACTTGAGGTTTAGCAGTTTAACTTCAAATTCGCAAGAGAAATAAACAGATGTTATTGTTAAAATATACATTATATCAAGGTGATTTCAGAGTAAGAGATATAAAAGTCATTAACAGAGTTAATAAACAATAGTTATTTCTGTATATAAATATTAGTTTATAGTGTTTATGTGTTCTTTTTCCGTTCCTTTTGCGATGTTGTTAATGCTTCGTGTCTTACGTAAGCCCCCACCTGACGTAAAAGCGACACCGAGTTATCTGTCATTTTGTCATTCTGGATAAATGCAGTTTTTAAGCTTTTTACCACAATACAAAGGTTTTTGTGAGCAGCCAAGGTGTTTTTTCATTTATGTTGTTATTTTATATTACAAATAAGAGTTACTTTTAACAGTAACATATCATATCAAATTTCGAGAATGTACAATGTATGTTTCAAGTAAAATTTTCATTTACTTTCGTTTCAGATAAAAGGAAATGGTAACATTGCCCTCAATGTGACGGAAATATTTAATGGTTTTGATTTTGCACTTTACTTTATGAAACTTCACTTCTTTTCTTCAGTTTGTTTTAATCAGTGGTCATTGACAATTGTATAAAAACATATTCAAATTTGAACCCTTTGTACTAGAAAACATTAATTTCCGATTTTTCTCTTTACTGGAAGTGTCCATTTTGATAAGCGCCTCTAGTTTTTTGTTGATCTAATTTGCATTTGTTTCAAAAACCGAAATATAAAACGCACATTAATTTGTTGGTAACTTTGTTGATAAATACTGGTTAAGCACTCACACGACAGTAAAGGGAAACCTCTACATTAGCAGTGTCTATAAAACCCAAGTAATGTCCCCATTAACAAAAGTAATATACTCAGACAAAAGAAACTAAATGTTAACATGAATGTCATATTCAATATAAAGACAGAAACAATATTTATGACTACTCCATATAGAACAAATTTAAAAGTAGTATTCACTTGTGTAAGAAGTGTTTTGAAGAGGAAATAACGTTAATTTCGTTGAAATCAAGTGATTGCAAAGTTTAAATCAGGCGTTTGTATACATTCCGTAAAAGGTCATGGGTGCACCGTTGACTGTTTATGACAGTGGGTCAGTTGCCACGCCCCAGATCATTCACGGACTGTGCTGTATTGTTCCAAGCACTGTCAGTACTCGACCACGACGCCTTGCAGTAGAACCCATTTGCATACAACACTATAAATGCAATTGAAGATGGTGTCAAGATCAAGATTGCCAACCTTTAATTTGGCGGAGGAAGGTTGTGACTATGTATGAGTCGAGGTTCAACATTTCCCTTAAAGGGGCCCAACGTGTATACTGCAACGTCTATGCTTGACAATAAAGCTGATAACGAATATCCATCATTTTATCTTTGCCCGGTTATATACCAGATTGAATAAATTTTCTGTGCGAACAGTTTCATTGTGGGTCCAGTACATGATTCTAATAATACAGACATAATAGCCCTATTCATTTCCTTTTAGTTACCTTAGATCGAATTATGAACCAGTACCAATTTGTGCAAAAGAAAGTGGTTTGATACTTTACTTTATATTTCATATATATTAATTTTCCTCAGGAACAAAGAACAAAGAAAATTTACAGATTTATAGATTGACATATTTTGACGAACCAAATTCGCTTTTACATGGAAAGAGTTTGATATGTTCAGGTTCAACTGGCTCAGTTAAATGTTTATATGATTCTTGATGATCAAATGGATGGAAAGCAGTGTGTATCACATTTCGGTTATCACTTCAAACTCGTTTGGAATGAAATTATCCTGCAAATGACATTGATTCAAGCTTAAACAAAACCTTATCCAAGAAATGATCTCTTTGATTTTATAGAATGTACACTGATTATTTTCTGCAGTACAAATATGGCAGAAACATAAGACCATGTGGTTAGTGTAACACCACTTTAACATTCAATTCTACTGGTAATTTTGAAAGACATGTAATTGATGGAGGAAATTTAGCCAGCTGCCTCCTGAAATCGAAGGTCGGCCTACTTATTGAACTGGTGGGCGTTTAACTGTTCATATCATGTGAGAAACAGTGCTTTGGCTTCAAATGAGTATGATTAGTGACATTATTTATTACCAAATTGTTGAAGGCAAATATGGCATAACCAATAACCATAGGATGTTGTTCGTTTCACTGAGATATCATTAATTTTGAAGCCAAAACATAACTATGTTTAATTTCCAGTAATTCGTATAAACAAATGAATTGATATCACAGACAAAATATAATATCACATCACATGTTATGTAATTCAAACTGATGTTGGCCCCTTGTGCATTGAGGGAAACAGTTGATCATTATAAAGTTAATTGACCATAGCAAGCACATGATATCGCAATGCGGTGACATCCATCAAGAACACACACAGACTCACACACAAACTCTCATTCAGATGTGTCAAAATCATACAGTCTGTGGTCACCGATGTAGACGTTCGTTAAATGATTAAATCTCGTCTTCGTGTCTTCTGATTTCAAATATATCCATACTTCCTTGAAAAAATTAAACATCCTCGACAAACTTCTTTGTTTACCTATTTCAACTTTAATTTTGTTGATATATTGAACATCCAAAGACACTTTTGCATGAGATTGTGCATTACTTCAGAGAACCCGTTCATGTCATATTCCCGTGGTTTGGCTTACATACATATTTGTTCAGCAATTGCTAACGGACTTTAGAACATCTTTGAACAATGTGTTTACGATTCTGTAAAATAATATTTATAATTTTATCAACTTATTTTAACAATAACAATGCGTAAAACAAACTTACTAATAAGAAAATACTTATTTTCCAGAAACAAAACTAAATGTAAGAACACCGTAATCTTTGAAATTATTGCAGTTACCTATATCCCGAAAATGACACAAACTATCACATACATACAGTGTTAATCGTTGATCGAAACCAACCCAAATGAAGAGAACATACCTTAACTTTATTTACGAATAAGGTACATGTCTAATACAGATGTCTAATTTTAAAGGCATGCATGTAGTTATAGAAATACCTTCAAATCACAGGGGCTTGTATTGTCGAAACTAGCGAGTACAAAGAATATGAAGTCGACGATCTAGCCCCATATACATTGTACTATGCTTCAAATCGTATGCCATCGCCGAATATTAGCATCTTCAGAAGAGAGTGAGCTCCCTTTAATGGTTTAAAAAACACGACTTATTCCGTTGAATTACACATGAACTTTTAAGTGGCATTATTGCTAACCTCGCTTATTTAATAATGGCAACCAATAGACGTTTTTTTTATGTTCTTGTCATCAACTGTCATCATCTTGACTCAAATTGCTATAAAGAAAATAGACTAAATGAGATGCACTTGCGGGTTGTTTCTTGCTAAATGCAAATCTCAAGGAATTAGAAAAGGCAGAAGTAGGACAGGGCCATTAAGAGCTAATTAATCCCTTAGGGAAACAGTATTGAAACCGCACCATTGACCTCATTACATTGGCATAGGTTCATTGTTTTAATGTGCTAAGGACAGAAACGGAACAGTCATTTCATTTATTGGATTTTCGAAGATTAACCGAACAACACTGTTCCATCAGATTAAATATACTCCTTACATTGTATTTTTCACAAGGCACATTTTCAATGTTAAAACATAAACCGACCATGTGGGAGATATACTCTGCTCATTGAACATGCTCAAATTGACAGGAAGATGTCATCATCCCTCAAATTATATTTTAGCTTTAATTGGCCTGCCGTTAATATGATAAAATTGTTTGTTGTTGTTTGAATTTATTGTAAAACTTTTATTATTATCATATTATCGTGTGATCGCATTGTTTTAAACTCTCATATTTTTAAAATAAATCAGTTAGCTATTTATTGTCAAAAGCCATCTGGTTAAAATCTGTGTCGCGAATCAAGCATTACCATCATTATGAGACTGTTGACGTTAAAATACATTTAGAAAGGGTAATTTATAAATATATTCCTACTTTTAAACAAATCACCTATCATTTCAAAGACATTTAGTACTTCTCTGATATTTAAAGTTCATATATTATACTACATGACATCTAGCTTACGTATTCTTGCTCAGTGAGAAAACGAAGTCAAACGAAACTCATGATCAATGATTTGAGACACAATTTTTTTTAAAATGCCCTCAGTCAGTTAATTAATGATCTATGTATGTAAGAAGCCCGAAGTGTTTGTGATCAATTACATTTTACTTCTTGACTTCAAGGTGTTGGTACGTTTTGTTACTATTCTTCAAAAGAAGCACCATCGATTTGAAGTACAGCACACACCAGCTAAAAGCATTTCCATTGGGTATCCATCCCCTGCCATGTTGAAAGTAAAAGTAACCTTTGAAGGCGTCCACTACAACCTGGAGATAACAGGTCAATAGTTAATCAATGTATCACGTTTATTTTTTGCCAAAGTATAATTACAATTTGCTTTAATAAGCTGACACCTGTTGTTGTAAAGTGCAAAAAGGGAACATCTTAAAATGTCTATTTTGTTATGAGAGAGGAGTATGAGACTCGTGGTCTAGTGAGTCAATAATTTTTTCATTTACTGGTTAGTCATTGGTTGAAAACAAAGACTATGAGAAGTATGCTATAATAATCGAGACTTTTTATGGCAATAATTGGTTATACTTATAATTGAAAACGCAAACATGTGATTAGGGCGTTATAAATACCAAACATCAAAGTTGTTCTTGTCAAAATTGGTCATTTGCGGAAATTAACATATACCTCCTTATGCATGCTCTGGTTAATGAATGTCAAGAATCATACAACAGCGTATATATTTAATGTTGAACTACTCTCTGCAGCTATACTTATTTCAATTTTTATCGTAATTTTGAAGAAACATTTTTAACAATTAATGTAATAATGAAGGGTCGGATGTATTAAGGCGAAACTTTTAGCTTATATTAAAAAAAATCCCCTTTCCTCATTCGTATCACATTCACTCAAAATGTTTTCAACTAAGTCTCCACCATTCTCTTCCCACAGAGTTTACTCCCTTCAGATTTCCGATCCTAACCTCTGTTCTTTTTCGCTTGAAATCGAGAGCAGAATCAAAATACTCTAGCGGAGGAAAATGATGTTTTCCTCGTTTGAGGAACGAATTAGAGGGAAATGAATTTCTCCTACCGGTGAGCAAAGTATCAAAGGGCAGATAATTGTAGGGGCGCTAGTGGTGAGGTGAGGTGAGTTGGGGTTTAACGCCGCTTTCAAGAGTATTTCGCTTATATCGCGGCTGCTAGTATTACGGCAGGGAGAAAGCCCGCAACGCCATGTGGCTATGCATTACGGTGAAACCTGCGAGCATCGGCTGGAACTAGCGAACCATGGGTGGTACTACGCTGAAATTCAATGTAGCATTCGCCCAAATCTTACTACGTGTAGAACAGTTCTCTACTGCAGATAAAGTTGCCGTGCCCCTGGCGGGATTCGAACTCAAGACCTCAGGATCCGAAGCCTATGGGGAGCTTTCCGTTTATGGATGAGTAAGCTGTTATGGCTGGTACCGCATATGGCGATACTTGTTGATTCCGTTTATAGAAAAGTAAGGCCGTTATGGCTAGTGCCGCATGTGGCCATACGTGTTGATTCCGTTTATGACTTGTGATGTGTAAGTGTTGACGCCGTATGTGGCGATGTCTGGATATACTGTTTGTGGATTTGTCAGTTGATGCGCCGGTTATGGCAATGATGTATGTATTAATAATAATCTGAAGTATCAAAACATTTATGTGTAATGCATTTTGTTTTACTGTAAACTTCCCAGTAATGAGCTGATGCATACGTAGGGAGAAGACGGTTCCAGAGTTTTTCTCTAAATGAGAGTTGTTATCTATTGTTTTACGTTTCGGGCACAGTTCTCTTGAGGAAATCGATGGTTTGATGATCAATTGTGAAATGTGAAATGGTACTGCATTGATGAACACATACAGCCAGTCCAAGTTTTCAAAGTTGTTGTGTTGTTTGTATACGTGCGAGAAGGGGTGTCGGAGAAGCGGAAATTTAGACTGTATCACTGCTTCTTAACCATTGAAAACTCATATTTCAGTGACTTCAAAGATCTAGGCATTTTACTCTTAAGGGTCTTGCTCATTAGCAAATGTCCTTCGAATATGTCTGATGTAAAAAAACACATATGAACTATTTGGGGTATTTGTTTTTGATTTGGTCTTCCGTATTTATAAGCATGTTTTATGAGAAATAGTTTTCACAAAATCAAAAAGCATATTTCGAGGAAAACACATTAAACGAGAAAACTCTGTATTACGTTTATTTTCGATCATTATGACGTGTCATTGGCATAGGTCACTTTTACAACCGCGTCGCTGATTGCACAATTAGCTAGATTAAATCAGGACACTCGAGTACTCCCTTTCTGCCCTTGATTTCAAGCGTAAAACAGCAGCCACAGTGCAACGCCAGTTCAAGCGTTATTATATCCTTATAATGCTGAGCGCCAAGCAAGGAAGTAACAGCTTCCATCTTTTAACGTCTTTTCGTATGACGCGGCTTTTCCAAGATAACACATTTTTCTCTCCATTTGAAATACAATTAACCCAAAAGGTGCAAGCTACAAGTGACAAGTCACATGTCCAGTAAATCCAATACACGACCTCAAATTACGCTCATTGCTAATGCTAATATGGGTTTACGGAATTACGGGTATGCTAGAATATCACAAAGAAAGTCAAAGGTAGTTCAAACAACAAATCTCGCTTAGCTATTGCTAAGTGTATACTGTATATTGGTTTAGGTAGTTTTCAAAGCATAACAATATAATATTATCGAATCATGTAGTACTGATATGAATACTGTTAATCGCAGAGAGTGAGCTGACTCGTCTCATCTCTGATGGAAAACTGCCATGATCCTCATCTGTAATATTCTGACGATTTCAGCTTTTGACATTACTCTCTTGTTTTGATGAATTTGTTAGTTTCGTGTTTGACTTTGATTTTGATAAGTAACGTGATATATACAATGTCTTAAAGTGCAATAAGGTTATTGGTTGTTTAATAGAAAAAACACTGGGGAAAAGTTAATGTTATCATTTCCAATAGATAGACCATTTATCACGTCCATCTTTATTTCTTTGTAAGGATATCACAATAAAATGTCTCGTTCATTAAGATCAATGGCCTCTTTGACATTTGATCTACCATTCTTACTTTGATCACAAGGTGTCGTTACCTAAAATTTTCAAGATTAATACCCTTACCCTAATTTTACAATCGTTGATCGTTCACATACAAGACTAGTTATCATCAACATGTGTCGTAATATATAGGTTGTATACTTATATTAATTATTATTAGAATCTACTGAAGAAGATTGGAAATACACTTTAAATGTAGTTATAGGTAAGTTTCCCAGTGGATATTTTATTACCCTGAAATTAAAGACATTTTGAAACCATTTGACTGTCAAGGAAAGTGTTTTTGGCCACAACATTAAATCATTGGAAACGAAGGTATTGATAAATTACTGTCGTCCCTTACTCAATCTAACATTAAGCACCGGTATACTTTTCTACAAATTCATCAATATAATGTTTATTTATTCTGTAACTCAACACATCTAGTGTTGACTTATCTTTGCTATCTTAAATGTGTGTATCAAACATACACTCCCCGATGTGCCTTGCTAATGAACGGGTTTTCTGAACTTGTCAAGCTTATCTCAAACTGCATTTAGCTTTGCATCTAAGGCATGTACATTGCTTAAAATCTTACAGAAGAGAAGGTTTCTACAGAATACATTCATATAGCTGAAAAGTGGAACAACGACCTGTTTTTGTTGGTTAATGATTAATCGTTCTCGATACATTAGTTTTATTAGGTTGACGCCGATGTAGAAAATTGTAATTGCCCGCAAACAATTTATATAACCAGTGTATGTGGATTAAACATCACATATGGCCCGATAGCGTGATCACAATACATTACCTTGACAATCTGTTACTGATCCTGCTCACTATTTAAATCAATGTTCTTGTACAAGCAAGATCACAAACATAAGGATAGACCCTTTTAAATCCACTTACGTTTTTTAAACAAAACAAAAACAAATTACTCAACTATTTGAATAATAAATCTGAACCTATACATCGTATTATTTTTTTTAAAGATACATTAAAATATAAATGTGAAGTACAATTTGAATACGATTCCTTCATTTGAACTTTAATGATTTTAAAATTATAATGTGATCTACATCAATTAAGTTCACCTTCAGCCCTCATCGAATTGACTTCAATTGACTTCAAGACAAACTGCCTAATTTAAGATTAACACAACAGCCCGAAGTGATTTTAATTGTAGATTATGATCTCCAATCGTCGTGAGAAGATATCACATTCTTCAAGAAAACCCACCTGCTTTAATATGAAGACTAGAGCCTAATGAAACTAGAAATATGTGCATGTGATGCAATATGATGTCCCCCGCTCCAACTTTCAATTCAACCTAGTCATATTACCCTTATTTTTCACTGATGCTAAGCACTAAATTCAATAATGCATTAATAACGAGAAATAAAAAAAACTCAGAATAGCCAAACTAGCAAAAGGCACCACTCTATCACTAGGTCTAAGCAAATACAAAGTTTGGTGAAAAAATATTGAACGGTTTTGGAGATAGAGGCCGGAAAAGGTCCCTACCCCCAATATGCACTAAGTTCAAATTGTTTCCATGGAAACCAGAAAAAAAAATCAGAATAACCAAAATAGCAAAAGGCACCACTCCACCATTAGGTCTAACCACATACCAAGTTTTGTAAAGAAATACTTGATAGATTTTTAAATAGAGGCCGGAAAAGGTCCCTACCCCCAATATGCACTAAGTTCAAATTGTTTGCATGGAAACCAGAATTTTTTTTAAAAATTCAGAATAACCAAAATAGCAAAAGACACCACTCCACCACTAGGTCTTACCACATACCAAGTTTCGTGAAAAAAATATTGAACGGTTTTTGAGATATGGCCCGGAAAAGAAAGCATTTCGGAATAACGGAATGACGGAATAACGGAATAACGGAATAACGGAATAACGGACGGAGGCGAAAACATTATGTCTCCCGAAACAAATTTCGGTGGACATAATGAAGATTGAGTGAGTGAGTGAGTGAGTTTCAAGAGTATTTCAATTATATCACGGCTGCTAGTATTATGGCAGGGAGAAAGCCCGCATCGCCATGTGGCTATGCTTTGCGTGAAACCTGCGAGCATCGGCTGGTACTACGCTGAAATTCAGTGTAGCATTGCACCCAAACCTTACTGCGTGTAGAACAGTTCTCTACTGCAGACAAAGTTGCCGTGCCCCTGGCGGGATTCTAACCACGGACCTCTTGATCCGAAGCCGAACGCGCTAACCACTGCGCTATCCCGCCCCCAATGAAGATTGAATATATAGTGACCTTCAATCGCTGTGAGAAGATATACAATAAACGTAGGCGGAAAAGTGGAACTATTACATTCTATCATTTAGAAAATGAGGCTAGAAATTTTAGAATGTTGTAAATTTTCTTCCAGAATAGAAGAAGATTCCGACCTTTAAGTACCAAAAACCCTATTAAAATTCTCGGAAATAACTCATTGACATATAGATATTCTATCAGTGTAATTATGAGTGGCCATAGAACGGAATTCAATACGTTGCTATCTTTAAATAAAGCACTGTGTTTGACGTAAAGGAAGTCTGTTGGATTTATTTATCCAGTCGAATGCACTGTTAATTGTTGATTACCACCTTACCGTTACATCGCGTTTACGGATTCTACAGACGGGCACGGATTTTATATTAAAACGAGAGGTGATTATTCATCATGATAGCTCACAAAGGTAATAGTAGTTTTGGCTTAAAATGGCTGCATTATATAATTATTCATCTCATCCTTCCTACAAACTGCTGCCTATTGAGGATACAGATATCGGATTGCGGGTTTTGTAACAAAGACTTAGGACCACATGTGATCCTGTATATACAAATTGAGAATGTTTAGAAAAATGGTTAGAAAACTACTAAAAAAAATGAAAATGTTCAATTTCAAAGATAATACTGGGAACAGAGAAAGAAAAAGCAATCCTATTTACGCTATTATCTTGCTTAGGGACATGCTATTCGAAAACAGTAAAAATTAATATTTAAGCACTATAAGCACTGCGACATTGGTTATTTTATTCTGATTAAAAATGATGCATTTTTAGCTCATCTGGCCTGAAAGGCCCGATGGGCTTATGCCATGGCATGTTGTCCGGCGTCCGTCCGTCCATTCGTCCGTCCGTCCGTCCGTCTGTAAACTTTTCGCATTTTCATCTTCTTCTCCAGAACCACTTGGTCTAGGGAGCTGAAATTTTGTGTGCAGACTCCTTGGCCAATTGGGATTCTAAATTGTAGCTTTCGTGACCCCGTGACCCCAAATGGGGTCACAGGGGTCACATCCTTAAAAACCTATTTTCATCTTCTTCTCAAGTTCCACAATGTCTAGAGAGCTGAAAAGTTGTGTGCAGACTCCTTGGGTAATGGGGATTCTAAATTGTAGATTTCGTGACCCCTTGACCCCAAATGGGGTCACAGGGGTCACATCCTTAAAAACCTATTTTCATCTTCTTCTCCAGTTCCAAATGGTCTAGAGAGCTGAAAAGTTGTGTGCAGACTCCTTGGCCAATGGGGATTCTAAATTGTAGATTTGGTGAATCCTTGACCCAAAATGGGGTCACAGGGGTCACATCCTTAAAAAACTATTTTTATCTTCTTTTCCAGTTGGCCAATGGGGGTTCTAAATTGCAGATTTGGTGACCCTGTGACCTCAATTGGGGTCACAGAGGTCATGACCGAAAAAGCTATGTTCATCTTGAGATTGTATGTGCTCTTCAAAGGGAGGTAATTAAACAACAGTGATGAATTAAATGTTCAAGTGTGCCTTTATTTGAAGGGGATTTTATATCTGGCCTCAGAGATAGGTCAGAGGGGTAAGGACCTATTTCATCTCCTCCATTTAAAGTGCTTCCTATTTGTTGTACCTATCACCTTGAAGTTGACATTTTGAATTAGTTAATGTATAAAGCCTGATGAGCTACAGAGCCAGTGGCTCTATTTTTATTAATTTCTGGTCATCCTTACATTACCTTACATATTGAATGCTTGATTTATGTTTATTTTCTGTGCAACTTAAATGTCAATTTATTAGTATCGCCTCTAATTATTGATATGTATACAGTTTAAATGTAACTATATTATTGTATGAACACTGTTGCAAACTGAATTAATGTAACAAATGAAAAATAGGAAAATTATATCAAAAATAACTTTAAATAAAGCACTGTGACATAAAAATGATTCTGTTGGATTGTTGGATCAGTCGAATGCGCTGTAGATTACCGTCTTACCGTAACACGTTTACATCAAAGTCATATTTACTTTTCGTACAATTTTAATAAAGTACTTGCTAGAATAAAATTATGGAATATCGCCACTACAATATATGAACTCGAGTGATCTCAAATACGCGTTAAGAAGTGCACTTTAATTTACACAGCAGATTTATTTGGTCTTCATCTACCATTGAAATTCGAGAACTTCAGAACCCCGTGGTATGAAACTATATGTTCTTACTTCGATTAAAAAAAAAAGAAATCCTTTGCAATGTCTTAATGTGCTAAATGCCCCTTATATAGTAATTTTGTTATCTGCATTAGAGTTATGCGTAAAATAATTCAAGGTTACTTTTTTGTAAAGCCCTAAATCGATAACGATACTATTTACTTGATATTGATAACATATTGCAATTCTAAATATGATGCTTTTTGATAAAGTATTGTTTCAACATGATTTAGTATTTATCTCTAGAATGTGTTTTTGTTTGAAGCCTTTTCTATTGACATGGATTGGTAATCTCTAGTCATTCAATTCTAAATGCCATGGCATGATTATCATACTTTCCATTAATTCTACAACAATCTTAGGTAACGTCAAATAGTAACTTAAAAACTACTTTAAGTGACAGCTCTTTGGTGTTAAAGCACATTGTATTTCTTGATAATTTCACTTGGGGATTATACTGCATTCTAAGAATACATTTGTATTTACATTAATAAATAAGTATTACGAACCAGAACCTTGCGCATTTTTATAATGAAGCTATACTACTACTTTTATGAGTGTTTTTTTACGCTAAATCGTATTTGATTCTTATATGTAAAAATAACATCTTATTGAAACATAAATGTTCCATGCCACCAACTTAAGGCAACGCCTTTTATTGAATGGTTGTAATGACATCATTTTTACATTGAGAGTTGTATATATGGTAAATATCGTTTATTTAAAATGCATTTATACCTGGATGCGTTTCACATACATTTTGATATGGTATCACTAAAAACCTTGACAAAGAGCATGTCTATGTCTTATGTTTGTAGATACATACCATGTAATGTACATGGAAAGGACTTCATACTGTCTATTTTAATTGAAAGCAATTAGACAAATTTAACGGAACACTTGGGATGTTTGAAGTTTACAAAATGAAGTATTATTCAAGATATTCAAGATATCAGAAATGACTGGAGCTCTGTCAACAGTAGCCATTGCCATATACATGTAAATGTCTTCAAAACTGTTGAAAGAGTACAGACTATCAATGACAGCTAATAACGATGGATACATCAATATTAACATTCATAAACATATGTTAGTTTACCACATTCTAACATGAATGGTTAGTCAACTTTGACTTAGTAAATTAATTTCGTTTGAAAATATGTTTTAAAGGAACACACAAAGTTGGCAATAGTTCATAATTGAAAGAAAAGAAAACGAAACGGAATAGTAATTGGCAAATTCAGGAAGACAGTAATAAATGTGTTAAAGTTTAATCCAAAAAAAGTTATCAACTTCGAATTCGATTTACAAGTAAGCTAAATTTTATACGCTCAACAAAGATCACGGGTAAAAACTTAAAGACATTCTTTAAATTTAGAATCGCAACTGCCAGTGCAAAGAGCAAGTGTTATAAATACAGACAAAGGGAACCTCAAAAGACACAGCTTGTTGCTAATGTCATAGAGATAATGATGTTTTTCATTTGTTTAAACTCGGCTTTGATGCCACATGTTCCTTAGTTCTAAGTACGCTCTTGGCTCGTAATTTTGACAATGAGTTACGAAGGCCTTAGGTTTCGGAGCTCGGTGTGTGATATCCTCCTTATGAATATGGTTAAGTTTCAAGTAAGATATTAAGAAGGACATGAACTATTAATGACGGACAATACAATCGAAGGTATATACTCAGATAGATTTGTATCATGTTGAACATTGATTGAGGCCACACATTGTGAGGCAACATTTACTTAGTGTTTATATGTATATGCAGATACGTTTATTATCAACTTAACGTCGTATATCGTTATATAATGTAAAATGGGTAACAGTTGCCAGATAATTACAATGGCTGACTGATGGTAATATATAACTCGATTATCCAGTTAAGTCTTTTCTTTGAACTATTTTTTTCTTGTAGAATTATGCTGATACAGTCAAACTCGCGCACAGAGTGGACCAAGCTAAAAGGGCCTTTATATTTATATTTCATTTATAAAAAGGTCTGTCAATAGTGGTTATTCAGTCATAGTATAACAAAACTTTCACAAACATTAATACCATATTTTAAGGTAACATTATACTCTTTTACATATAAATTGTATATAGAATATATTAATTGATATTAAAATGAATTATAGAATCCCTAACTAATAATAATAAAAGTGATAAAATAATAAAACAAAACTTATTTTATACCAGAATATAATATGTAAATGTTCTGATCTATTGTTTGAAAGCGTAAAATACCTGCATTAAACTTTATTGAAACGATTTACAATGGAACAATTTGTAGTCTCCCGTCCGTGTTTTTGCGAAATCATATGCTAACAAGTCTCTCAAACAATAGCATGTTATGTCATCAGTGTTATTCAATTATTCAATGAAGGTAAAATTAGTTTGATTGTATATCATATTCTGAAAGTATTTGTAATTTCGGAACATTTTATACATATCTGATTATATTCCTACGATAAGAGTTGTTGAACAAACATGATCAGTTAAGAACATTGATCAACCTATTAGTCTACAGAATCAAATGTATAAGCAAGAAAGTTCAAACGTCTGTTCTCCTAGTCGTTAATATATTGAATATCATTAAGAAAGTACCACATTCAATAACTTTGTCTAGGTTTCTTTTATGCAATTATACTTACCTGGGATTACTTTTATCAGCTAATATGACTCATTAACCACAACTTTCAAATATTTACTAAATTCATCATCATCTCAATATCATCACTTTTTATGTTCTGAGACTATTATGTTTTTATGAAAATTAACATAACGATCTCAAAGACATATTGCCTCTAGTGTTTCGTGATATTTAAATCCAATACGCTATTTAAATTGACATTTGGAAATAATATAACAATATTCAAACTGAGTAAACCCAAAGGACACATGAGGAATTTGATTTAATGAATGTATATGTAAAAAAAACGGAAGCCAGATGGTCTCACTCGCGCTGCCTCATTACTAATTGCCAAGATGATGGCTTGAAAGTAAAGATCTGAAGAAACTAACTTAAACTAAATTTGAAACATTTTCTTAAATTTACGACAGAATATGTGCAAATGTTTTGAAGAAATTGCTTCTCGAACCCGTATCCACTATCACCTGTAGTACATGAGCTAGCGCTTTAGTCTACTGCGCCAAGGAGGCGGATGAGGTTCTGCGGTATAATATATATATATATATATATATATATATATATATATATTTACAAGGGATCCTCAATATAACGCGACAACAATTAAAAAGCCTGTTTTACACTTAAAACGGTTGATAATATGGAGAAACCAGTCTACCTGCTTCGCATCCTCGGGTTTTGTCTACCTATCAGTGTCCACAACCTTACCATATCCTCGGTATCATGGTTCCTCCTTATAGTAAGAGTCGCTGATGAGCAAACTAGGAAATACAGAGTGTAGAACACGGCTGACCTAGGATTTCATTCAGCTCTTGCATATACTTTAATCTCTTAACTGACAACAAAGATAGGCTAGTATGCATTAAGGAATATCTGTAACTTCACCGATTTGAATTACGCAGTGTTAGCTCTAAGTTTAAACATATTTTATTCAATAAGAAAAGGATCAGGAACAAGTTCTCCAACTTAGAACACCTTCTCCTTGGTATGTACATAGATAATTTACATTATTACAAATAAAGATGACAGAAAATGGACAAGAAAGGAGAGAAAGCCAAAAAGGCTCACATAGATAATTACTAATATAATATGCTATACAAATCGTTTAGTTTCACTGATAAATAATTGCACTGATTTAAACACATTTGTATTTTGACATGGTGATAGGTCTTAGTTCTTACATTAACCATAGCGACTGCCTTTTTTGGTTTACGGGTTGTGTGCACATTTTGCTGATATGGTAGTTCCTGCGGAATTAATGCAACGTTGCATTAATTACTTCCGGTCTTTTAAAGTTTAAAACTTTAAAACCTGAACACGTACATATTTTCCAAATAACTAATATAATACATTACATGAAGACATATCGTTTGTTATATCGAAGGATGTGCATTATCTGTGCATTATTTTAAAGGAATTGGCGTGCAACAGTGCCTTTAATTGTATTGATGATGTGAATGAAGAGGAATATATTTATAATAACTTCTTGAAAACAACACAATATGTGTCCGAACATCGTATATCAGGATAAAGAAGTTGTTATCCATATATTTCTTTTCATTCCCATCATACAAGTTTCTAAATAGCCACTCAAAATATGTATTGATGATGATATCGAACATTAACACATTTAAATGTAATTTAAATGTAATTTAAATGTCATTAACTGCTGTGAGAGAAACTGCTGAGTGTTGCTATCAACCAAATTATTTGAAACATAAATTGCCACCGGCATCCTATATACCTTAATGGCTGGGCTGAACCCACGACAAAATTAAAAATTCGATTTCTCAACAGATAATGATTTAATTATTACATTACGAATGTACATTCCCCTTTCGTGTGTACGTGATGAATTAGGTTAAGTGTTTTGTTTGATAATCTTAATGAATTCAGAAACGTAATTTTATCTACATTTGACTTTTCTTCAGTGCAATTTTGAATAGTATCATATTATTAGCTTAAACATTCTGTCATTTCCATGTTACCTGCAACTAATTATATAATTTACAGGCTCGTTTTAAAAACTGGTGGCCGGAAAGAAGTCACATTACCTGTGAAAGTGTAATAACTGAAAAGTACAATATTGATTAAAATGTTTCTGCAACAGTCTCTTCCTGGTTAACTGCCATTGGTTTATTCTGAGGTTTCCGAACAAAAACCTTTCTATTCACATCGGATGCCAATTCAGATTCTAACGTGGCACATTATAAGCATTTTGACAACAAATAAAGCGTGTCACTTGCTACATTGATTTTAAAAATGGATTGTAAACGGATGAATGTCTCATGAATATTTTCTATTACTGTCCTGATGATTATCATACGTGAAACGTTTCATGCAAATATTGTATGGATCTAAAGTTGTAATTTCTAACATGGTAATTCAGGAAATTCATATTTCATTATCGATGGCTTATGGCAGATACCAATATAGGTGATTGATCTCCCATACAGAATATATCCCAGTAGGGGAAAAAACTTATATCCGACAATGACTTGGGACATCTGTGAGAATGATAAGAATATCATTTCACAGTGTTGTTCAAAGTTCCATCGGTTCTAATTATACACATAGGAAATCAGATTCATCTGTCTTTCCCAAAGTTCGCCTACATTATCCAAGTCATTCTTATCAGAACAGAACACAAACGTATTACGCTCAAGCCGAGAACCTCGGCATATGAGGTACAAAATGACAGTATAATACGTAACGGTTAAGGTACGAAGACGAGGTCTTGGTGCAAGTAGATAGACCGCAGGGTGGGTCAGGTAGAGCAAAAAGACATTTGGCTTCGCCCGCGGTCTATCTGCTCTACCTGACCCACCCTGTGGTATATCTACTTGCACCAAGACCGAGTCTGAGGACCTTAATCGGCTTATAAACTGTGGGAATATGTAATTTTAGGGAGAACCTGCAGAATTTACATTTATATTTCATTTATAAAAAGGTCTGTCAATAGTGGTTATTCAGTCATAGTATAACAAAACTTTCACAAACATTAATACCATATTTTAAGGTAACATTATACTCTTTTACATATAAATTGTATATAGAATATATTAATTGATATTAAAATGAATTATAGAATCCCTAACTAATAATAATAAAAGTGATAAAATAATAAAACAAAACTTATTTTATACCAGAATATAATATGTAAATGTTCTGATCTATTGTTTGAAAGCGTAAAATACCTGCATTAAACTTTATTGAAACGATTTACAATGGAACAATTTGTAGTCTCCCGTCCGTGTTTTTGCGAAATCATATGCTAACAAGTCTCTCAAACAATAGCATGTTATGTCATCAGTGTTATTCAATTATTCAATGAAGGTAAAATTAGTTTGATTGTATATCATATTCTGAAAGTATTTGTAATTTCGGAACATTTTATTCATATCTGATTATATTCCTACGATAAGAGTTGTTGAACAAACATGATCAGTTAAGAACATTGATCAACCTATTAGTCTACAGAATCAAATGTATAAGCAAGAAAGTTCAAACGTCTGTTCTCCTAGTCGTTAATATATTGAATATCATTAAGAAAGTACCACATTCAATAACTGTGTCTAGGTTTCTTTTATGCAATTATACTTACCTGGGATTACTTTTATCAGCTAATATGACTCATTAACCACAACTTTCAAATATTTACTAAATTCATCATCATCTCAATATCATCACTTTTTATGTTCTGAGACTATTATGTTTTTATGAAAATTAACATAACGATCTCAAAGACATATTGCCTCTAGTGTTTCGTGATATTTAAATCCAATACGCTATTTAAATTGACATTTGGAAATAATATAACAATATTCAAACTGAGTAAACCCAAAGGACACATGAGGAATTTGATTTAATGAATGTATATGTAAAAAAAACGGAAGCCAGATGGTCTCACTCGCGCTGCCTCATTACTAATTGCCAAGATGATGGCTTGAAAGTAAAGATCTGAAGAAACTAACTTAAACTAAATTTGAAACATTTTCTTAAATTTACGACAGAATATGTGCAAATGTTTTGAAGAAATTGCTTCTCGAACCCGTATCCACTATCACCTGTAGTACATGAGCTAGCGCTTTAGTCTACTGCGCCAAGGAGGCGGATGAGGTTCTGCGGTATAATATATATATATATATATATATATATATATATATATATATATATATATATATATATATATATATATATATATATTTACAAGGGATCCTCAATATAACGCGACAACAATTAAAAAGCCTGTTTTACACTTAAAACGGTTGATAATATGGAGAAACCAGTCTACCTGCTTCGCATCCTCGGGTTTTGTCTACCTATCAGTGTCCACAACCTTACCATATCCTCGGTATCATGGTTCCTCCTTATAGTAAGAGTCGCTGATGAGCAAACTAGGAAATACAGAGTGTAGAACACGGCTGACCTAGGATTTCATTCAGCTCTTGCATATACTTTAATCTCTTAACTGACAACAAAGATAGGCTAGTATGCATTAAGGAATATCTGTAACTTCACCGATTTGAATTACGCAGTGTTAGCTCTAAGTTTAAACATATTTTATTCAATAAGAAAAGGATCAGGAACAAGTTCTCCAACTTAGAACACCTTCTCCTTGGTATGTACATAGATAATTTACATTATTACAAATAAAGATGACAGAAAATGGACAAGAAAGGAGAGAAAGCCAAAAAGGCTCACATAGATAATTACTAATATAATATGCTATACAAATCGTTTAGTTTCACTGATATATAATTGCACTGATTTAAACACATTTGTATTTTGACATGGTGATAGGTCTTAGTTCTTACATTAACCATAGCGACTGCCTTTTTTGGTTTACGGGTTGTGTGCACATTTTGCTGATATGGTAGTTCCTGCGGAATTAATGCAACGTTGCATTAATTACTTCCGGTCTTTTAAAGTTTAAAACTTTAAAACCTGAACACGTACATATTTTCCAAATAACTAATATAATACATTACATGAAGACATATCGTTTGTTATATCGAAGGATGTGCATTATCTGTGCATTATTTTAAAGGAATTGGCGTGCAACAGTGCCTTTAATTGTATTGATGATGTGAATGAAGAGGAATATATTTATAATAACTTCTTGAAAACAACACAATATGTGTCCGAACATCGTATATCAGGATAAAGAAGTTGTTATCCATATATTTCTTTTCATTCCCATCATACAAGTTTCTAAATAGCCACTCAAAATATGTATTGATGATGATATCGAACATTAACACATTTAAATGTAATTTAAATGTAATTTAAATGTCATTAACTGCTGTGAGAGAAACTGCTGAGTGTTGCTATCAACCAAATTATTTGAAACATAAATTGCCACCGGCATCCTATATACCTTAATGGCTGGGCTGAACCCACGACAAAATTAAAAATTCGATTTCTCAACAGATAATGATTTAATTATTACATTACGAATGTACATTCCCCTTTCGTGTGTACGTGATGAATTAGGTTAAGTGTTTTGTTTGATAATCTTAATGAATTCAGAAACGTAATTTTATCTACATTTGACTTTTCTTCAGTGCAATTTTGAATAGTATCATATTATTAGCTTAAACATTCTGTCATTTCCATGTTACCTGCAACTAATTATATAATTTACAGGCTCGTTTTAAAAACTGGTGGCCGGAAAGAAGTCACATTACCTGTGAAAGTGTAATAACTGAAAAGTACAATATTGATTAAAATGTTTCTGCAACAGTCTCTTCCTGGTTAACTGCCATTGGTTTATTCTGAGGTTTCCGAACAAAAACCTTTCTATTCACATCGGATGCCAATTCAGATTCTAACGTGGCACATTATAAGCATTTTGACAACAAATAAAGCGTGTCACTTGCTACATTGATTTTAAAAATGGATTGTAAACGGATGAATGTCTCATGAATATTTTCTATTACTGTCCTGATGATTATCATACGTGAAACGTTTCATGCAAATATTGTATGGATCTAAAGTTGTAATTTCTAACATGGTAATTCAGGAAATTCATATTTCATTATCGATGGCTTATGGCAGATACCAATATAGGTGATTGATCTCCCATACAGAATATATCCCAGTAGGGGAAAAAACTTATATCCGACAATGACTTGGGACATCTGTGAGAATGATAAGAATATCATTTCACAGTGTTGTTCAAAGTTCCATCGGTTCTAATTATACACATAGGAAATCAGATTCATCTGTCTTTCCCAAAGTTCGCCTACATTATCCAAGTCATTCTTATCAGAACAGAACACAAACGTATTACGCTCAAGCCGAGAACCTCGGCATATGAGGTACAAAATGACAGTATAATACGTAACGGTTAAGGTACGAAGACGAGGTCTTGGTGCAAGTAGATAGACCGCAGGGTGGGTCAGGTAGAGCAAATAAACATTTGGCTTCGCCCGCGGTCTATCTGCTCTACCTGACCCACCCTGAGGTATATCTACTTGCACCAAGACCGAGTCTGAGGACCTTAATCGGCTTATAAACTGTGGGAATATGTAATTTTAGGGAGAACCTGCAGAATTTACATTTGAAAAATACCCCACTCACCTATAAAAATGACAGGGACAAAATGGTTTCATTATAAAGCAGCACGTTTCAAATCATTTCGTTCGTTTAAAAAAATAAACTTTTTCAATAATAATTAGCTTTATTGCTTTATTGCATACGCCCCAAGCAGTAATAAGGTGAATTTCTCCCTTTATACTGTTGGAATTTTCAAATAGAACCTTCAGCATATACGTTGTCTTAGTATCTTTGAAATTCTATTGACCAATGACCAAAGCTGTAGCAAATTATGAACCACGTGACATTGTGGGTAATCCGAAATAATTGGCACAAACAAATGTGGATTTTGATTATCAATATTTGTCATATAGATGGAATTGTTCTTCAATGTTTCATTAGAATCAATGATAAACTTGTAATCTGAAATTCAAATCAATATCACAAGTAACAAAGTGCTTTTCTATAAGTTAAGTACATTATTTGGCATTCCAGAATCGGAAACTACGTTCCGTTTGGTTAACAGTTTTACTGGTTATGATTGATTCGGAACCCGGCGCAACACCCGGCATACGCCGCCGAAAATGGTGAAACCGGCGTATGCCTAAGGCGTAATCCAAATACTTCGGTTTGAAATGACAGGCGAAGGTGGCGTAGATTGGCTTACAAATGCTATCCATGCGACATTTAATAACTATATTTTCTTTGACTTTGCATTTGACAACTAGATACTTTGACGAAGTGATTTATTTAAGAATAACACTGGTTCTTTAAAACAATGGCTAACACGCTAATAAAATGTCAATTCATGTTTGGAAGCAATTTTTTTTAAAGTTTTCTCATTTAAATGACATGTTAATTTAAGCTAGTTTGAGGGACGATGACGTATTTCTGTTTGTACGCCGATACACTTGTTAACTTTAAGTCTGGCTTCAGAACGGTGCATGTACTTCGGTCACTTGGTCGGTGTATAAATGCCGATGAAACGAATCAAACATAGCCACTGACCTACTTTTCCAAAATTTTGCTGATGTCGAGTTAGCGAAGGCAATGTAATAGAGTTGGTCTCCATAGATTAAAATCTAAAAATTAAAAGAATAATCGCCACACGGTAAATTGATATATTTGTTTGAGAGCTTTACATTGATATGATAACACACGGTTTTGAATTGTGTTGTGCGTTGGTTGCTGTCTTGGAACTCCCGTTACATTTTGTCCTTAGGGTTAGAACAAGTCCGAATCCTTTCGAAATACTTTCTTCCTTAATTGTATGTTCTTCCTCAACCCTTTCATCATACATTGTTGGACATCCATCCAGTCCATATCCAGCACCCATATTCACCTGGAATCACCTCCCACTAACAAATCACCGCCTCACGTTCCATACACTACATCTACCCAGGTGCCCAAAGCTTGCCTTTTTAAAGGCTTTTCTTGTTAATCAACACTTCGAAAATGTTTTCATTTAATACCGTTTCGTTGATAGTTGAAACAAATGTGTCATCTCAAGCGACGCAGTGTATAATGACGCCACATATCGCAATTTTCACGTGCACTTCATGACTTTCGCGCACGTGTCATCGTGCGCGGCACGCTGAAATGTACGCGCTTGCACACTAAACTGCTTGGTCCAAGTTAATATGATCAAAACGCAACATAATTTCAATATTTACAAGAGTTTTTGCGCATCAAACGTATTACTACATTAACGAAAATAAGTAATGCAGAAACTGGCAATTTTACACTTGGCAATGAAATAGTGTAATCAATTGGTCATGAAACAATCATTCTTATTTCAACTTGCCTAATGGTATGCACACACAGGAACTCGATATCGTAATTATAACGTAGGTAAAACGTACGTAAAAAAAAAACTAAATTTTAATTTTTGTTTAACATCGGCCAGTAATGGAGACTGGCAAGAGTTATGCCTTGCATTGGGAAGTTGGCAAATGTCATACAAACAACTGTTGAACTTACAACTAACCTCGTGCTAAATAATTGGTAATCGTTGATAACAGCAACGGGGACATCATTTCATCATCTGCCTCCTTCAACAAGGCATTCAGTATGTTGTACCATTGTGGAACACCAGGCTCAATGGAGATTAATCGACCTTTCCAGACTTCTTCTTCACTCTGTTTTGTTGGATCCTTGAATGCGGTTGAGACCAGGGTTCTCAGATTTAATGAAAGCTTTTCTATTGAATGTCTTTTTCCTTTAGAGGAGAAACTCAACACTGATGGATTCTGTGCACTCTGACGAAACACTCGCTTTCTGAATTGGAGCTGCATTTGTCAGTGCAATAGTCAGTTCTTCCGGATTCCTTTTGATTTCTTCTTCAGACTGCCCGAGTCTATCTTGTCCGTAAGCTTCTCCTTCTTTTTAATGATGTTTTCCTACTTCTTCTCAAGATCCTGTTCTTTCTTCTTTAGGGTCCCTCTTCGCTTTTCCTCGATAGCTTTCAACCTCTTTTTGAATTTCTTCTTTTTTAGAATCTTCTATGAGTGTTTCTCTCTCATCATGGGGGTTGGGATAGCGCAGTGGTTAGCGCGTTTGGCTTCGGATCAAGAGGTCTTGGGTTCGAATCCCGCCAGGGGCACGGCAACTTTGTCTGCAGTAGAGAACGGTTCTACACACAGTAAGGTTTGGGTGCTATGCTACACTCAATTTCAGCGTAGTACCACCCATGGTTCGCTAGTTCCAGCCAATGCTCGCATGTTTCACCGCAATGCATAGCCACATGGCGTTGCGGGCTTTCTCCCTGCCATTATACTAGCAGCCGCGATATAAGTGAAATACTCTTGAAAGCGGCGTTAAACCCCAACTCACCTCACCTCATATCCACATGGTGTTGCGGGCTTTCTCCCTGCCATAACACTAGCAGGCGCGATATAAGTGAAATAATCTTGAAAGCGGCGTTAAACCCCAACTCACCTCACCTCACCTTGAAAGCGGCGTTAAACCCCAAATCACCTCACCTCACATCTACAGTAGCATTGGGCCTATACTTCATAAGAAAACCCAGTTGTCCACACATAAACTCTGGCAGTTTGTTATGTTTCTGGATTCCTGTCGAAGGGCCTCATTTGTTTTATAATATCGGCCACCGGGCAACTGATCTGTACTTTGTCTTTGCAGGAGGCTATGTGCATTGCCTTGCTCAAACATTGCACTGTTCGGCTATCAGTTCGGATGGGGTGATGAGAGTCTCCAAAATAGAATAATTTGGCCCTCTCTTCTCAACGGGCATGTCTTTTATCAGGTTTTATCAGGTTACTTGTCGAAGAGATGTTTTCTAACTGGTTTCTCTTTTACCAAGAGCTCGCTTTTGGTCTTTAAAACCATGATTAGTCTGTCTTGATGGTAGGACATCAGTATCCTTGTCAGAAGTGTACCGACTTCATTGGTAATTTTCCCTACATGTTTACTGGCAACATTGTAGTCTGTGGTGTTCATTGCATAATCAACAACTTTTTGTCTGTCATCTTACTTACAATATCCTATATCGGCGCCAGTTCTGATTTGTCTGCAAAGGTCCTTCCATTGCTTCAATATAGTTCTCTAATGCTTCTTTACATTCATTAGAATGTAATGGCTCTTTTGCAGTCCGAAATCAACATGGTTTTTCTGAACAATATTTTTCAGGGCATAGTTTTCTGAGAACAGGTCTTCAACGTTTGTTTTTGTTTTATGTTTTCATTTTCATTTTCCTTGAGACTCGAGGTGACGCCCCTGAAGTTCCTTTTTGTTATTCCTTTCTTTGTCTTTTCATCCCTCTGTATTTCATAGATCTTAATACCGATAATTTCTGATAATGGAACCCAGAAGAACTGTCGCTTAACTCCTGTAATCTAAGCTTTATTCGTTCTGCAAAATGTCTATGGTTCTCCTCGTTCGCATAACAGTCACTGAACCTGACTCAGAAGAACTTTCCATTTCCCTGTTAATATGTGCATGATCACTTATGGTAGAAGTTGGGAGTCCATCTATCCTATTTTGTGCTTTTTGGACAAATTTCAAATTCCTAGGAGATCATTTTCCTTGTCATCGGAATTGTGCTCACAAATTCTTCAGGATGTACTGATTGGCCCAATGGCATTAACAAACTTCTCCTCAAATGAAATGTCTCTGGGAACAATTGAAAGTCGGATCTAAATTTCGTATATAGGCACTCAAAAGAAGGGGTCCATCCGCCCCAGTGGCTAAACTTGTGTCTGAAGATCTTCCTTCATAATACATGACATTATTTTCCCGTAGGATCTGAAATAGATGCAATTATCTAACTTGGGTCTTACAAAATTATTGAGACTGTGCAGCATTATGGATGATCAGTACCAGGAATCGCAGTGATAATATGCTACATCAACAAAGCCATGCAAAAAGATGAAGACACCCAAAAGAGATTGGTGATGGAGTATTAACGGGATGATAGAACATATTTTGAAATTGGTTCGCTTCAATTTGCATGGATTAGACCAAGTAATTTGCCAAAACAAATTTTTTAGATGGCCTTAAACTTGTTGAACATGAATAAATATTCACCATTTCTGTAAAACTCGATAGGGAAAGAATGAATAAATGAAAGGACGAAAACACATGTGGATGATGCGAAAGCTAATGTATTAAAATATGATTATCAAGTGCGGATATATGACAACAACACGACATATAGACTACTTAGACAAGATCATAAAGAACAAAGATAATAGAAAAATATGATATAATCAAACATTCACATCTTCAAAAAAGGCAAAACTAATCATAACTCACATACCCTGGCCTGTAGTTTGACTGTTTTCATATAGCATAATTTGGTAATTTTAGATATAACTAAGTGTAGATATCACTACGCCCTGATACTAAACTGTAGCAATTTCATCATTTTGTGTTTGTAATGTTTTAGTCACCTGATGTTAGTAACTAGTAAGTGATCACTATTCATATCTTTTCTGACCATAGATATAGTTGTGAAAACTTCGTCAATGACTATACATTACCTGACAGCATCTTTTAACGCATAAATTGGTCAACCTTCTATTCCTCCTCTTAAGAATTTGCACCTGTGGACGACACTTATCTGAAAAATAAAACAATATTTAAGGAACAAATTTCTGGAACAGGTCACATTGCATTCATAAATCAGAATTTCTTACAGGGGTGTAACTTGGGTCTATTAATTGTATTCCAGTACAAATGCAGGAGGAGTACTGAGGAGGTTATATGACATATTCAAGCCCTAATTTCAATCAATGGCAGCACCTTTAAATAAATAGCGTAAATTTCTGTTATGGATCTTGGGCAAAGGTAGGTACTCAACAAAGACTCACAATTCACATTTCCATGTAGTGGCGACTACTGTCCGAGATTCTGTGCTTCATACAGCGCATCTTCAATTGTGGTTCCAATACCCATTATATTTGAGTAACAATAAGGTGACACATTCGTATCCAAACTCAGTATGGTTGTTCGGATTTAACAATTGCTATACATATTGCTGAATCACTGCAGATCCCGACTTATATCACTTAAAATAATAATATTTAGCATTTAAGAATGCTACAAAGAGAATTAAAGATTCAGTGAACTGCTTGAATGAATGATCAAGATATTTAACTGCAATATTAACTAAAACATTACAATTTAATTTTACTTTCAATGGGAGGAATTCCTCGAGTTGTCTCCCTTGGCCCCTAGGTGGCGCAGGACTCGTTACGGTCCAAGCAGTTACTTGACGCATTCAAGACATGTGCTGATGCTATCAGAATTTACAAAATACAGTATGAATTACGGAAGCTGGAGAATACCAGAGCTCAAAGATGAGTTGAAAAAAAGAGGAGCTAGGCTATCTGGACGAAAGATGGATTTGGTGGAAAGGTAAGTTAAATATTGTGATTTTTATGATTTTTTTAAAGAGCCACAAATATGAAAAATGAAATCCCACAGCCCTAGCTAGTTATTTTCATATATCAGTAGGCATGTGTCTATTTATCTTACATACACTAGTGTATTTCATTTCAAACACTTTCTCTTACGTGAGGACAAGGGGGAAATTGTAATAAATCTTCACATGTACTTGGAGAAACTGCATTTATATGTTCATGTAACATGTAAACCTCCAGTTTTCGTGCATGTGTTATTATTCGAACACAGAAAGCTGTTTGACTATTCACCTTGTGAAAGTAAAATATAGATAAATCAAACTTTTTGTAAATTAATAAATAAATCACATTCAATATTAGTTATGAGATGGGAAATATGCAGCTTATTAATAAATCTTAGTAAAATAACCTGAATTTGAAGGTGGACTGGGTCTTATCATTTTACATGCATATTTTAATTCTTCACAATTTGCTTTCATTAACTGCAGTTTATAAATTCATATTTTTAATAATGTATTAATAATTATATAATTATTATATTACATTAATTAATCAACAATGATCAATATTGTATATGTGGTGAAGAAAATGTGGATATATTATAATAATAAGGCCCATGATATGAGGGCACACTTTCATACTATAAACTTGTTAATGTTCTACGTTTTATTATATATTATATGTGTCTTTATATTGTGTTTCAGACTAGAGAGCTACGACAGAAACAGCAATTTTGGCAAGAAACCTGAAATAATCGAGGTTGAATTTGAGATGGAAGTACCACTAGCATCCACCTACAGAGATGTAAATAAGGACAGTGAAATTCCTTTTGTGCCTTACAACTCCATCAGCTGCTACCTGCAATCTTTCAACCACAAATTGTCATCTAGTGCTAGACATCTATACACTAGCCGATTTTTGAAATATTTTCGTTTCTCACGTCAAGATAAGCTATGTTTTCTGAGATCAGAATGCCGTGCAGAAATGAAAAAACATGTTTCTTATAAAATTGATGTATGCATCAACGAAGATGGCAATATTATTGAGGGCCAGTGTGAATGTGCAGCAGGGCAGGGACCAACTGGCCACTGTAAACAATATTTGTGCAGTTTTATTTGCGGTTCACAAACGGTGTACAACTGGCGAAATACTCACAGAAGAAACATGTACCCAGAGGCTGCAGACATTCCATCAAACCAAACCTTATAAAGGGAGTCCAATAAAGAGAGCTGATATGGTACTGGGCAACAGTGACTTGGATGTTGTGTTTGATCCAAGGCCTTTAGAAGATCGTAATCAGGAAACTTATCCTGATTACTTTCGCAACATATGGCTTAATCACCCCAATTTTAATAAATACCCTGTGTCACAGTTGATTCCACCGGCCAACCCTTATGCGCTTAATCATGATCATGATTACTTGAAGCTGTCAGCAGCAGATACTTACCTGAATGCTGAAAAGGTAACGGAATTGTCAGAGGCAGAAAAAAATGATATAGAACTTTTAACACGTGGTCAGTCGAAAAGTGAACTTTGGAAACTTGAACATTCAAAAAGAATTACTTCCTCCCATTTTGGACGAATCTGCACTGCCACCGAGAGAACGGACATGTTTAAACTTGCACAAACCCTGACAAAACCAATGCAGGAAATCAGTTCTCCACCATTGCGCCATGGACGGACATATGAAAAAGTGGCCCTTAAAGCTTTTGAGAAAGTCAATGGGATAAAGACTTCTCCATGTGGAATGTTTGTCTCAACAGAACAGCCATACATTGCAGCATCTCCAGATGCACTTTTGGGACATGATGCAACTGTGGAAATAAAATGCCCATATGCAGCTAAGGATCGTACAATCTCTGATAAATCGATTCCCTATCTGACACGTTGTGATGGAAAACTTGCACTTGACAAGAAGCACAAGTATTATTACCAAGTGCAAGGACAGATGTACTGCACAGGGAGGAGCCGTTGCATATTTATTGTGTATACATTTCAAGATTTGAAATACTTTGACATACCTAGGGACGATTGTTTCATCCTATCCATGGTGGAGAAACTGCAATCATTTTTTGATAGTTATTTCAAAGATGCATTACTTTCTGCAAAGTTCTTCAGAAGCTATTATAAATATACTTGGTAGATAACAAGAAAGGCATTGTACCAGAAACAAGTGTCATGTGAGAAATAAATAACAAATATCATGCAGTTTTGGATAAAATGTTTTTGAATATTTACCATTTGACAACAAACATGTCTATTGCATTGTATTGAATAAATCATCTTGACAAACATTTTGTGAATTGTTATGTTCTCTAAGAAAGTATTTTAGTAAAACTTGATCCAGATGTTATATAGGTTCACATTCAAGAAACATCCAAGAGAACTAGCATTAAAAAAAATAAACAATGGAAAGTTGTTTAACAGGTAATTCATTTATTACATACTTAAGTAAAAACTCAAAGCAGAGTCTGCAGTGATGTTACAGGGTTTTTTAAAGGTATTAGAAAAAACAATTTTAATCTCACTTTATATAATTGTCTTATGATACAGTATCATTTGATTAAATCCAAATAGAGCTGATAGGTCTCAGTCTGCCTTATTCATTCACTGTTGTTTACAACACACATACTATGATGTGGAAGGAACAATACATTTCTTAAAATTACACAGCATAAAACAAACAGATGTTATCTGTGTGGCTAGCTTTGTTTCTGTTCCATTTAGTGGCTGAGTCAGTATCTTGAATGTTTTTCCGAGACCAATGATCCGCTCAATGTGAACTCGCTTACTTGACACCTTTCTGTCCTGTAAAACAGTCTGACAGCTCATTCTGTTTTTTTTGGAGAAAAATGTGGGCATGTTGATTGTTACATCTTTCGAGGCAAAAATATCCTGCACATTGAAGCCCTTGTCCGCCATTATGGAATCACCTGGGTCACATAACACTGTTAAATTGCTCCGTTCCACCATTTGTCTATCACTTGCAGAACCGCCATAGGCTGGCGATACATATGACACCAATCCACCCGGTGTTGAACCAACAAGTACTTTAACAGTGTTCCGGTTTTTGTATGTTGAGTATGTTGCTTGCTGTGCTACTGGTGGTTTAGGCTTTTGTATAGGACACTCTGTACCATCTATGATGACCCGGGTACTTGGAAATTTACTCTTGAAGTCAACAGGAGAGAAATAACGGACTAAGTCTCTGTCTGGCCAAGTCAATATTTCACTCCATTGAACATGCATAAAATTTATCCGTGTTATCCAAATGTTTCGGACTGATTTCTGAGATATTCCAAACAAATGTCCGAGTTCAAAATTTGTTTTATGTTGGCGCAACTTAATGAGAGTCAAAAATAACTGATTTTCTACACTCATGGTCATGCTGTCCACTTTACTATACAAATAATGAAGGCGATGAACACCGGGTCCCAAACTTGCAAATATGAAACTGAAATCTGTATAATTTGCCAGGCCTGTGTAAAACAAAATTGCTGTAGCGTTAAACATGATACTTTCAATAGAAAGAATTGGAACTTTATCAGTTTGAGTGGTAGAATTTATTTGGCCAAGTTCGGGTGTTACACTTTTGTTTTGAGTCACATCCTCCTGCTGCTCTGAATCTATAATTATTTCCTCCCTTTCTATATTATCAATATCCATCTCACTTGTGCACACAGTTGTTTCTAATTTCTGTTTCTTCCTATGGTCTCGTCCCTCCTGTCTATTTGTCCTCTTCAGTTTCATATCAGCCCCATTAGACTTTGTCCAGGGGAATATGGAAGGTACAGTGCCTGACTTTTTCTGTCTTCTTTGTGGTGTGCCTCCTATAAAGGAAACATTATATATGATCAATGTGGTTAATATAGTTTAGTTAAGTTAGTTTAGTTTAGCTGGGATAAGACATTAGCATAGCAAAATAAATTAGTTAGTTCAGTTTAGTATGAAATAATATGTTAATATATTCATCAATCTATATTTTAACTCTCATGTTTTAGAATAGCAATGCAAGCAAACTTTTTGCTTCTTACAAATCAACTCTGCACATGTCAAGCAAACACATGCAAAAGACACAAGCTATTAAGTAAAAATTGATTGTGAATCAAGATGGGATTTATTTCTCAGAATGTACATGCCATTAATATTATGTCTTACAAACTCCACGGTGTCTGACAGGTGTCTGACAAGTCTCGGTACATGCTCCCTCCTCGTAAATCAAGTCATTCATGCAAGCCTTGATGGATGACATCATCTCATGCTAATGGAAACAAACAAATAAACTTTGTAAAATCAATTCAAACAAAACAACAAATAACAGGTAGGCATGCTAAACTGCATAACATTGAATGTCTATCTGTGTTTCTGTTCATATAAATATGTCCAATTAAGGTCAAACAATTGAAAATTTACAAATAATATCAATAACATATCAACATGGAATTGAGGATACTAAATATTAACTATTACTGTTATTAAAATTTAATTTAACATCAAATTCCTTTAGTTGGTGTTAATAAGTATTTATAAACATGATGTATTCCTACAAGATCTCAAAATAAAATTCGTGTGTCGCCTACACTAACCTGACTGAGTGACTAGGTCGACTGTAGTGTATGTATAAGGAGGATGGTTTGTTTTGTTTTTTTCCCACATATGATGACCACTCAATCCATTAATTAAATAATACAATTATTAATTATTAAATTAAATAAAACACTGGGCCAATATGCACACAATGATATTAATTTATGTTTTCTTACCATAGCTTGTAACAGTCGTGAAATCCGATGAGAGGAAATGGGCGTGACAAACGACACTATGAGGCGATGGTTGCCACATCTTGGTCAGATTTATCTCGTCGTTTCTTCGGATGGCGATTACCCATTTTTTCTTGACAGCAGGGTCACTGGGGAATGTCAATCCTCCACGGTTAGAGCATCCAGGAACGCAACAACAACTTGCCGGCATGTTCAAAACATGTGTTGGTTTGTGATTTCCAAGAGCTAAACAACATGTGTGAATAAGTACTTCCGGTTTGTTGGACCGTAGTGAGTGTCGCCCTCTCGCAGGCTAGTTATAAGGGAGGTAACTGGGGAACTCTGCCCATTCTCATTCATTTTATTTATGAAGACAGATGGTAGACTACAACAGAATTGTTTCAGTTTCACTGATGATTTCTTCACTTCAGTCCAGGTTTAATTCTGGAAAAACTCAAAAAGCAGTATTTTTCAAATTTCTTATAACCTGGTCCGATACTTTGCTTATTAAATCTAACATCAATTATTTAATTTGAATTGAAATAAACAGGTTACACTTACAGAATAATTGTATCATGAGATTGAGAATAATCAATGATTGATTTGAAACAATCATATATCTGATTAAGTGTAATTTTAGCCTTATCTGTTCTGCCAAATGTCAACGGTTCTCCTCTGGAACACGCGTTCCATAACGGTAACATTGCTTTTGCGCACATCCATATAACTTTTGCGCACACAAAAAATAATAAAATAATAATAATAAATAATAAAAAATAATAAGTCATGGCCACGAGATAAGATGTAGTGGCCACGAGATAAGATGTCACAACTTCTTATCTCGTGGCTACGACTTATTATCTCGTGGCCACGACATCTTATCTCGTGGACACGAAATATTATCTTGTGGCCACGACTTATTATCTCGTGGCCACGACTTAATATTGAAAAAATAATTCTCGGGAAATGTCCCCTCTACAGTTCCGTAGATAACTGACACAGCTGCCTTTTTATAGGTTTTATTTTGTGTTTTTTTTTACTTTTGCGAAAATAATATTTTGTGTTGAAATGGTATATTGTACGGAACCGTAGAGGGGACATTTCCCGAGAATTATTTTTTCAATATTAAGTCGTGGCCACAAGTTAATATGTCGTGACAACGAGATAAAATGTCGTGGCCACGAGATAATATTTCGTGGCCACGAGATAATAAGTCATGGCCACGTGATAAGATGTCGTGGCCATGAGATAATAAGTCGTAATACAATTATTTTGGACAATATTATGATGCTTGAAGCTGTTTTGGAGTAACCTTCACATCTATAATTCTCAATGGACGGATAGCGGATGACGGGGGTTTGTGAGCCATGCTCACTTTTTTCTTGTTCTGCTTGGTTACTAAAAATCTAACATTCAAGTTTTATTTCAACTAAAATAGATGGTTTTAATACCAGACATGGATTTGACACATATAAATATACCAGACCGACCGGCACGACCTTCGGGCTGGTAGGATTTATATTTTACCAGCCCCCAACAAAATTGCCCCATCTTGGGCGTTCGAGCGGGCAGTTGTTTCTTACACTGATTACTTATAAAGATAATTAGTTATTTAATTATGAGGTTATCATTACATAAAGGAGGAGAAGATAAAACCATAATTAAAACTTTATTAATTTCTCGAAATCATCCGTAAATAAAAAAAATTAGTTTTTTGTTTAATCTTTTGAGCAAAGTATTCATATCTGCCAAATGTGAGCATCAAATGTTAAATCGAATATCAAATGAAGTGACTGAATCCTTGATTTACACGATTCAGAGACCATCAATGCTTTTTAGTGTTTCCGTTAGTGATACGGCTTCGACTCTCTTCGATGTAAACAATCGGCGATTTAGACGCATCTAACAACAATATTGTAAATTCAATTTATGTAAAATACGGTCTGTAGTAAAACATTACTTATCGAAACAGGAGAACCTTCTTCGGACGCCACTTACTATGTTACATTTCCGGCTTCGAGAGGGCGGGATAGGGCAATGGTTAGCGCGTTCGGCTTCAGATCAAGAGGTCCGGGGTTCGAATCCCAGAACTTTGTCTGCAGTAGAAAACTGTTCTACACGCAGTAAGGTTTGGGTGCAATGCTACACTGAATGTCAGCGTAGTACCCCCCATTCTCGGAGGTTTCACCGCAGTGCATAACCACATGGCGTTGCTGGCTTTCTCCCTGCCATAATACTAGCAGCCGCAATATAAGTGAAATACTCTTGAAAGCGGCGTTAAACCCCAACGCACTCACTCACTCACTCCGCCTTCGACCAAGAATTCACAGAAACGGCCGATGTTTCTTCTGATTCCGGACGTATTTCCTTCTGATACGGCCTGTCTGTTTCTGTATTAACCGTGAACTCACCGATATTGCTGCATTTATTTCGAGACAAGGAGGCATCCTCTTAAGTAATAGGCGCGGTTCTTTCAAATTTGGATGGATTTTCCGACAGAGACACTGTTTTGCCTAACTAAAATACATCTCCTGTTTTTCATAAAAAGTGTCCACCCTTACTGATTTCTTTGATCAAGAAATTGGTGTCCCACAAGATAGCATTTTATCTGTCACATTATTTAGCATCAAAATCAACAGCTTGGCTAAAGTCTTAAATGACCATACAGATCGTTCACTTTGTGTGGATTTTGGAGTTTCCTGCAGAGGTAAAAATATGCGAGCGCCAATTGCAGCTCTGCCTCAATAAAATACATAAATGGTCGTTGGAAAACGGCTTAAAATTTTCGAAAGCCAAAACATCCTGTGTATATTTTTGCAATATGCGCAAAGTGCACAAAGATCCAGAACTTTTTCTGGATAAAACTCCAATCAAGGTCGTTCCGGAGTCCAAGTTTCTTGGCCTCACTTTTGATAATAAACTTTCATTTATCCCACACATTAAAGGTGCATCCATTGTGTTTCATAAAAATTTAGTTGGCTTCAATACGTTCCAACTCACCACATGTGCTGTCTACACTACAAATACTCACTCAGCTTGCATATTTCCCCCCATTCGTCAAATATACCATAATTACTAGTTTCCAATTAAAATTGAGTATCATCATTATGCATGTGCAGAAACTGAAACTGCACGTCCCATTTAGATGCACAGTAGTTATGTGACCTATTAAACACTATCAACTCAAATTTGTCTGGTATAAATAAGATTCTAAAATTACGTTTGACTCATTGACGCGCGCCACACGCTATGTATTGTCCGGTTTTCGATCAGAAATCACTACTTTTACCTTCATATTGTCAATATGCTAAGTCTACTATCATCAAAATGGTAGTTTTCGGTAACTGTCGGTACTTTTCGATAAAGTAACACCATTTATAACGTTTGCAATATGTGACCCCCAACAACACAATGGATGCACCTTTAAAATTTTTTATGCTAAATGCTTAAAGGCATTAGACCTTTTGAAGGTCGTATCTGATAATAAATTGGGTGGAGATGAAGAAACTCTTCTTCATCTTTATCGATCACTTATCCGCTCCAAACTGGATTATGGATCCATAATCTATGGATCTGCCCGCCCCTCTTATATCAAAATACTAGATACAATCCACCACCAGGGTCTCAGGCTTTGTCTTGGGGCCTTTAGAACTTCACCTGTTGAAAGCCTTTACGTTGAAGCTGATGAGCCATCTTTTGAAGATCGGCGCATCACGCTAGCACTTCAATATTTAACCAAATTAAAATCCAACCCTTCTAACCCTACATACATCTGCGTATTCTATCCAGAATACCAGCAGTTGTATAACTCAAAACCTAAAGCAATTCCTCCACTCGGAATTGGACTTCCACAACATGTTGAAGATTTTGATATCGACCTAACAACAATAGCAGAGCATGGATGACTTGCCACTCCGCCATGCAGATGGTCAAGCCCCGTGTCAACCTCTCTCTATCTCCTCATAAAAAAATCAAATACAGACCAATTAATATTTCAACAGGCATTTTGTAATTACGTGATTTTTTCGCAGATTATAAATCAATTTACACTGACCGTTCTAAGGATGGACCCACAGTTGGAGCAGCAACTGTGACTCCTTCAACAACATACGCTTCAAGTCTGCATGATGGCAACAGCACCTTTACTGCAGAAGCTAAGGTCATCCTAAAGGCCGTCCATCACATTAAAAACTCAACTCCCAATAATTACATTATTTTTATCAGGGATATTTTAACACTTCACAACACTTGTCTCCAATGCGATTTCGTCTTTTGCTGGCTTCCAAGCATATATGGGTATAAGAGGTAATCATAAAACTGATGCAGCAGCTAAATCAGCCTTAAACCTCAACCATATCTCTCCTACTAAAGTTCCAAATACAGATTCTAAACCTGCTATTAAATCTTATATTAAGGAGCGTTGGAAGTCCCAATGGGACCAACACCAGTATAACAAACTTCACACTATTCAACCTCATTAAGGTTACAAATCTCTATCCTATTTTACCCGGCAGGAAGCTTGTGTTCTACGACGATGTCGTATTGGACACACTCATCTCACTCATTCTTTTCTTTTAAAGGGGGAAAAAACCCAATGTGTATTCCCTGCCAGTGTCTCACATTTTGTGTGAGTATTGGGACACCGCACACAAAAGGGAAACATTTTATCCTGATATTGATTTATCTCAAATGTATACTGAATTTGGTGAACACCGCATTTTAGACTTTATGAAAGCAGTCAATATATTTGACAAATTGTAAATTTTATGTTTTCTATCAGCTTTTAACAAAATTGTGATATTTTGCTGATGTTTTGTATGGCCTTTGTGTCATTACTTTTGCAATTATTTTAAAATTAATCAATTAACTTAAATTTCTCGCCGCTAATGGCTGCAATACTGCCGAAGCGACGTTAAGCAATAACTCACTCACTCACTCATATAAAGTGCCTAGTGGAGATATCCGTATTCCTGAGACCTGCTAGCGTAGTGGGCACCTCAGAAAGTGCTGCCAAGGCATGTCATTATGGTCATTTTAACTGTTGACTTTGACATTTTTTTTCAAAGGCAATTTATACAGTAAAAGATTTGTGATAGTTAACCCTACTGTGCACCCAACTGGCCAACCTACGGGTTCATTGTTTTTATATTACATTAGCTTGACTTCATTGGTTTGACTGTGACAAAACTCTTACCATTGTAGGAGTTCAGTGGGCGAAGCTTTTGGTAAATTTTGTCTCGAAACAAATCAATTATTTACATCCTCAGTTTATACAATCAGTCAAAAGTCATGAGACTAAAGTTCAACGACTAGATTACTCTGATAAAGCAACACATAAAGATCTTATCTCAAGAGATAGATGTGTACTAAATCAAATCCACTGTAAAGAGTCCCATTTCATATATAAGTGCCAAGTTGAATGGTGAAATGACCTATTGATGTATGGGAAATACACTTTTAGCTATAAAAAAAAAGTTTATGCTGAAAGATCAAAACCTTTGAACTGATGGCTCATATTTAGTCTAGATGTAAAACACAGTTGAGCTTGGTTACATATACACAAATTACACATCGTGCAAATTGTTGTGAATGTTATGATGTTCTGTCCACTGACAAGTATTCAAAGACGAACTGTGTCGTTTGAACCTTCTTTAGCTTTTGTGAAAAAATTTATCCATTTAACTACATGAGTGTACTATTTGTTAATATGATTGAAAGGTCTCTGCAACAACTCATTTAAAACCAGAAACCATGGAGTGAAGAAAATGGAGTTCATATTGATCAGCTGAACAATTGAAGGGAAACGTATCATTCAATATGATTAAGAACACAAACATTAGATTATTTTGCAAATAAGAGTGAGAAGACCAACAGATAATAGTTAGTCCAGAACATAATTTATAATACAACTATTTAATTCATCTTTTGTATTCTGTGATCAAACCTTCTCGTTCACTATTTTCTATAAACAAGGCATTATGTTGGCAATTAGTTGTAAGGTAAGTAGGAGTATACAAACTCTATATGCAAGAAAAAAATAGACATCATTTTGATGTGAAGTATACCCTCAATTTTTCTTAACCATGTGTCATTCTCCAATCATCATTCAACTATGGAGTATACTTTGATTTATTAAATGTCCAATGTGTTGACTTCTTGTGAAAATGTGCAATTATATGGAACGTTTGAAGAGGGTTATTTTCAACGCAACTTTCATCATCTTTCGGGAATGAAAAGGTCAGAAGGTGCCTTGTGTTTTGAAACAAATACGAAATGATTACATGTTTATTTGTTTTGCATCATGACGTTGTTAATTGACTTCCTTCATTCCGGATCCTCCCACAGGGAAGCCCCATTGCTGGAGTTGCTGATTGGTGACCTTTGCTTCATTCCTCTTCATAAGGATTGAACTGTATGAACAGTTACTTTTGAATTCACACTGTGACAGGTATGAGGATCTTGTTTATGAACACGCTGATGTTAGTATATATTACAAATTACAAACATCAAAGGAACCAATCTTATCCACATGAAGCTAAAAGTCAAAACACAGGTTGAATTTTTATTTAAACTGTAGTTTAATTTCTTATTTAAACTGATTGAAATGAAGAACTTTGAATCAAAATGTTACGAGAGTAGAATTAGTATAACAGTTTCATGTTGCACACACATTCTTATTAACATTAGTTAGAAACTTTGAAACGTATTGAAGCAATTAACACAATCCTTCCTAGAATATTCACACTATTCCATTTCTGGTGTTCAGACAAATTAAACTAGTAATCACAATGATAAATCGTTTTAGATTGAATATTTTGAATATGTACATGGATGCTTTCAAAGCAAAAATGTTATGCCGAACAAAAAAAGTATTTGACTGATCTTTACATTATGATACCGAAACAAGTGCTACCAGTTAGGTTACCTTTTATATGAAATTTCGGAAAGAGTTTATAGTCTTTGTCTCGTTTTCTTTATATCATTAATAGGAGGTCATTACATATGTTGAGAATATCAAACTTGCCTCGGTAAGTATAATTTGATGAAAATAACATTTACGTGTTCATAAAGATATTATCATTTGCTGCGAGTTTATTATTATGTTTATTACAACATGTGAAAGTGTAATCACTGACAGCGCGGTTATACTAAGAAGATAATTATATACACAGTAAAAAAAGTTAAGCACCCCCAAATTAAAAGTTGTATACCATTTTGGATTTTATGATCATGTTATTCAATTCGATAGACAGGCCAAATATGGTATTCTGGATGGGAACTGGTGTGGTTTCTGTTATGGAACGGTTCTCACGAACGGAGCTATTGTCATGCATATCATGCAACCCATGATTTCAGCAAAATGCAGTTTCACCCTTCGACTTACCATGGCTAAATAAACGCCTTTTACGGCTTCAATGTCAGTTCAATACACAAAATTCATGAACAATGCCACGAAGGAGATTGTCCGAGGCTACGAGATGGCAAATTATTGGACAGCATTTAGCAGGTTTCTCGTACAAGGAAATTGGGAGAAGAACTGGTTACCACTATTTGGTCATCAGTCGTTTAGTGAGGAAACATGCCCAAACTAACCATGTTCTCGATCGACCAAGTTCCGGAAGGCCCCGAGCTACCACATTGCAAGAGGACAGGAACCTATTGCGTCATCAACGACGTCAACCGTTTGCGTCAAGTACCGTCTTGAAACAAGCCTGGCTACCCTATAGACGTATCAGCAATCAGACGGTGAGGAACCGCCTCAAAGCAGCAAGTTTAAGGTCTCGACGTGTCATCAGACGTCCAAACCTTACTAATCGTCATAAACGGGATCGTAGGATGTGGTGTGGTGACCGGCAGCGTTGGAACTTGAGGTCATGGAGACGTATCCACTGGTCAGACGAAAGTCGCTTCCTCCTCCATACCGTTGACGGGCGAATCAGAGTTTGGAGAGTCAAGAACAGTCGATACACACCAAGGAACATTCTTCCAAGGGTTCCATATAGTGGAGGATCCGTTATGGTGTGGGGTTGCTTTTCTTTTGATTGCAAGTTGGATTTGGTGACACTACAAGGCACACTTACCGGCGCCCGCTACATTGCAGAAGTGTTGGATCCAGTTGTGATTGAATTTTGATGATCACAGACTTGCAACTCGACCCCTGTTCATGGATGATAATGCTCGACCTCACCGTTCACGAGCTGTGACTCAACATCTTGAGAACAATGCTGTTTCTCGTATCCCCTGGCCAGCATTGTCTCCAGATTTGAATCCCATCGAGCATCGTCGACGTCTACCCTGCTCCACACAACTGGAGGCCGCACTTCACGATGAGTGGCAGCAAATCCCCATGGAAGAATTAAAGAACCTTGTCAGGGGTATGCCCAGAAGACTGGCAGCAGTACTTCAGGCACGCGGTGGCAGCACACGATATTGACACTAAATCGTTCCTAAGACAATGGCACGGGTTATTCAGTATGATTTCGTCATCATGTTCAGCCGTCAAACTTAAAATGACAATACATTTACGAGTCAGTGTTTTTCACCATTTTCCAGTTAATTTTTGTTTCCTGTTTTTGGTCATTTGAAATCTCTGAAGATTACACAAAAAAGTCAACGAATAAAACAATTAATTACACTTGCTCCTGAAATTCGTTTTTCCCCTGTGGGATGTTTAGTTTTGCTATAATGGGTCTCTGAAACATACCCCTATCAAAAAAAAAAGGGGGTGCTTAACTTTTGTTACTATGTTTAGCTCACATGTTTAGGTTAATGTTTATTAGCTTAGGGAAATTAAAAGAATAATTTGAAACGTTTGCGGGCCTGCATATACATTGGTTGTTCATACTGATAATAAGTTCATTGCTTTCATCATAATGTAAATTCGAAAAATTATAAAATGAGAATACTGAAGGATCATCGACAACTTTAATTCAGCTACAATAATGTGAAATGTGAATTCGTATGATTCCTTCTTTCCTTAATCTATTAACACCATGCTGGCGAAGTTTATGTGATTTACCATTGATACAGAAATTGTGATATCCTAGCATGAGATTTAAAACTCATTGTATATGGTTGAGCAATCTCATTCTCGAATTGTAAATACAGGCGGTTCACCGGGTTTGAATAGATGCTGACTTAACAGTGAACAACATATGCTTCATGAATCGTAAATTCAATGTAAAATTCATACCAATGTTTTAAACTATTAAACCGATTTCCGATTAGTCAAACATAGTTTTTGAAACGTATCTGTAACCGACATAAAGACAGAACTAGGTTTATAATGTTAAATATATCATATGACTGCCTATGGGACGTGTGATGCCTATGTATGCATAACGGATGTGTAATTTCACTTTCTACACGTGAATCAGGAATTTCTTAACAGGTTAATGTGTATTAGCTTAGGGAAATTAAAAGAATAATTTGAAACGTTTGCGGGCCTGCATATACATTGGTTGTTCATACTGATAATAAGTCCATTGCTTTCATCATAATGTAAATTCGAAAAATTATAAAATGAGAATACTGAAGGATCATCGACAACTTTAATTCAGCTATAATAATGTGAAATGTGAATTCGTATGATTCCTTCTTTCCTTAATCTATTAACACCATGCTGGCGAAGTTTATGTGATTTCATAAACCTCTGTTATTGATTACATGGTAACATGTGCTGTTATAACAATACCATTGAATTGTGTAATTGGAGTAATAATTATGTTCGCAGTGTCCTTGTTGTTACACCTATTGTTACCAAACGTATATGTTCAGTAACATTTCGTTTAGAAACATAAATATAAGTTAGAAACTTGAGTGATATTACAAGTGTTTTTCGTTGCTATCAACACCAATACCTTACTTCTGATTCAGTTCATCTTCAAAATGGAAAATTTTGAATTTGAAAATAAAATGAAACTATTAGTGTCATCTCCAGAGATATAGAACATTTCTACAATTTTATTTAGGAATATTATTTTAGGAGTGTGTTTGCAAAACAGACGATTCGACCGTGTGAAATGCAATTAGGAATATCATCTTAAAGTATGTAGTGATACGTGTACCTTGTGATATCTGTTTCACTGTTGTGAAAATTAACTTTGAGGAATAGTCAGCATGTAACAAACCTTCATATATTGATTGAAAGTCCTCATAGACAGACGCACATATGCATATTATTTCCTGGTATTATCGGACCCGAGTAGCTCGATAATAACCTCATGACTCTAATAAGACCAGAATCAAGGTGCTGACCTCTGTACTTCTGTATGATTTATCTCATGAGTAGATGAGAAAATATGACAGGTTGGGCCCCTCCGCTTGATGCTATCGCCTGCTAGAGTCTATACTGTCTGCCCGTGGTCAGGCAATATTGCTGTAAGATTAGAGTTTAAACCCGCAATCTGTATGTTGGGTACGGATGAGAGGCGTCATTACTTACATTCATATACCCGAAATAGTAATAACACGTTACAATCTCAATGGTACTATTTCAAAGAATTATCAAATTAGTTAGCAGATTGTTGCAAATCTGTCATTTAAACTTCAGAATCTCAAGTAAAAGAAGTAAGTTTAATTATTCTGTTGTATATTTCATCAAGGTCATTTCAGAGTAAGAAAAACGTAAGCCAACTTAATTGTATGTTTGTTTCTGTTTAAATGTTATTATAATAAATTTTGTAACTCGTAGAACATTTGATAGGTTTTATGGTTCAACTGATTCTCTGGTGATGTCAATAATGTATTGTGTATTACGCAAGCCCTCACGTGAGGTTGATGTGACATTTGGTAACTCCTCACATAAATTCATCTTTCTCAGCGGATGTTTAGTTACATCGGTTGCACTGTTATTGAATGTTTTTGATCATCACAATACTGATAAACAACACAAGTCGGTTTTTTATCTTTTATTTCTAACTAGATATTCACAAACAAGCTAACTAAAGTTACATCTATCTGCAACCTACAATATCCAATTTCAAGAAAACATGTATGTAGAGTAATACAAATTTGTATTTACTTTGATATTTTTATTAAAGGGGCTGAAATCATGGCCCAAAAAGCGACAGTAATAGTTCATGATTTCGATTTTTATTTTACATTTTTATGTGTTCTTTCTTTATTCTGCATTAATCATCGTATCAAAACTTTTTTAAATTCGAACTCTTTGTGCTGTCAAGCATTTGATAAATGAATTGCCCAATTTTACTAAGATAAATCAATTCGAATTAAAGTAGTGTCGTTTTCATTATACTCCTAAAGCTTTTTGTTCATCTCATATTTAATTTGTTTCCAATACCGAAATATAAAACACACATAAATATGTTGGTAGCAGATTTTGTAACCTCTGCATAGCAGTGTCCAAAAACGAAATCTCCGACTTAACATACGTAATATCATCTTATAAAATAAAATAAATGTTAACATGAATATCATATTTAAAATAAATGTTTAAATACTGTTAACAAATTATTTTAAAATTGGAAGTAACATCCGTCTGTTTTAAATCATATGATAAGAGCCCTTGATGAAATGAAGATCAAATGTAAATTAGGCGTTTGTACAAATTTAAAGGTCACGAGTGTATAGTTTGCTGTTTATGACACTTGATCTGATAGTTCTAAGCATGTAGGCAGTATGGTTTAAATAGAACCTAAAGTTAACCCCTGCGTTTATAATAAAAGAACCTTTTCTGTTTTACCAATTGAACTCCTTTTACGTTCTTGTGACCTTTTTGTGCCGTTAAACACCATTAGACACCTTAGAAAAGAGTGGTTGTAATAATAACAGGATGTGACACCATTGGCTTGTTTCTACATCCTGAATCGGCGGCGTCTGCCAGAAAGAATGTGATTGCTGCAAATCCTATGTTGGTGAATCATCATGGACCGTCCCCCTTAAAACCAAGGTACTCAAGACATGAGTCAAGGAGAATGCTTGTTTTAATTCTGTATTTCTATTCAGTTTCTAATGTTTAATAAAACATTTGTTTTATTTCAAGTGTCCTATTTCCACATTAAAATACAAACATACAACAACACAAAAATGAACAGATGACAATCATATAACACGACTACTAGAATGCACAATTTCATTATTTACTCTGAGAAACCAGTTATAACGAAATCTAAATCGTGACGCTCTTATCCTCTAAATCTGACAATTCTCTACCAGTCAAGATTGAAATATAATGATACATCAATGCAGCGGTTTGAAAAAGAAATTGTGAAGGCATGGAATGTAAAATGTTAAATCACCATTCTCACATCGAAGCTTGACGTATGCATTGTCACACAATTTGTTTGTGCTTTACTGGATAGAAGCATTCTTTGAACGAAACATATCTAGTTTGATGGCTAAAATGAAAAATGCCTTGACAAATAATATAAATAATACATGATCGACGTGAAGTTACATTCTTATGTAAACAAATATCATTATACCGTGTATTAAAAGCCATTATGCACAAACACAATTATATTGAGAAAACATGTGTGATGTTCAAGAACAAAATCAATTTTTATTTCATGTGTAGTGAAGGCAATAGGCCTAGGATAAATTATGCTTTTACAGAACGATACATACTTGTATACATGATATATACATTTAGTAAGTTAATTTACATGAGAAATAGGCAACTAATAAGATAGTATAAACATAAGAGGGAAGTGCTAAGATTCATTGCATTGTATACATACATTGCTACAAATCTTCATTTTTAACGACAATGAGCATATTGTACTTATACATATTGTCAACCAGTTATCATTTGGAGACCGCGTGAAGAACATCTGAATTTAGCAAGAGGTGATCAAATATTTTCAATTGTAAAATGTTTAATTTAATTTATATATACACATGTACACTGAGTTTTTATGTTAAAAACAGGTTTAAACACAGCAAATATTTTGACAATGAAACACTTATGCATGTGCAAGGCGATGTGACAACACTGACTTAAGAAACTACAGCTTGGAAAACTTAACGCGTTAAATTAAAGCGTTCATAAATTCTTATAAGAAATCACAGGCATATTGTTCCAGGATTACACAACTGCTCGATGTCATGAATCCAATGAAATAGTTTGAACACAATTGAGTCAATAACAATTCGAAACAGTATTCCATTGTCTTCCATTGTCACCACAATGCGATATCTGCATTAGTTAGCCGTTATCAGAACACTGACCACGCCGCCAGTCAGACAAATGGATTCGGTTCCCTATTTCAGACACAGGCTCCTCACCCCAGACCATGGATTCGAGTGACTCATTTCAGACACAGGTTCCTCACCCCAGACCATGCAAGGACTATGCCGTATCGTTCCCAACATGTACGTGTCAGGAATCGTTTATTCGACCTGCACAGCGCTTTGCCATACTACACATGTGTACAAAACCCCATCAAAGAAATCCTTTTCGCCAACTTGCAATTTGATGGAGGAATTTTGTGACTACATTGCATTGAGGTTCAACATGTCCCGTGACAGGCGCCAATGTGTCTACAGCAACTTCTATTCTGGACTTTAAAGCTTATAACTAGTATCATCATTTTATCTTTGCCGTGTCATACATCTGATCCAAATTTATTTGGCGTCTTAACAGTTTATTTTTGCGAGTATATTATTCTTAATTCAATACATGTAGCAATTATATCCATATTTGTTTCATTTGAATTACCCTCGATCAAATTATGAACCAGTATAAGTTGTGCAAAAGAAAGTGGTTTGATCATCATGACTGATATTTTACTTAATATTTCATATTCATCAGTTTTAAGTTAAAACTCAGGAACAAAGAATGATTAAGTTCAAAAAGTAATTAGAATGAAGAACAACAGCTTAAATTACCTTGCATCTTACATCTATAATCCTTACATGACTTGATAAACAAAATTCGATTTTTGATGGAAACACCAAATCAAGTTTGTGATCTTTAAGTAAAACCGACTCTACCATCACTGAGCACATCCAGGTTTAAATGTTTATAAGATTCGCGAATGATCTAATGGATGAAAAGGAAAGTATTTCACATTTCAGTCTTCTCTTCAAAGGAGCTCATTTGGCATGAACTCAAACTGAAAATGACATTGATTAAAGCTGAAACAAAACCGTACCAAAGAAATGTTCTCTTTGATTCTATAGAATTAACAGTGATTATATTCTGCAGTACTAATATGGCAGAAGCAGGAGCCAGGAGACCATGTGGTTAGTGTAACACCACCTGAACGTTCAATTCCCATGGTAATGTTGAAAGACGTGTAATTGATAAAGGAGTTTGGGCCAGCTGCCTCCTGAATCAGAGGTCGGCCTACATATTGAATTGGTGGGCGTTTATGGGAGAGACAGGGGTATGGCTTTAAATGTGTACAATTAGTGGCATTATTTACCCATTTATATTACGTTAAAATTGACAATCGATTTGGCCATTATATTGTAGTGTACAGTAGCTGTACAGTGATCCCGTGTTCGGGGTAATACAACGAATTGACCTTGTCTTGTCACGTTTCTACTTGTTGGAATTAATGATGAATCGCTCAACTGAGATATCATTCATGTTTAAGCTGATACAAAATGGAATTCATTTTAAAATAGTCCGTATTTGTACAATTGTATTAATACCAACAACGCCAATAAAAGAAATATCATATTACAAACAAAGTTGTTATGTAAGTAAAGTCTATGTATGTACATTTGTATGTATTGTTCATTGAATGAAACATTTGAAAATTACACAGTTAATACCATGGACATGATATCGCAGAGTGTTGACATGCTCCAGAAAAGTGTTCACTGATGTAGACGTTTCATTTAACATACGTGAAACATGGTTTTAGATTATACAAAATCGTATTGTTCTGCCTTCTTATATCAAATTTATCCATACGTAAACAATTAAATATCCTAGGCAAACCGCATATATTGCTTTACCTTTGTATATCCGTAGACACTTTAATGAGGTTCTCCATTTCTTAAAACAACCAAGTTCATGTCAAGTTCCAATGGTTTTGTTCACAAAAAAATCACTTTTCAACAAAAGCTAATTAAGGTATTTTAGAACACCCTCAACCAATTACATGTATGCGATTCTGTAAAATAGTATCTCTGGTATCAATGGTACTAATTACATGAGTTTTTTCGTAGATTTCTAATGAACTGAAAATATTAAAAATATATCAAAAGGATGAAGGTACAGTAATTATAGAAATTCCATAGACTAAATTTTAGTCTAATTTAAGGGGCATATCATGTATGCAGTTACAGACATATCTTGAAGCCATATGCCTACTTGGATTAATTGCGTCTTAAAAAGCTTAGGAAATTGTTGTTTTCCTGTGCAAGTATACACTGTACCGTTATATGCCAAATACTTATAGTACAAATTTAAATCATTATCATGCCAGAATGGAGACAAAATGTCTGTGTTTGAAAGTCAACGACATATAATAACATTATAATAGCTTAAAATTATTCGGGTTCGACTTTAAAGTAATAAATTGATTTAGTGAGTTAGCTTTATGTAATTGAGTTTCCAGCACAGTGTTTTTATCTGCAAAGAAGCAAGCCATGTTGATAAACCGTGACCCTATTTATCTGTTATATAAATGGCCATGACTCTCTAATCAGATTGTCTAGATTCATCATGAACTCACTGTCACGCCATCGGCAAGATAAGCTTCACAAAACCTTGTCGGCAGGAGAACTGTATCTTACAGGCTCTGCTATATTGGTTTAAAAGCTTATCAACGCACTCTGGGGAATGGCCTTGACACCGCATCATCGTCCCCAATACATTGCGGTTGGTTCTTATTCTAAATGCGTTCAAATACGACAATGGGAAATATTCATTGTATTATATATATATATATATATATATATATATATATATATATATATATATATATATATATATATATATATATATATATATATATATATATATATATATATATATATTCCATTTTGTACGTGACCCAACAACATTGTTCCAACAGGATTATATGGAAGCCTTATTAGGAGTTATTTTGTCATAATTAGGAGAAACTAATTCCTTATTAGGAGATTTTAAATACTAATTAGGATATATTAAGTAGTAATTAGGAGATATTTAGTCCTAATTAGAATATATTAAGTTCTAATTTGGAGATGATATATAGAATAGAAACTCGTTCATAAAATTTACAAATATCTGAGGCTTGCCTTTCATCTGCTGCATTAAATTAAATGATTAAAAAACAAACGATGTCAAGAGTATGTGGCAAGGTAAAGGTTTATCAAACAAGTTGATAAAATACTTACATGCAATGGCAAAGGGAAAGTAGTTTTTCATTTGCGTTTTTGCTACAATGTATTCCACTGCAATACTGTCAACACCCTTACCATCCGTTATCAGTTTTAATTTGAATATAATAACTTACCAAAATAAAATTTCAGAATATTATAAATATGAAAAAGAAGTAGTTCAGCAATGTTGCATGGCATGCACAACTTCACGAACAAGTATTCAACCAAGTATTAAGTTATATAGGTTACCTTTGATACTTCTACTTTTTTATACATATCCTCGGAATGCAAACAAATGTCTATGCAATTATATATTATTTTATCTTAATGCATCGGTTCACCTATTGCTTCAGCCAATGTATGCTTAACAGTTTTAATTTATGTTCAGGACATAGAGCCAACTATTTGACTGGTGAATGTTTTGTAAATTCTAAAGTAGTGAACACATGCGCACCGGTGAATTTGTGAACATGAATCCAGATGACCCGAAACGTTGAGAGGATTTTTATCAAAATTTGCCATTATCATTATTTTGCATTTTAAAATAGTTGAGGTTTGTTCATTATTTCACAGATAAACATCGTCATCATTAAAGTAACGAGTTTTCCAAACTGCAAGGACTCTAATCATAAACATGTCATCAAAATGTGTTTCTTAATGGGATAATAATACAAATTAAGATGAAAGCAATAGTTATAGCAATATGTATTGTAGATTTTACAAATAGCATTAGCTATTCAAATGTTCAAATTAACTCTATAGTCTATTAAGGCTGCCTAGTCTTTATGAATCTAAATACGAACAAATATTACCACCAATAATCATTGTAACGTTTGAAGTTGTCTCATATGATGATTTCACACAAGATCAAAGCAAAAATGTAATCTTTTTCAACATCATTACAACATAATCATTGCAGAATGAACGACTGTTAATGACGGAAAACATTGATATTTACATTGATTCATCATTTGCAAGTCTAAGGGTTCAGAAAACATTGATTTATCACATAAAGTTTATATATTTCTTATTGATTTACAAAGGAAATTTCATAGTGCATCATCAAAAAGTTTGACGCACCATGATTGTCAGTATTATCGTAATTATACAGCAACTACTGTAAACAAATGTATTTCTTAAAATGACTGTTACACATAACACCCACTTAGATAGAAAAAAACATGTTATTTGTTGTTATATGGTAAATTAGATTTTGTTAGGAATTACAATGTGTATTGTGATAGAAATTGCAATTATTAAAACATATCAAATACATATATGTTATATGTTTTTGTAAGGAAGCATATACGACATTTAAAGTAGATATACTTTGACAATCTCACTCACTCATGTAATATCACTTCCGTACAACGATTGTTCTGAATAAAATCGAAATCGATGAAAATGTTGAAATGAAGAAAACATCATATAAACATAAAGTAACGTGTAAAAAAGACATTTAGTTCAAATGTCGTGGTGATCTGCATTCAAGGTCAAAGTTATCAAAGACAACCGGTGTCCGCGTAATACCCCAATAAAGTCTGTCATCAGGTGTTTGTTCACTGGCTTCCACATTTAAGTTTAACCTTTTTATAAACACTGTCCACAATCTCTGACATTTAAAGCATTTAACTGCCACATACCAAACCAGTGCTAATCAAGTAAAGTAACATATTATATATATCTTAATTACAATGTTCTTAAAGTCAGGTTAAATCGCCATGTCAAATTATAATTAAATACTGCTTTAGTATCTAGTTAAACTACACAAATAATACCAGTATAGAATTAGTTGTTATCCGTATTAGCGATATGAAGTGTTCTGTTGACTTCCATGTGAAGTGTTCTGTTGACTTCCATATGAATTTGTTAATAATTGAAAAATTAGTCTACGAAATGTACATCATAAAGAAAATGTCAAACCTGTAGGTTGACAGCATGATTCCGGCTTGTATGTTTGACGTGAAAAACATGTCCATGGTGAATTTATTTCAGTGATATACAGATTGAAGTTATTACAGGGTCCCCCTATTTTTAAAAACTAAAATGTATTGGTGGGGGAATAACTTGACTGAGTCTATCTCTCATGACATAAAATGGTTTATTTAGCGGCGCATTAAATTATTAATAAATCATACGAAGGGTTAAAGAAAGTATGAGTAAAATTATGAAGGTACAAACCTTTTTACATAACACATCCATTGTTGGGAAACAGAATGTAAAATAACTTGATAAAACTTTGAAAGAAACCATTTATTTGACAGTTTATCTGAAGTTCATTTTCTAGAGTTTGTGTTTCTGACATTTAACTTTTTGACATTTAATTAGTGGTCATTCGCTTTTTATGACTGAGTCGTTTTGAAATTTTGATCGAAAAATTAAAATATATTTGAAAAATATGTCATAATTCATCATAATTTTTATTAAGATATCATGTTATTGATTGCTACTATAATTTCTTCAGGATTCACTTTTCTTGTAGAAAGGATATCCATTTTAATTCAAGAAGACAAATGTAAAATTCCTCATAAAGAAGGATTCCTAAGATTGTAGTGAACTTTATGTCGTCTGAAATTGTGGACTGATTTTCAATGTTTTTATAATAATTATTTCATTGAAACTACTGGAACAAAAGAAACAAAAGGCGAATCTTCTAGATTGAGTACAGTGAGGTTGTACAGTTGTATGGAAGAATTCCAGAATCGAAACTTCTTCAACATTTAATTGCTATTACATGTTCATGCGTGTTGAGCAAGAGCTTAAAAGGTTTATCGATTTCATGCAAATGGGCATGTTATATTTACAGTGCCAATTCTTCCGGAGACAATTTTGAAAATGACAGTGACATATTGAATTTGTTTAAATAAAATGGGGAACTGCTTTATTTTTTAATTGATTTTGGACTCCTGATTAATCTGAACACATTTTCACATATAAATTATAGTCTGCTGTCATGTCAAATAAGCATTCCATGTTTCATATTTCCATTAAAATAAGAAGCACATGCACGAAAGTCATAACACCCAAACATCGCAATCCTTAGGAGCATTAAGAAAAACAATATTTTCTGGATAACAACTTCTTTATTGTGAAGATAAATGGCGTTTCGGAGTATATCATCATGTAATAAAATATCATTAAATGAATGTCATTGTATACTTTATGTATTCAATGTATTCATGTCTTTCAGTGATTCAATGCTGTTGATGTTAACCGAGTGCTTGGAATGATTTTGCTATGTTCACAGAGTGGTCTAGTAACAACTAACAAGTGCCTAGTGTTTTGTTGACAGAGGGTCCTAGTAAAAGCTAGAAGTGCTTTGTTGACAGAATGGTCTACTGAAAGCTAGATAGAGTGCATGACGTGCTGTTTCCTGAGTGGTCTAGTAAAAGTTATAGAGTGCATAAATTGGCAGTTGACAGATTCGTCTAGTAAAACAAGTTTATTAAGTTTATTAAAATAACATCATAATCATGGTAAAGTGTTTAGAAAATAATTAGGTGATATTGTTCATGCTTAAACTATATTTTGCTTTTATTGTCTTTTTTCTTTTGGAGATTACAAAGGAAATGAAGCGTGTTTGTTTACCTTGATATACATACTACTTAAAACAGAATGTAATCGACTCTTACAGGTTTCTGAGACATAACCATCTTTATCAACTAACAGCAGTGATTACTTATTTTGTCAAAGTCAAAGTCTTTATTCGGTATTGGAGGCCTCGTGGCCCAGAGTACAATTATGTTGAATGCATTTTGTATGTGGAATGCAACAAACCATAACAATAACATGGGTATATAATTTGACAGTAAATGCTAAATACAATGCTTCTACAACATCAAAATATGGGAAAATATGAAAATCATTTTACAAATAGGTTTCTTTTCAAATACAACGCCAGTCCTTTCAATACGTAAATATCTTTTGAAGACATAAGTTGCTGTAGTTTTTCGCGGGTAGGATAGTGATGAAAATATTTTGGAATAAATGTGTTTCTACTAGAAGTATAATATGGACAATTCAAAATAAAGTGGAACTCATCTTCGACACTCATAGTATCATACTTGTCACATATTAAAGCAGATTGATCAACAGTTTCTCTACTTTTCTTATAACGTTGGTTCTGTATCTTCAAATTATGAGAAAGTATACGAAACTTTGTGAGAACAACTTTTAAGTCTTTTTCAAAAGAATTTGATAATAAATAACTTTCTGGGGCCAATAGTGATTTATAAGAACTATAGTGACACAGAAATGTTGAACTATTGATTTGCTGAAACCAATTTTGAATTTCTAAATCTATACAACGTTGTTTAAACAATCTTAGAAAATGATTCATATCTCCACAATCCTGGGCGATATAAATATATGAGAATCCAGTTTTAAACAACAACAGTCTAATATGGGACACCCAGTTAACACTGCCGTGCTCATCCTGATTTTTCATCATAGTATAACAAGCTTGCGGTTGTCTATTGGAATCCATGCGGATCAGTCTGCACCAATAGCGAACACTTCTACAAAAATAATATGCACTTACGTTGTGCCGCCCAATCTCTCCTAGTACTGCACTGGATGAGCAGTATTTACTTAGACCTAAATATCTTTTAAAGAAGGCACTTTGAGCTTTATCAATGGATTCTCTATATGTATAACCCCAGATTTCACTGTCATATAAAAGAATGGGCAATATTTTAGTGTCAAACACTTTTGTAACTGTTCTAAGCGATATATCCGAATACTTCTTGAGTAGACTAAATACAGGAAAACAAGCTTTCCTGGCTTGCAAAGCAATAGTTTCACAGGCACGTGACCATACCAGTCGAGAAGTGAATATTATACCTAGGTTTTTATATTGAGTAACAACTACCATCTGCATACCTCTGTAGAACCATTTTTCAACTTTTTTAAGATAACCACCATTGCGAAAAACAATGATTTTGACTTATCTAAATTTACTTCCATGCCCCATTTGTCACAGAAATATTCTAATACATTTAATTTTCTTTGTAGATCAATGACAGTATCCGAGACAAGTACAACATCATCTGCGAAAAGTAATAACTTGATTACGTCAATGACTTCATTTACAAAAATGCCACTTGAATTACTGTTTTCCAACTCTACTACCAACTCATTTATGAATAGGATGAATAACAGAGGGCTTAACATGCAGCCTTGTCTTACACCGCATGACGTAGTGAAAACATCAGTACGACGAGCATCAATCTTTACACATGCACAAACATGTTCATACAGGTTTTTAATAACTTGAAATAATTTCCCATGACAGCCTTTTTCTATCAAAATATAGAGAAGTTTCTTTCTGTCTACATAGTCAAACGCATTACGGAAGTCAATGAAAGCAGCATAGAAGCGATGCTTAGATTTCCTGATAATATTTCTGACATAGAGCATATAACACACAAATATTGTCAATTGTGGAATGATCCTCCCTAAACCCAGCCTGCGATTCCGATAACAACTGATTACACTCCGACCAATGACGCAGCCTTTCCTCCACTATGGATGTGAAGACTTTACCAGTCACATTTAAAAGAGAGATTCCCCTGTAGTTGGCGGGATTATCTGTCTTGACGGATTTGTATAAGGGAATTATAAGACCAATATTCCAAGACTGCGGGGCGATACCGTTTTGCAAAATAGCATTAAACAATATTTTTAATAGAGGGATAATTTGTAAAAGTTGTTATACAAATTCAGGTGGTAATCCATCTACTCTCGGTGCTTTACCAGTTTTCAAGTGGTCTATTGCTCTCCGTATTTCATCTTCCATAATGTCTACATTATACTTATTTTGACCTTTAATGAAGACAGGAAAATGATATGGTTGATCTGTTGATGTGATTAGTTACGTTGATATACAATATTTCTCTACATTAATGATGTTTCGCATGACACCGAGCAATGTATTTCCCATCACCATTCCAAATTGTATTGATATCTCTACAAAGGTCAGTGTCAGTGTCAGGTTAGTGCTCTAGCATTAGTCATTCTAAATATTCTAATTCTAATAATGAGGAAATAATTTTTTTGGTGATGTGCTGTTGCACATTTCAAAGTTCTTTTGAGTTTTCATGAGGAGGCATCTTTTAAAAATGAGCATTTTAAATTAGAATGTTATGTAAAAGTTTGTTGTTAATTCAGTCATGACATGGCAAACAGTTTTACCAATTACAGATTATATTATTTACGCGTCACTCGTGCAGCAGTTTACTTTAAAAACTCCAAAATAGTTTAATTGACGTCTTGCACTGATGTATTCACCGTGGAGATCACTCGGAGATGTGTGTCATTGTCTTAATTACTAATTTGCCACTAAATTGCTAAGCCGTGACAAAAAATAAAATAAAACAGTTGTAAATTCAATCAACGTGTGCTGAACTCGATCAACGGGGAATCAACAATAAATAGTTAACGATTCGTTTGTAATCTCAAAGCACATGAGGAGTATTTTCAATATAAAAATAAAACGTGTTACTTATTTAACGATACTGATGCCTTACAACAGGTTTATTATCTTCTGTATAATTCTCATTTCAGATATATTCACATCACGTCAAGTATAATTGACAAATGTTTTAATAAGTGTTTATCATGACCACTGCGCACTATGAATAATCACTATCAGTTATATTTCCTGTTACCTTTAAACGTTTCTATTGTTTCTTTCCTCCTGGCCTTGAATCCATACACTAAAGAGCAGAGATGTACATCAAACGTTTTTCCCCCTGACATGATAATTACTTTGGTGAGATGGTTTTAAGTTTTTCTATGAACACATCTTACAGGACACTACCGCAGGCCTTATCTGGCATTTAGATAACTGGTACATGCTTTTTGGTGATTGCCCACACTAGGATAGTACTTTAATAATACAAGAGTTTTAAAATTAGACAGTTGGTGCATATTGTTCTCATTGGGGTGTATAAAAGAAATGTTCCCATTTAGCTATTGATAAGGTCAGTACGTAGATAGGTTGGGAAACCAGGAAATTGAGTTAATGTTGCTTTCAACAAGAAAAGCCTTTAAAAAGGCATGGTTGGAGGCATCTTGTTAAGGCTATACAATAGTATAAAAAAGGACGGATAGGTATATGTCATATGTACATATAACAAAATGAAGACTGTATGGCGGCCATCTTGGGGATAAATTGATTGCTTTGATTACTAATCAAACAATTAGTTGTTTAATTTAAATGTCTCAAATAAAAGAACCGTTCCTCGAACATAGTGACATGGGTATATACTGTATTAACAATTTAGATGAACCAAGAACCAAACTGAAGTGAGACTAAATCTACACCGACAGAATGCCAAGATAAGTGAATGTGAATCGAACAACAGAATCAACAATCAATTAAAGATATTATGAATGTTCGCATGCATCTGAGCATACATACCGCATTGTGCTAATCAGATCTGTTAACAGTCGGGCAGAGTAATATGGCTGATCAGAGTCGGGAAAAGAGTAACACTCTAGACACGTTCGTTACATCTTCATTCATGATTCTATTTGATAAATAAGAAATGATAACACCACACTCACACCAATACACATCTATTACATTCTGTTTGGATCAGATATCATGTTTCTATTACTCCGACATATCGAGTAAATAAAATATTATTTCAAAACGAGAATCCTACAGGACAAATATACATATAGCATCTTTTGCAAAAATATATCTTTGAAGTTCGTTAAACAAAATTATAATTTAAAAGGGATGTATGCATGAGGACTTTCATCAGTGTAGTTTTTAGTTCAGGTTACCGGTAATATGCGGTGAATCATTTGTGTGTTATTATTTTATGATTTCCTAATAAATATATACAATCTAAACCAATATTCTATGGTTCAGGGAGGTTTCCTGAGTTCAGCATTTCATTGAAGTATCTTTTATAAAATGGCAATAATAATGAGCATGATTATTTAAGAGCTTCAGCGGGAATACCGTCTGAACCAGGGGATTTACCATTTTTAAGGTGTTTGATAGATGATCTATCGGATTGTGTAAAGCAATGATTGAATAAGTTTAGAAAGCATGTCAAAGTTGAATTTACATCCCGGCTTAAACAGCTATCAAACTTATCTGTAAAAATATCAAGATCATGTTTCATAATGTCTGAGAACCTACCGGTGTATTCAGCCCTCAATGTGTAACGCTCAATGTGCTGTGAGTGAGACCGCGTGCATGCTTCACGTGCCACAGGCTCGTCACGTGATGTTATCATATCAACTGTTATTGGGAGATGATCAGTCTGTTTTTGTCCGAATTTTGAAGTTATCGTAGATATCAGTAGGCACAAAAACAATATTTAACTACGCTATTCCCTTGACGACCTATGAACGTAAAGTTACCTTTGTTGTCCCACCCCGATCTCCCATTAAGAACATGTATATTTGCACATACGTAACATGTGGGTCCCTTGTGTGTTGACAACTTCATCTTTAGAATTTCTGTATATGTTAAATTGGTCGCTATCGTAATCAATCTCTTCAATAGGTAGATAATGTCCATCGTCATTTTTAATAAAACATTGCTCCTGGCCAATGCGGGCATTTAGGTCTCCTAAAGTAGTGAATGTAGCCATTGGAAAATCTAACTCAAACAGTTCAATGCCACTAGAGTCTGGCTATTCACTGTGCAGACGAGTGAAGAGAGACGATAGTGACTTCCTGACGTAGACTGCTATTATCTACCCAGTGAGTAAGTCTTTTGCCGGATACACTGGTGACATATGTGATCAGGAAAAGCATGTTCAAAATCCGCAGTATTTTTCTCCCATGTTTCTATCAATGCAAAAACATCAAATATTTAAGAAATTTAGATTTTGTATTTTCGAGTACAATCCATTAATATTCCAAGACAGAATTGATATATATTGATTTAAGTGTGAAATATTAATCATAGAGTCATTATCTTGATGTTGGACTTGGCCTGGACCACTGTCCTAGCTGTCCGAGTCTGTCAATGGGTGTATTAGGTTGCTGTCTCTACGTCGCTGACTCACAGTGACATCTCTCGCGTGTCGTCTGCTACGAACGGCCCCGGGTAGATCAAACGGGCTGTCATGTCGTCTGCTCGTGTCTGTGTTGTGGATTTGCATTCTATGCCCAGCTGTTGAGGACAGGTCCTGTCGGCTTGACTGGACATGCCTTCCCATCTCAATAAGTGTTTTTTGCACAAAATCATATCTGTAGGAGAGCCGTTTAGAATTAGTTTATCATAAGAAACATAGCACTCGTCTCCCTTTCTGCCTGAACTCTTTGACGTTTTCGTCTGTCTGACCGACTGGATAAAATCAGGTGAAATTCTTTATTTTCTTTTGCCCTTAAGATATGTTCTTGTTGCCTGGAGAATATTCTCTCTGTGTTTGTAAAAGAAGAATTTAACTATGATTGGGCGAGGCGAGCGTTTAGTTTTAAGTCTGTGTGCTCGTTTAACACCCATGTCTGCTACCTGGTTACTATTGAATTTCAGATCGTCTTGAAGGAAAGTTTTAAGTTTCTCCTCGCTTTCATTCCAAATTTCCTTCTCCTTGTCTTCAATTCAAAAGAATAAAAGATTATCTCTTCTCCACTGCGCCTCTAAATTTCAAATATTTTTTGACGTAGCTGTATTCTCCTGCTCAGGTTTCTCTATCACCTCCCACATTTCATTCTGCTCGTATTGAATAGTCTCAGATAGATTTTTCGAAATTATCGAACTTACTGTGCAAGGATTGTAGGTCGCTCCGAATATCAGTAAGGATTGTGTTGATATCATGCTCACTGCTGTCGGTCGCGACGTGCCCTGTAGAACACTGAGTTAGCCGACTCTAACGAGCCCGACTCCCACGTGGTCCCGGATTACTCTCCACATTTCCACTCATGGGGAGTAGAGCACCCAAAAATAACAATATCTGCAATTGCCTCGTACATAAACCATTTGAAAGTTTGATTCCATGCATAAACTGTCCCTTCTGTTTGTTAAGTCGGCAATTCAGGCCGATACGCGCCCTCCATAACTCAATGTTCACTCCCATGATGTGAAACACGTCCCCACGTCGCCATTACAGTCGTTCTCCTCGCAGATTAGTATCAACTATGATATGATAAATTAACACAACATTTGAGGTTATTGTGCACATTTTAGTGAGAGTATAAACGATAATAGTTTGTTAAGAAGAGTAATTCATCAATCAGATTGCATTTCGTGATTATGCCTTCCATTACATGTTATAAACTGGAAATATATGTTGGTGACTTAAAACTCCATTTGTAAAATAAAAATTGGCATCATTGATTTTAATGATTTCCTGCATTGTTCCTAACCATGAATCAATCTTCATTGATCATTAAACTACATGTTTGCACAAGACTTTGATTAATCAAGAGAGAAAGTTATTTTGAACGCAAGTTTAATTATCTTTTGGGAATGAAACGGTCAGATGGTGCTTGGTCTTGTGTAAGAAGAATGAAATCAATTCATGATATTTTGTATCATCACGTTGTAAAGTTATTTTCCTCATTTGACTTTGTTCTCCCACATTGAAGCGCAAATCGTCCCGGTGCTGATTGGTGATCTGGTTCATTTGTCTTCATTAGGACCAGACTTTGTGATCAGTAACTTTTGAATTCACACTGTCGTAAGTATGACGGCCTTGCATTTGAGTATCTGTTACAAATGAAAAACATCACAAAGAAATCAATCTCATTCTCATAAAGATTAATGTCTAAACACGTATTGAATTTTGATTAAAATCGTCGATTCATTTCTTATCTAAACTGATTGAAATGGAGAATAGTTAAACAAAATGTTACAAGAGTAAAATTTATATAACAGATCCATCTTATTGAAATAAAGGTAAATGTACAAACACGTATTGTATTTTGATTCAAATCGTATTGAAACGGAAAACTTAAATCAAACAAAATGATACAAGAGTAAAATTACAGTTTGCTCACATATTCACAGTAACGTGAAATGTATTGAAGTAACCATGATCATCCACACATTATTCAACTTCCTGTAAAGTTATTGTATCACCTGGATGAAACCGTTTTAGATTTAATACTTAGAATAAGTGAACTGCCAAAGGAAATTGAGTAATTTCGTATTATTTGTTATTGGACTAATATTTACTTCATGAGGCTGAAGAGTTGGGAGTCCATTGGAAAGGCGGGTCATTCCATATAAAGAGAATACTAAACTTGCCTTATCTAATAACATTTGATTTGATTTGATTGTAATATTACACTATTAATATTACACTGTATAGTATATAGCCGCAGATAAATGAATTTTAGGGCAATATTTCAAAATGTGATACAAGCATCAAACTTGGCCCAAATACTCCTTGGGGCTTACTTTTATGGACAAAAACGCTGGCCATCTGAAATTCAATAGGTAACAAGCACATATTTTCTGCCAGATTTATACACAGACTTGCCTTATATTGATGACTTTGGTAGCACATCATACTCTAATAGCTTTTGTAGAGTATATATTTGGGATTTTTTAATCCCAAGAAGCATTATATTTTACCTAAATTTATATTTTGAATCAGATTAAAATGATTGTGTATTTACTAAACAGTCTGTAATACCTTTGATGTAGATGAACAGGTTTCAGTGAAGTGTAATTTAATTACAGGGTATACGAATCATCACTTTCCAAGATATGCACAGAGAAGATCTAAGTAATACTGTGCGGATGACTGGGTTTCCGGATATACTTGGTCCGGTTAAACGAGGTTTGGCTGTAAATGAGTTAATGATCCGGTCATAAACTCACGTGCAAAAGAAACGTCTCCATACAAAATACAAGATATTTCAATCGACGGGCGATAAATGCGACTGAAACAGCGTTACATCATGTCTTCAGAACCCAACAATACTAAATATGAATTTTCAAAACATTATCTATTCACAACTCAGAAACACAAGTTTTAAGAAATGGTCGTTTTGGAATCTCCTTAACTAAACGAGATAGAAGCCTCAAAAAGCCAGTTTTGGCTTGTTTTGTGACGTCCTACAGTAATGACAAATTTAAATCAAAGAAGGTTATTTATGTCGAGGATATCTTTAATTAATTAAATTTCTACTTTTTCAATGTTTTAAACTTAAATACCAAATATTGTGGGCCAAAAACATCTTTAAAAAACGATTTTAGCACCCCATGTCTATTTGAACAGATGTTAAAATAAAAATTGCATGCTCTGATGTATGAAATTGTGAATACTTCTTTACAAAACATGTGGCTACGAAATACATTCAAAAGCTACTTTCTCCGACATCAATATTTCATTTTATACTGTTTTCAAAATGTGGGGACGTTTCTTTTGCACGCGAGTTTACAAAGCGAGCGGATGTAAATTTATTATTTATTAGTAGTAGTTTTTGTCAGAATAGCATTCCATTTTAAACTCAATGTTGTTGATGGACCCTTTCCAAGCGAGCAAATATTATGCATGACGTCATTAGAATGATCTAATACTTTGAACAAGTGATCATATCTAGCAGTGTCACTGTCAGCAAAGTGCAGAAGTAACTGAAATCTATTTAGACTCATGACACCAGAGAGATATGACGACCTGTACATACGTATTATTGATAGTCCAATAGTAATCTAAGGTACATTAAATGTAGTTAGATTGTAGGGACACATGTGAAACATCAAAGGAATCAACGTTTTCATTTATGTGGCATCTATGTCCTTCCATTTAGTGAGTTGTGACTTTTTATTTCTTTAAAAAGTTATATCTTGATTAGCGAACCATAATGCTTTCTTGAAAGTGGTTTTGCGAATAACCCATAAGGCTTATTTGAACTAGAATATGTCTGGATAAAAACATGCACGGGGTATCATTATGCACTAAAGCTCTTAGTCTAGAGAATTCATTGACGGGATCTCAACACCTGACGACTAATGCGCTTGTACCTGGTTATTTCTTCTTCCAATTTGCACTAGATTTTGGCCAACACTTTTCTTATATACGACTACGCCAGAACCCCATGCAGTGACATAGACGAAGACGGCAAATTCTTATGACAGGACATATTTCTATATTTCCTAATACATTAATCACGAAATTCTTACAATGTAAATAAGCAAGAAGGACAGATTCTTCATTTTTAAGAGAGACTCATAACTAATATAATACACCTGACGTGTCATTAGTCTTTAAAAATATATCCATGTCAATACTATCACTTTCAGCATCACTGCCAATCAAATTGGCACTTAGATCATTAGCAGGCATATGTCTCATTGTCATTTTAATAAAATAAAAATGAGAACTAAATATAGACTGAATTTGAGAGGTATAATTGATGATTATGTAATAATAACGTGACTCGTATCCGGCAAGAAGTGATGAACGATATTGTTACATTGCCAAACTACGACACGTAGTTGACAATCATGGAAAAACATTATTTCACTTTGCCAATCTACGAATCGTAGTTTGGCAAATGAAATTAATTTACCATTACCCATCGCCAGATACGAGATAACTCGAGACGTTATAATTCCATCAGAAGTAAAGGAAATTCAATTGTACCTATAAACAAACGTTACATATTGATAGAGCATCAAAATGCATATCAAGTTAATTTTGGCAACAGGACACCAAAAATTATTTTTGGGTTGGCAGCCAACGTGTTAAACATCTTTTTACGTAAGTGAAATACAATTCTGAAAATTGAATGCCTATTTGGCGATGTAAATCTATGAGGTTTCGTAAATTATATTTCACCATTATGTTTTAGTTTTCCGGTAAACTTGAAATTCATCGGTGCGTTTTGACGACTTTAACCTTTAAACATATAAAACACAACAGGAACCTTAAACCTTAATATATCAGCTTTAATTTTCGTATTTAATACCTCCTGGAGGCGATGTGCTGGAAAGTGATCATGTTTTAATCCAATAATCTAATGAGGTTTTTATGACTGTCATTGATCAGGCCTTAAGGTATAACTGAAATCTAATACAGACGTTTTTGTGTCATTTCCACGAGCGAAAGCAATTAAGAAAGAGCAATACTAAAGCGAGTGTAATTATTCCAACACTGTTGGAGGTTCAAATGTATCAGCCAATCAAGATAGTAATTCACTAATTTTACACTTCGGGTCGTTTAAGATAAAACATTATTTTGTGATTTCCATATATTCTGTTTAAGAGTGTAAATGTTCGAACACAGACGATCTGACAGTAGAAAAAACAATTGAAAATATCATCTTCTTTAGATACATCATGTGATATATGCTTCACTGTTATATGAATGGCTGATTAGTTTTGATGAAACGACAGCAGCTAGCCGACCTCAATATAAAAATCATAAAACCTCTACAAAACCGTTCTCTCCTCATAACTTCTCACGTAACTTCTGTTACAATTGAGCCATGTTTGTGGTTCTCGAAAACAAACCAGTGTTCAATAAAGGTTTACAGCACGGATACCATCCAAATATCTATTGAAAATATATTTTCCTTGATGTCTTGTAAGAAATATGGTCGCATACCACAGGTGAAGGAACTCTTGTCCTCTCAATGACTACGGGAACTGAAGGATGGCTCAGATTCAGACAACGTCACTTGCTGCTCAACTTACTTAATTTCCAAAAAGTGAGATTGTTCTGTCGCTTGCACAAGAAAACTAGTCTATCATATGAGAAAAAAAGAGGGAAACAACTAAAACCAAGAAGAGTCATCAGAAGATGACATATCCCACCGGTTCCACAAACTGTGTAAAACACATCTTTTACAGATACTTGTGTATCTACTACCGTACTTCAGTTAGTGGGTATTACAGATGCTGAGTTTCAGGAATGTTAAGGGTTTTAGACTTCTGCTCCAGAAGCAGTCAAAATCAACAACAACCAACATCCCTCTCATGTTTCTATGGAAACAGAACAAAATGAATTTTTCAGAAAAAATCTGATAATATCAAAAGGCACCACTTCAGTCAATGGGTAATACACATGCAAAGTTTCAGGAAGATATGATGAACGGTTTTGAAGCTGTGCTCCGGAAACGAACCTGTCTCTGAACAAAGTCCAACTTCAACATGTTTCTATGGAAACGAAAAAAAATAAAATTTTCAGAAATCTGAAAATATCAAAAGGCACCACTTCAGTTAGTGGGTAATACACATGCAAAGTTTCAGGAAGATATGATGATCGGTTTTGGAGCTGTGCTCCGGAAACGAACTTGTCTCTGAACAAAGTCCAACTTCAACATGTTTCTATGGAAACGAAAAAAAAAAAATTCAGAAATCTGAAAATAGCAAAAGGCACCACTTCAGTCAGTGGGTAATACACATGCAAAGTTTCAGGAAGATATGATGAACGGTTTTGGAGCTGTGCTCCGGAAACGAACCTGTCTCTGAACAAAGTCCAACTTCAACATGTTTCTATGGAAACGAAAAAAAAAAAAATTTCAGAAATCTGAAAATATCAAAAGGCACCACTTCAGTTAGTGGGTAATACACATGCAAAGTTTCAGAAAAATATCATGAATGGTTTTCGAGTTCTGCTCCGGAAACGAAATGATTACGGACGGACGGACGGACGGACAGACGGACGGGGCGATGACTATATCCCATGGTATTACATACCGGTTGGATAATCAAACAGTATTAAGAATAGTAAAACATGTTACGTGTGAACCTCTACCTCTGCACAGGACACAATGTTTGAGATTTTTAGAAGTTTTTGTTGTTTGGTAATATATAATATTCTCAGCAGAAAAGTGGCTTTGAGCCCATGTAAAACGACGGTAAATTTAGAAAGCTATCTAACATTACCCTTGGTATGATTCATTCAGATGACATGCTTAATATGTTTTGCAGTGATTGTTACATTCATAACTTATACTTGAAATGTAAACTTACAAACAATTACTACAATGGATATACTCATAATAAGTTGTAACATTTCCGCTAATCAGATGACCATGAGAAACGCTACTTGCCTGTATGCTAAGTACACTCAAAGGATCTCCAGCTATGAGAAAACAACTCTTTTGTCAACGTTAAGATAGACTCTCCTCATAGACAAACGCACACATACATGTAATCAGCTGGTAGTATAGGACCCCTGTAACTCGATAATTAACTCATAACTTTAATAAGATCAGAATCATGGTCTTGACCTCTGTGCTTCTGTATGAATTATCCAAAGGGTAAATGGGAACATATGACAGGTTTGGCCACATCCGCTTGATTCTATCGCCCGTTAGAGTTTCTAGGAAGTTTACCGTCTGCGGATGGGAAACATATTCTTTACACTGTGTCAGTTGAGAATAGAAGACACTTTAAATAGTAATAACACATAGCAATATCTGTTTTACGTTTTAATTGAATTATCAAGATGAAGTTTAGGGTTTAGCAGATTGTTGCAAGTACGTCTTAACTTTATATGCTTAAGTGAAATAAACAACTGTATTATTTTGTCATATATTACATCAAGCTTATTTCAGAGTAAGTAATATGTAAGCTATATACCAATAACAATCAACTTTTTTCTGTAAATAAAGAAGCAAATACAACAATTATATGTGTATAGTTTCTGATCCTCTGGTAATGTCATTAATTCTTCGTGTATTACGTAAACCCCGACATGAGGTAGAATTCACACCTAGCTGTCAATTTGTCCTCCATATATAAATGTAGTTTTTTCAATGGATATAAGGATTTACAACGGTTGCGCTGTTATTAAACTTTTTACCACAAGGGTTCTTGTGAGCAACAAGATAAATGATTGCTTAGCATACACATAACTGTAAAGGGTAACTTCTACATTAGCAGTGTCCATAAAAGCCAAGTAATGTCCCCATTAACACAGGTAATATCCTCAGACAAAAGACATTAAATGTTAACTTGAATGTCATATTTAACATAAAGATGAAAAAATATTTATGACTGCTCCAAATAGATTTATAGTAGTTAAAAGTAGTATTCGCTTGTTGAATAACTTTTTTAATAGGAAATAATGTTCATTTGTTTAAAATCATGTGATTACAGATCTCGATGAAATGAAAGGGCACGTGAATTAAGGAGAGATGGGACGAGGAAATAAAATATTTTAGATTTCGCTTATTTTTCAAAAGAGCAAGTTTATCATGTCTTGTATCCAAAAATGTAATAACATTTGAGGGTCGCCGACTGATTTAAAGAGTTATCAGTATTAATAGTACCACCCCTGTCAGCAAATTACGCTATTTTTGACCGATTTCACCTACATGTACTTAACTGAAGGGCACGCTTTCGACGATTAAGCTCAGAATCCTTTCACATACAATTTTACCACATTCGCGATTACATAGGAAGTTTATATTTTGAAAATTAATGACACTATTAAAGACAATGAAATAAAATTAAGCAGTTTTGAAATAAAAACGGCATTTTTATCATAGTTTTTCGCATATTCAACAGCACAGCTCACATACCCCCGCTTTCAAATGTAGATGAAAATAGGACAGGCACATCTATGGTAAATGTGTGAGAAGTTGAATGAATGTAGAATGTTTCAGAGTTTCAGAGTTTCAGAGAAAGACCTTTGACAAATAATACAGACCTTGTATTGAAATATGTTTTCATTGCAATAGCCAAAAAGGAAGGATTATCATGTGTGTGATTCAAAACTTAAGTACAAAATGTGTTGACCAGAATTATGTGAAATGAAATTATGTTATGGAATAAACTAACTCAACAAAAATGAATTTCAGAAATAGTTCTAACCCTCAAAAGGCACATCTAGGGATCATGGTTGACATTTGTATGAAGTTTGGTGATGCTAGCATGTATAGTTTGGGAGATCTGCTCCGCACAAAGTTTTGGGACGGACGGACAGACGGACGGACGGAAAGAATGAACGCTATATACCCCCGCTTACGCTGTAAGGCGGGGGTATAATAATGGATATTTGTACAGGCGCCTATATCCAGGTACTAATACCAGCTCATGGCGCTGAGAACAGAAGGGAGTATGGAAAATGTCTACTGGGGATAGGCGAGTTGGAAGTAGTGGGTTTTTAGAGAGGATTTGAAACTCTGTAAAGAACTGGCAGATTTGACTTCAGTTGGTAGAGAGTTCCATAATGAGGCAGCTGTGAATTCAAAGGTTCTTTGACCATAGGATGAGAGTCTGACACGGGGAATAGTGAGAAGGCGTTGGTTCTGTGACCTCAATGTTCGGCTTGGCTGGTACAAGAAGAGGAGATCAGACAAATAGGCTGGAGCTTGTCCATGGAGACACTTGTAGGTGATACACATGACTTTGAAGTTAATGCGAAATTCTACAGGAAGCCAGTGGAGGAACTTTAGAGAAGAGGATATATGGTCACGTTTGGATTTAAGACAGATGATACGAGCTGCATTGTTCTGAATTTTCTGTAGTTTCCGTAGATGAGTAGAGTTGATTCCGACAAGAAGACTGTTACAGTAGTCAAGACGAGAAAGTACAAGGGATCGAGCAAGAGAGTGGAGTCTAATGTGGTGAGTTTGCGGATGGATCCTATAATTCTAAGGTAGTGGTGACAGGTTCTGCAGAGATGATTCACTTGAGACTCAAGAGACAGATTGGAATCGATGTACACTCCAAGATCCTTTATGACTGCTGAGGGTGTAATGGTGGCAGATGCGATCCTTATATCACAGACAGGGTTTTTTGCAACTGTTTCTGAGTACCTACAATGAGTATGTCAGTTTTGTTATCATTTAATTTCAGCTTTTTAACATTCATCCAGTCTTTGATTTCAGAGACACATTTGGATTTCATCAGTCTCCGATGCAAATGAAAATAAGCCAGTCTAATTGTCTAATACCACTAGTAATGCTGCGATCCAGCTATGTTGGTGAAACATCAAGGACGGCCCCCTTGCATGTACATCCAAGAACAACAGAAAAAAGAATGATTCAAACTCAGTCATTAACGTATTTCTATTTAATTTAATATGATCAATAAAATCTGTAATGTTAATTTCAATCGTCTCATTTACCACAGTAATAATATAAACATACAAACCACACAAAAAGAATGACTAGATCTCAATCGTATGGCACTAATACATTGCGGACTTCGATTATTTATTATGAGAAATCAGTTGTTACGAAATCTGAATTGTAGCTCTCTAAACCTATAAACGTGATACTTCTTTACCAGTACAGATTATGATATATCGGTGTATCGAAGTAGCTCTCTATAAAAGCAATTCTGAAGAATATTAGGCATCAAATGTACAATGTTAAAAAACAAATCTTACATTGAAGCTTGAATAATTGTCAAACCATCAGTTTGAAAGGATCGCCCATTTTGTGATTTACTGGATAGCAGCATTCTTTGTACAAGACATGTCTATTTTGATTGCAAAAATGAAAAATGTGTTGACAAATAATTAAAATGATATGTGATAGATTGATAACTTATATCATTTTGATTCTTCATAACTGTATTAAAAGCCAATATGCACAACCACAATTATCTTGAGAAAACCGATGTGATGGTTTGTTAAAGATGTTAATCTTTACAAATATAAACATATGCATATCGCTTAATACAGGTTTGAACACTGTACACACTTTAACGTTCAAGGAAATGCCAGACGTGATGTCACTCACACATTTGAAATTACTATCACCTTAAGCTTAATCCTTATGCTCAGTGTCATGTTCCTTGGAACGAATTGTGCAGAATTAGTCAACAACAGTTAGAAGCACTTTTATATCGTAACTCGATATCTACACTGGTAAAGCGTTGTTAGACCACTAACGACGTTACCGACCATGCTTTAGACAACATAGGAATCTATGTTCAACATTTTCCATAACGGTTCACTGCAATGTATTATGGAGAGGACAATACAGCTAAAAAAAAACATTATTTTGTCTTTTCCATGTTATATACCAGGGCAAAGCGATCTGTGTGTGTGCACAGCTTCTTTATGTTTCTATTATGGGTATATAATTTTTAATCATATATATTAAATAGCCATATTCGTTTCTTTAGAGTTGGCTAAGATCAAATCTTGATCCAGTATCGACTTTTGCAAAGAAAGTTGTTTGATGATTATGACTGATATTTACTTAATGTTTCTTATTAAAGATATGAATCATTTCAAAGAGCAATTAGAATGGAGAGACACTTCTGAATAATGTACAGATCTATACATACCCTTGACATAAGTTGATGAAGCAACTTTGATTTTAGATAGAAAGACGAAGTCGAGTTTACAATCTTCAAGTTTAACTTCCTCAACCATTACTGAGAACATCCATGTTTAATTGTTTTTTAAAGATTCACGAATGATAAAATGAATGAAAAGTAATGTATATCACATTTCAATCATCACTTTAAAGGAACTCATATGGCATGACATTATACTGAACATTACATTGATTAAAGCTGAAACAAAACCGTATCCAAGAAAAGGTCTCTTTGATTCTATAGAATTAACACTGATTTTCTTCTGCAGTACTAATATTGCAGAACCATGAGAGCATGTGGTCAGTGTAACACCACCTGAACGTGGCAATGTAGAAAGACGTGTAATTGATAAAGGAGTTTGAGCCAGCTGTCTCCTGAATTCAGAGGTTAACCTACTCGTTGAGTTGCTGGGCGTTAAGCTGTTTGCATGGCAGAGTCAGGGATATGATTCCAAATATGTGCGATAAATGGCATTACTTACTTGAGAATTTTGGTAATCATTACATTCGTAATTGACATCCGAATTGCCTAGTATATCACATAAAATATGTAACCTACAGATGTGTATTTGTTTTTACATCTAGCCGTGATCCCATATTAACATCAAGGCGATACAGTGAATTGACTTCCGTCTCATCGAATCGTTGAAAGAACTTATGACATCACAAATAGCCATGGAATTTTGCTCCTCTTTTTTGCCGTTCCATCCCTAGTATCACTGAGATACCATCAGGTGATGCATAAAGGATTTTATTTTACAATAGTCCGTAATTTAAACAAATGAATTGATGTCAAAGACGTCAATGGGATGTCATATCACAATTCAGCTGTATGTATGGCATGTCCCTTGCGCATTGAATGAAACAGCTGATAATATAAAGTAATAGATCATAGCATGGTACATGACTCATACGCATACTGACACCCATGTTCATGTGCGTTGAAAACATATGTTATGTCTTCGCTGATGTAGACGTTTAATTTCATACACGTGAAAGATGGTGTAGAATCTCATCTTCGTGTTATCTGAAATCAAATATATCCATATTTTTGTAATAAAAATAGATAACATATATTTAATCAATGAAGTTTTTTTTAACATGTACAGCACTAATTACTAATAAATCACTGTTTACATATTTCCTTATCATCGGAAACCATCTCAGACACAGAGGTAGAGTCAAAAGAAAATGTATTTCATTGTTTGACATTTACATATAAACATTACCATTGCACATATATTGCTTACACGCAGCAGTCATATTCCATTCAGAATAATGATGGGAATTTTAAACAAGTTGATAGAGCACAAATTCCTGCAGAAAAACATTTCAACAACTTTCAGCAGTTAATTTCATTTACTTGTTACTTAAATTGAAAATACCCATTAACATTTTTACATTGACATGAGCCATGATTCCAAAGGTCAAGATTAATATATGTAAGCTAATGAATTTAACTAGGAGTATTTCAAACAATCCATATAGTAATAAGAGATGTATGACCCTTTCAGAACAATGAGGTTAAAAAAACAGGTACATGTAAGCCTCAGATGAAATGAGAAATTGTTTCAAAGTTGTATTGCATTCCACATATTGTATCTTCATTTTAATATGTCAATATGTAATCTGACTTATCTTGTAAAGATATATATGAAAAAAGAGTTCGCCAGTTAACAAATATGTATATGATAATAAGATTTATTATCATGTACATCTGATTTTATCTGATCTAATTCAAATGACCTATATTTCATCTTTTTTTTTTATCATTACATGACATTTATCATTATCTAATTTACATATGTAATAATTATAAATTTAACACTCACATAAGAGTAATAAGTAATGATGTACTGAAAAGGTCTAATAACGCAAGAGAGATTGTATATGTCATTCATAATTTCAAAATAGAATTGCGAAACAAATTTAAGGTTTGGAAGGATCTGCGCGCATCAAACAACTTAAACACAACATGAAATGGTTATAGAGGACGCAGATATATTGATGTAGATATAGATTACACTCCATTGTTCATTCTACGAATTCTCATTTAATCTTTCATATGCTAATGTACTGTTCTTTTGTAGTTTGGACTGCTTACGATTAGATAAAATTTCTTGAGAAGTCGATAGGATGGTGATCTTCCGCTTAAAATAAAGAATTCCTGGTAACATGACATGCAGTAATAATGATTCTTAATATGATGAAAATGTATATCAATATGAATGAGGTTTTCTACTGAACAACTTGTGATTACTTGTTCATTATTTTCTTAATGAATAAAACAATGACAACTTTGCTTTATTGTAAAACGAGAACGATGTCAACCACGAAAGTTTATTGCTATTTGAAGTGCAAAACTCCAAATAAATCATTACTCAATAATTCAAAATGAGCTTGAAATTGTGTACATATATAATGAATCATAAATTAAAATTGGCATTTATTGCCAACGGGAAATAGTGTATAAATATTAATAATATGTTTAATATTCAATCTCTCAAACTTTCTATTCATCGATGAAATCATTACATGAAAAAAGTTACCTTTCATATGTTACATTAAGATAAAAGATGAAATCAACGAGGTACGGAGTTTGTGGCAAATCAAAATGTAAAACTAGTTAACCAAGGTAAAATATTTTTCCAGATACAATGTTATCCGTTGCACTTCAATAGTTTTGCCCTTTATTTTCAGTTCAGATTTGAGTATCAAAAATACCGAAATATATATAATTTCAGATGATTCTAAATATGAAAAAGAAGTAGTTCAGCACATGCTTAAGAGTATGCAAAAGTTATATAACAAATATTCAACCCTGCAATATTTTTTAAATGTATCCTCAAAATTTAAACAACAAATTGCTCAAATAATACTTAATATTAAAATGCACCGGTTCAGCATTCATGCGGTTCATGGATACACTTTTTTTTAGAAACTCTACTACATGGTCCGGATATGGAGCCAATTATTTGAATGATGAACTTTTGGAAAATGCTGAAAATTAGAATACAATATGAGCAATGAATTCTTGAAAAAAAGGATTGACATGATGTTTGTTTGCACGACATCGTTGCTTCCCGTTCATTGATTCTCCATCATCACTACAATATTTGCCCTTATAATTATTTTCATTTGTTTTCACTAAATTTATTTCTAATGCAAATCGTAATCCTTGCTCTTTGAATAACTTACATTCTACCATGACATTTTAAAATCCTTGTTTTTTATTTGGTTTATTGTATCGTCAAACGGAGGTTCGAACACGATTTTTGTTACAGGGTGATATAACATTCTAAGCCAAAGTATGTCATTGAAATTTATATATGTAGGCCTACATCAGTTATCTCTGCTTACCATCATGTTTTCCTTCTTTGCAATTTAATCTTTGTATCTGTTTGGGAAATAATTCTTATTTTGACCGATGTTTTAAACAGGGAAACTGCAGTAGAGGATCCATCCTCGGTTACCCATGGTTTTATATATGCTCCGTTACTCTCCACTATATCACCCATGGGAAAACTTATCAGAGAAATCTGTACTCAAATTACCCGCCCTTGGCCGGCGTGAGCCAATCAAACTGCTACGCAGCTTGGACCTGCGAGCCAATGACAATTAATATCACTTTGTTTCAAAGCAAGCGAGGTCAATGTGTTAGCCATCCGTCACCGGTTATCTCCCTTGCCCATTTCCGTCTTATCCCATTGAGCATTTTCTTTGGTTACTGACTTCGTCACGCTGGCCAAGGGCGGGTAATTTGAGTACAGATTCTCCTGATAAGGTTTCCCATGGGTGATATAGTGGAGAGTAACGGAGCATATATAAAACCATGGGTAACCGAGGATGTAGAGGATCACGACAGGAGTCAACATGAGATTATGGGCCGTCTTGAAGTCTTTTCCCAGAACAGTTAAACACGAGTAGAACATGGACCATAATGGTCTACTTACTTCGTCATGTTTTTATTACTGCTCTTCTACTAATTCTAGTGAACTGATCGAATCACATAAAACATAACAAAATGCATGCGGCACACTGTAACTGCACGGTCATGATAAGCCGAGAGCGAACTGGTCTATGCTCAAATATAATGATGTCATAATTTCAATCAGTTATACCGTTACAAGAAATGGTCGAATCAATTTGAATTGGTGGAAGAAAGAATTTCAAGACGGTGAAACTTTGATATTTCCAAAACTTTAGATTCTTTAATTGATCTATATTATCACGTAATCATTATATTTTAACATAACAACAAATATTAATTTCACTATTTATTCAATTTCTACTGCATCGAAAACAACTGAATTTGATGCATCATACCTGACGAAATATGGAATTAACCGATTACAGCATACTTCCGCAGTGTTAAAAATATTTTTTAAAAGGTTAATGTATATGCGTTAAACTAGGCGTCATGCTAGAATGGAGATAAACCTTTTTTTAGTCTTATGTAGATTCGATACCAACTTTTATCATTCGAAGGCTAACGCTGACAGGTTCGGCTCAGAATAATGAAATTTTCTATTGAATCTACGTTAGATTAACCACACCGTAAAACATGCTCCTCCTGAACTTTTCGCTGGTTAGCGAGGGAAGGATCATTACTTCGATTCGCAACATCAAACACATTTTCAAATTTGAGATCGTCGTCATAGTATAGTGAGACACTTTATGTGATTTTTAATATCTACAACTGCTATTCCAATTCATTGACACTTCCTTCTGTTAGCCGAGGTTCCATGTGCCAAATTCATGAAAAACTAACATACGGTTAACACAATAAAGAAATTGATTACAAGTAGCAAATGCTATCATTTCACCATTTCCATAATGTGTTGTTGGGTTGGTTTATTTAGGAAAGTCATTGTCATTATAATTTAGTTTTCCAAAACTGTGAGGATTCTAAATCATAAACACCTCGTCCAAACGTGTATATGCAAGATGAATCGGTAACATTATTGTTAACAACATGTGTTGTATGATGACAACATATTTTACAAGAAACCTATTTACTTATTCAAACGATGAATTTAGTTGCATGGTCTTTTAATGTTTTTTACGTCTTTATTTATCAAAATATAAACAAATATTACCATTATTCATTGTAACGTTTGAACTTCTCTCTTATTCACAGAAGTTCAAAGCAATAATTCAATCTGTTTCAACATTATTACAACATAATAACTGCATAATGAGCAACTTTTAGAGATGGAATACATTAATATATACATTGATTGATTTTTGCAAGTAACAGAATACATCGTGTGATTACATAAAGCTTTTAATAGTTGTCATTGTTTTACACAGGAAAATGTCATGATGCATCATCAAATAGTTTGACGCTTCATGATTGTCATAACAATCATTACTTTATGCAATTGCTGTAAACATGTATTTCTCAAACTGAGTTGTTATTTGTTTCAATATGGTTGAATTAGTTCTCTGTGATAAATGTCAATCTTTAAATAAAATTCATATTCATGTATTCCAATACAAATCTTTAAGTAAGGAAACTGATAAAAAAAAAGGTACAGTAGATGTATAACTATAAAATATGATAATTTTGAAATTGATACATAAGTGCTAAATCATAGTATATTTCTTGTTGTTGCAATGCATCGTTTTCTTTCTGATTAGACTACTTATACTATGTAAATATATTTGTTGTTATTTGAACTTGCTCCAAGTGTACAAATCAGTACACACCTTCACTCGCAAGTAAACATTATGCCTTTATGCATAGGGTAGTTTGAAGCTCATATTAACATAATTATCATATTTTGAATCATCTCTATATGTATACAGCAATGCTTTCTGGGTACGGGAGCGGGAAATCTGGGATATACATACTTGTCTGTTTGCAGTTTATGATGATGGGGTAATTACATTCAACGTTTACCTCATTCATACATGTAATGATTCAGCCCACAAACATTCTATTCAAAATCATTTTTAGTAAACATCTCTTACATCTCATCAATAAAACCGAGGCTGTTGTGTTGATACACCATCTCTACTTTAAGATATTGCAAATAGGTGACATATCTATTTTGTTTGGCGATATGACATCATATTAATTATTTGAAGCAGAAAGGCATTTGAGCCAATCAGTATTTTTAAGGAGGAAAGATCGGTATGAATCAGTTGAGGAGCATCGCTGTTAATGCATTATTTATTTACACATGATGTTACACAGGCGTTGAAAGAAGCATACTTTCAAAATATATATTTAAAAAGAGATAAATATCCAAAGATATATAAAGTAAGTTGGCGTTCAGCACTTTTGCAGAATATAATTCATAAACAATGAGTATGATTACATGGAGTCTTTTCTTGACAAATATCATGTTTATGTCATCGAGTGAGATGTATTTATATATCCTTATTTCTGTGTTTTATGTTGACGTAGTGTGATTTCAACAACCTTCGCCAGCTGACAATATGACGTCATAACATTGTCCCGATTACGTCACATGAGTGGCGATAAAGTTTATCGAAAATCCCCACTGTAGCTTGATACAGGGTTTATTTCACTGATAGAACCGAGTATCTCACTCCAAATTATGTAATAAAATCTAATATGACCGAATAAATATTTAAAGGAGATCATTATTTTGAAATTCAATCTAAATTTTCCTTTCTTTGGTTGTTGTTTTTGACATTTAACATTTTGACATGTAATTAGTCCTCATTCGCTTTTTATGACTGAATCCTTTTTAAAATTGAAAATATCTTTTGCAAAATATCACATGATCCATCAGAACATTTTTCAGGATATTATACCACTGATGGCTGCTGCAAACTCTCCAGCATTCGCATTTCTTATGGAAAGGATATCAGTTGTAATTCTATAAGGCAAGCATAATAATAATAATAATAATAATAATTCTCGTAATAAGTTATTCCTCAGTTTATAGTGAACTGTATGTCCTCTGAAAGTTTTGACATGTTAATATTGTTATGATTTAATTGAGACATGTCAAATCTGAATCTACTTCCATATTGTACATGTTTCCATTGTAACACTAAATACAGGTACGAACATCATAACACTCAAACATCGCATTGGAACAGGTCCTTGGGGAGCATTAAGATTTTCTGGATAACAACTTCTTTATTGTGAAGATAAACGGCGTTTCGGAGTAAATGGTTAGGAACATCATTCAGCCCATGACTTTGTATACTATATTATGCATTGTCATATTCACTGCCGTTGAAGTGTGGATGCTTGGAATGATTGTGCAATGTTGAGAGAGTAATCTTGTAACAATTAGACAGTGCCTAGCGTTTTGTTAACAGAGGGTTCTAATAAAAACTAGAAATGGCCTAGCGCTTTGTTGACAGGATGATCTAGTAACACCTAGAGAGCGCCAACTGTTTTGTTGACAAAAGGTTCAAGTATAAGCTAAATGGTACCTCACCTTTTGTTGACTGAGTGATCTAGTATAATATGGAACAGGCATATTGTTTGGCATGATCAAGTATTAGTTTGTTATATGTTGATCTTTAGCTGGGACTGTATCACTAATCATGTTTGTACGAAATAGTAAAACAAAAACAAAAAGTCATTAAATTTGTGTTTCAGGTTTTTGCCATTCCCAAAAGCTTAACATGTGTTGCACTCAATATCATCAAGTATTTCCTTGAACAATATTGAAAGTGTAAAATCTTGCCCTGCGATGTCCATCTAAAATCTAAGATTATCTTAAATCTGTTAATTACTAGAAACACCATAACTTTGGTAAACTTTTAAACATAATTAAGTGATAATTGTTCGTGCTTAAACTTGTCTTGCTTTTATTGTCGTTTCTCTTCCAGAGATCACAACATATTTGTTATAGCGTGTTTTATCATGACCTTAATATACATAAAACTTATCAGGATTCTCAGTGGACCTTTTATAATTACAGGTTTCAAAGACAGAATAATCTTTATGATCGATCCATCAACTGATAGCAGTGATTACTTATGTTGACCTTTAGGAACTGTGGATGTGATGAGGTACATTGATATACAGTATTTCTCTTGAAACCGAGCAATGCATTTCCCGACACTATTTCAAATTGTATCGATATCTCTATATCTTTGTCAGTGTCAGTGTTTAATGATAGTGTTGTAGCCTGTCAGTACATAAGTCATTCTAGATAAGTCATATAGATACGCACATTGCAACATTTATGTTTTACCACCTATACATAAATGTAGTATATATCACCACTTAATCATGATCGAATTACGTTGCTGACATGAAAACATTTTAATACGCCATTAATATTTCCAAAAATCAGGCCAGTATTCAGGGGCAGAATGTGTATATTTGGCACTAAGATGAACCTAACTTAAAAAGGAATCTCAAAGTTAGAAATAATGTTTCATCATCAAATTCAACATTACAAACCGCCTAGCATGGTGGTATCTTTTATCTTGATATATATTCTTCATATTAAAGGTCAAAGGAACTTGGCTTTGTAGTTCTGTAGTCAACACATCCAAAGACGTATATCACTGGTTAAAAGCCATTTTAAAAAGCGAAAAACAAAAATAATGAAGTACAGAAATAAATAAAAAATGCAACCCATCTGTTCAATACTTGAGACGATGGACAATTGAGAACGGCGTTCATTCTTCTTCATTTGGTTTGTTTATGTAAATAACAGCTTCAAATACATTACATTTTTCTGCATTTATTGGGAAATGACAATTTCATATTCATTCATTGGAATTCTTATGAAAACACAAAATAGAATATTCATTTAATATCATATTCCATATACATAAATCTTGCAAAGTATACTTTCAGTAATATAATAAGGATCTTCCGTGGCTGAGTTTTTAAACATTCTAACTGTAAATTTCCAAGGAGTGGACCCCCTTCCAAATCGCCAGCCCCATGTATAATGTTGAATGATAAAAAAAAACCCATTAAATTTCTATCTTTTAAATATGTTATCCTGCAGATAGCAGTATCATAGTGTGATTGATAAATGAAGCAAGATTCTAATAATGAAGGATTAATTTCTTTTGGCTATGTGCTGTTGTATCATTAGAAGACGTATTTTAAGACAGGAGCAATTTAAATTGGAGCTTTAATGCAATGGTTTGTTGCTGATTCAGACATGGCATGGCATACTTTTTTAGCAATTACAGATAAGATCATTTAAGCGTCACTCGTGCGTCAATTCACTTCAAAAACTCAAATACGAGCTTGGAATTTAGAGAGAAAAACTAAGTTTGACGTGTTGAACTGTTTTATTCACTGTGAACATCACTTGTAGATGTGTCACTGTCTTAATTACTAGTTTGCCACTGAATTGCTAAGCCGTGAACAAAAATAAATGAAATAAAATAGTTGTAAATTCAATCAACGTGTCCTGTACTTGATCAAAGGGGAGTACAAATATGGTTAAAGATTCCATTGTAATCTTAAAACACATGGGGAGTATTATCAATTTGAAATGTTTACGTAATTAACGATACTGGTTGGTTAGATAAGGTTTATTATCCTCTATACACCACTCATTACAGATAAATTCACATTACGGGTAAGTATGATTGAAATTTGTTTAAGAAATCGCTTTTCCGTGAACTCTGCACACTTGGAATAATCACTATCATTAATATATCTTTATAGTTCTCCTTCAAACGTTTCTTTCGTATTTTTTTTCTGGCCTTGAATCCAGACACTGAAGAGCAGAGATGTAGTTACTTGATAAATCAAACGTTTTCTCCCCTGACAGGGTAATGGTTTTTAGGAAGATGGTTCTATGGGGTTTTTTTTATTAATGCATTTTACAGGACACTGCCGCCGACCTTCCCAGGCATTTATATTAACTGGTACATACATGCGGGAGTTTTAGTGATGCCCAACATTCCTGGTTATATGAATGATACCGCCTGTAATACAGTCTTCGAATTGGACAATGAGAAAACGAGATCTTTTCATTTTTATGAATAACACCAACGCCCCTTAACATCTATAATCTATGTGGCAGTAATGTTATTAGACTCGATTTATTGTCAGCGTATTCTGAGCTGGATCAGTCACGTACATCCTTTTAATGTGCCAATGAACACAAGCATTAGTTGACATTTTTACAGTCACTATTGGGGTAAGTTATAATATTTTGCAAATCCAAACTTTTGCCGTTGGTTATGAAAATAATTTCCAACTTAAACTGAAGATGTTTTTGGTTCAAGATTATCACACCACAAGTGTGACATATGCGACATAAATAATGATAATTTTCGAGTTTAAATGTGTTTAACAGCCCATCGTATATCAAATTTTACTTAACCTTTGGCAGTGCATGGGAAACTTCTCTCGTCAGTGGTATGGCATATCTAACAGGCATAACAGACACTCAGATAATAACACACAAGTAATGGTAGCATGAAACACGCAATATTTGCACTGGAACGCATCTAACAATTGTGACACTTAATATGTTTTACCGTGTGGATCACGTTCAACATGATTTGATTATGCACACCTTAGTCAGGTAATTAAAGTACATTGTAAATAACTTTACAAGGATGCGTTGTTAAACTCGAATCTCCAGTTCACAGCTTGCTTCACCTTTGAACAAAGCATATGGAAAACTCTAAGGATAGACTCTTCATTGGTCTGTGAAAATAAGAACAGCTGTGAAAGGGAATAATACCTTGAAGTCAAGAGTTTAAACGTAATTGGTCATAACACTTCGGTCTTCGGTCTTCTGTCTTCCAAAGATCAAGGAAACCATGTTAGATTAAGTCTCACGTCTTTGATCTTAAGTTGTGTAAAATTCTCACAATGTTAGAATGCGTTGGTTAGGTTGATGATGGTCAGATCATTGAAAAGAAACAGATGCTTATTTTAATGAAGGTTGTAGTTAGCATTACATGTTAACACTTACTACACCACTTATACGGCATGTTTATTGCTGTACAATTTAAAAAAGACGATTGCTGCACCTTCTTCACCTTAAAGGTACGATTCCTCTGATCACTACACATATGAATACTTATATAGTCTCACTGCTTACAGAACTATTTACAACTTAATCATTGATGAATGGATTATCCATTTATTGATAAATAAAAAATCAAAATTATTAAAACAGTAACGTAAAGACGATGTAGCATCTACAAGCTTCCACAGGATTGACCTTACTAATACAGATAGGGTCAAAATGAGATTGAACGATTTATTTGAATGATGAACGTTGTCCTCCGATGATCAAAGTCAGAAATCAGATTTGACTGTTTGTTTGATCGTGCAGCATATGCCGATGTCAACGTCTATACTTTCAGGATTCTTTCTGCAGGCTTCAGGTTGAAGTGTTGTGAATGGGATACAAATGGTGTTTTTAAGCGATGTTTGCTTTACTTACCACGTCGTCTCAAGAAACACTACAGAATCATGTGAGTTTTCTCACACTGAATCGCATATTCAGTATGCACACAGGCTGTTAATCAAACAGAAGGCCCATGAAACATATAATTTACAAAGTAAAGAATACACAAAATCATCATAATAAATATATTTATTTGGGAAACATTAATTGTTTAGGGAATAGTTTGTACAAATAAATAAAACACCGAGTTCAAATCTAATGTAGTCAAAGCCAAAAGAATTGTAATAAAGAAATATATATAAACTGGTGTTAATGTGCATTAAAGGCACTTTAGCACACTTTTCTCACTGAATTAAAGTGCTCTCATAACATTATGAATAAGAGTTATCATCCTTATAATAATCCTTAATTAATAAAAAGAGTTAAAGAGTAAAACGAATGTGGATGGTTCGGTTAAGCGTGTGAGTCCGTTTTCAATCAAGCAACCATTTTAAAGTGTTCACATTAAAATATCCGCTCAAAGGCAGTGATCTGATTAATGTAGCGATACTTGAACACTCAGAGTAGAGGTATATATGATACAACGATGGAATGACCAACCATTCTACCTCTCACACTGAAGAGTTCCACACCCCTGTCACTTTATATGTTGTACCATTTTCTTCGAATATGGATAGTCGTTTTCTATGGATACGAATTATCAGGTCGTGTAATGAAGTGTTTTACCCATTAACATACCAATATATTGTATAAACTTTAATAAACAATATGGCAATAAACAATATATCGTACTAATTAAATCATTCAATAACAAAACCCTCTGACAACTTTTGGTGATGTTATTCAATTGTCACATTTAAACACTGAAAAAACGTTGTTTGTTTTTAAACTAATATTAAGAAGTAATGTATTTTGATATTCAGGAAACAACAGCCAGTTATCTCTTGTAAACATCGAAAATGTTAAAATTAAGTTTATATAATTATCAGAAGAATGATCCGTATAAATCAGTTTAGGGGGTTGTCACTGCAAATGCAAACCTTTTCCACTTATGAAAATCTACATGTTGAATGATTAATATGGTGTTGAGAAGAAAAATATTGTTGACGTTTCATCATTTTGTAAGAACAAATTTCCTATTCATATAGTAGGATTTGAAAATTGTCAAAAACAATTGTAAAAGACGCATACTTTCTTTGAATTCTATATCAAGATTCCTTTCTTGGATTTATTTTACCGTTAAAGATATACATAGTTGGAAATGCTATCTGATACATGCAATTAGTCATATATTATGATTTATTGAACATTTTCCAAGATACCTTGTTATTGATGGGTGTTGTACTCTTTTCTGGAAATTAAATCAGTTGGAATTCTACATTCATAAAACATAAACATTCTGAACTGTTCAAAACTATGTACACTGCGTGCGTCATTGTATAAACATCATCTGACCATTATGCGACAATTACTCATGGCTAAGAGCTGTTACTATGACAGTGGGGTACATGAAATTGTACACTGTAACTCGCGGGGTAGATAAGGCAAAAATATTACTGTATGTCGACTACAGTACCGTGTTTGTTTTTTCTTGGAGCATTTATTTGTCCATGTCAACATTTCTACTTCAAGGAAAATATCTCATGATTCAAAAGAACATTTTTCAAGATAAATGTCATTGATGGCTACTGTAATCTCTTCTGGAAATTGTATCTGTTGGAATTCTAGAAAGCAACCATAAAAATTCTGAATTCTCATTTAGATTGATTTAGTTTCTAGTGAACTTTATGTCCTCTTAAATTGTGGTTTCAAATTGCGTTATTGTAATGATTTACTCAAAACTGTGTGAACAAAAGAAACAAATGGCGACTTATTTAGATTGAGTACAGTGAGGTTATTTGGAAGAATTTGACACGTATTTGTTTTAAAATTACTGAACATTTACTTGATATTAAAATTTCATGTGTGTTGAGAACAAGAGTAGGAGCTAAAAGGAGTTGCTGATTTAATTCAAATGTGTATCCCATTCCCAAACATCAACCTGAAGCCTGCAGAAAGTAGAGATGTTGTTATTGGCATATGCTTCCAGAAGATCAAACAAACAGCTAAACCTGACATCTGACTTTGATCATCGGAGGCAGACGCTCATGTTCAAATAAATTGTTTACCCCTCTTCATCAATCTCATTTTGACCCGATCTGTACAGGTACAGGTCAATCCGGTTGAAGCTTGTAGATGTTACATCTCTTATCAATGAAATTGATGAAGTTGAATAATACTTAAGTTACTGTTTTCATATTTTTTTTATTTTTGAAATATCAATACATGGATAATCCATTCATCAATGGTTAAGTTGTAAGTAGTTCTGTAAGCAGTGAGACTATATAAGTATTCATATGTGTTGTGATCAGTGGCATCGTACCTTTAAGGTGAAGAAAGATGCAGAAATCGTCTTTTGACATCAATAAATATAAGTATAAGTAATGTAGTAAGTGTTTACATGTGATGATAAAAACTACAACCTTCATTAAAATAATCCTGGTCTCTTGTTCATGATCTGACCATCATTATCTGGAATGTCAGCCAAACTAACGCATTCTGTATGCAGTTCTCTAAGAAATGAGACTATGTAATTATTCACATGTGTAGTGATAAGAGGAATCGTACCTTTAAGGTGAAAAAAGATGCAGAAATGGTCTTTTTACATTGTATAGCAACAAACATGCCGAATAAGTGGTGAAATAAGTGTAACATGTGATGATAAAAGCTAATTATTTCAAATTAGAGTATTAATGCAAAAGTTTATTGCTAATTCAGTCATGGCATGGCATACTTTTTTTGGCAATTACTGATAGGATCATTTACATCAACTCACCTTAAAACCTCTAATAAGAGCTTAGAATTTAGAAAGAAAAACCAGGTTTGACGTGTTGTCCTGTTTTGTTCACTGTGAACATCCTTTGTAGATGTGTGTCCCTGTCTTAATTAATGGTTTGCTATGTACATTGCTAAGTTGTGATATAAAATGAAATAATTGTAAATTCAATCAACGTGTGTTATACTCTTTCAACGGGATAGCCAAGAAGAAAAAAGTTAAGTTTACGTTTGTACTCTCAAAGGGCATGGAAAGTATTGTCAAAATAAGGTTTAGACTTGTTGCATAATTAACGATAACTGGTTGTTTGCACTCCTTGCACTGTGAATAATTACTATCATTTGTATGTCCTGTTTCGTGTGAACGTTTCCATTGTTTCTTTGTTCTGGTCTGGAAACAAGACACCTAAAAACACAGATGTATTTACCTGAAAAAAAACCAGACGTTTTTCCTCCTGACAGAGTAATGAGTTTAGTGAGATGGTTCTTTTTCATTAACTCATTTTTCATGACAACCCTGCAGGCCTTCTCTGGCATTTAGATGATTATTACATGCAGACGGGCGTTAAGCGGTAAGCTATCCATAAGGTCAGTACACAGGAAAGGTAGAAACCAGAAAACTTGAAAGTTAATGCTGCTATTTAAAGATTAGATCATGTTTCCTGGACCAGTGACATACTGTTTTTTTATGTTTTGTAATTTCCCATGTTCATCGGATCAAAGTAAAATGTCATCTTTTTCACCGTAGCTTTGCAAACGATAAGTATCAGATTGATCGCAGCAGCTGTTCAAATATATTGTTGACAGTGACAAAATAAAGCCGTAAGATTGGGTGATATCATGCTTTCATCATTTAGCGATCTTTACTCTTTTGGTGATAAACGAGTATATGTAATAGATGCAATCTTCTAGATGAATCTAAAGTACATGTATATTTTGAATGTCCGCTGGTTGTTCCTTTCTTGGCTGAACGTGGACAATTTCTAAGACAACATTATGGTCTGAGACTCAATTGAGCCCCAAAATCCCTTTATTCGGTATTCAGGTGACTGTAAATTGCAAATTGTTGAATCATATTTTTCTAGCTGGAAAGAGACACATTTATATAAGTTGAATTAGAAATGAACCATGTCTTTTAAAACATTCATTGTCACATTGAAATATTTTTTTCAAGTTGAGAGGTATATTGCCAGAATGAAAAACCAACAAAATGAACTTACAAGAAAATGGTTTCTTTTGCAGAATTTATTCAAACTCGAATATGTGAATCTTTTGCAATCTGTTATAATGTATGTATAATATTATCTTATGTGAATGTACTTACTCATGTGAATAACCATATTTGGAAAACAAACCAACAAGTAATTTTATATGTACTATGTTATTACTTTGAACATACTATGATATTGCAGGGACCTGAAAAGGTAGACAATGATGAGTCGAGAAAGGTAGCAGTTTGACTTGAGGCTTATAAATATATGACTGAAGGTCCAGGACAAATTCACTAACAGATGATCAAAAATCAACATCCTATAGCACTTTGGAAGCTTGCAGGCTAAAGCTCCCGATAGAACATGTTGTTAGATAAAAACAGTTTGGTGTTACCTTGTTGAGACACTGGAAGGTAATCACCATCTATAAACGAGGAAATGTCTTTGTTAGATAACGAGCCAATAGTCGAGCTTGATTCCAGTTAGAGACGCAAACACACAAGCATTACCAAGTCAACCTAGACTGGTCCTCTAAACCTATAGCTCTCTATGTGTTCATCGGCACAAAATTGCCTTCTTAAAATCTACATTTATAGGACTAAACAATAGAATTGTCATATTATTTCGTCGAATAACTGAGAGATACTTATAGTCTACAAAAACAACTTTTTGTAAATCCATCTCTTTTCATGTGTAAGCATTTCTACTTCACTGTATTTCACTAAATGCATGTTTTCTTCGCACATAAATGTTATCAGACTAGTTTAAATCTTTGTAATATCTTAAGTTCTCCAGATAATTCTGACAGCTATAACTCTTGTCAGATGAATAGCATCAATGCCACTAAATACCCAACAATCTTTGTGGCAGCATTATCAGACTCGAGTATGTGTCTCAGTATTCTGAGCTCGATCAGTCACGTAGACCCTTTTAGTGTGGAAATTGTATAAAAGGATTAGTTTTACTATTACTTTGGAGGTAAGCTATAGCCGATCATTGTGACAATAATTCTTAACTTACACTGGAAATGTTTTCTGTTTAAGATTATCACACGATAATTCATAACTTACACTGGAAATGTTTTCTGTATAAGATTAACACACGATAAGTGTGACAAACGACATAAATAATGATACTTTTTTCCGTTTAAATGTGTTTTTATCGTCCATCCTATATCATACTCATTTTCTGGCAGTGATATGATAGTGGTATGACATATCTAACAGGCCATACAGACACAAGTAATGGTAGCATGAAACAAGCATTGTTAGAAACTTGATATGTCGTGTTGATCATGATCAACATGATTCGATTATGCACCCCTTAGTCAGGTAATTGAAGTACATTGTTAATGAACTGAGGTTAATAACTTTACACGGATAGGTTGTTAAACTCGAATCTCCAGCTGGTAGTGGACAAGTTCAAAGCTTGCTGCACCTTTGAACAAGGCATATGGAAAGCTCTATGGAAAGACTCTCCACTGGTCTGTGCTAATAAGAACAGCTGTGAAAGGGAATAATACCTTGCAGTCAAGAGTTTAAATGTAATTGGTCATTAACACTTCGGTCTTCTGTCTTCCAAAGATCAAAGAGCTTAAGAAGGAAATCATGTTAAATTAAGTCTCATGTCTTTTATCTTAAGTTGTGTAAAATTCTCACAATGTTAGAATGCGTTAGTTATGTTGACATTCCAGATAATGATGGTCAGATCATTGATTCGAAACAAAGACTATTTTAATGAAAGTTGTAGTTTTTATCATCATATAAATACTAACTACGCACTTATACGGCATGTTTATTTCTGTATAATGTCAAAAGACGATTTCTGCATGTTCGTCACCTTAAAGGAACGATTCCTCTGATCACTACACATACATGTATGAATAATTATATAGTCTCACTGCTTACAGAACTACTTACAACTTAATCATCGATAAATGGATTATCCATTTATTGATATTTAAAAAATCCAAAATATAAAAACAGTAAGTTAAATATTTATTAACTTCATCTATTCCATTGACAAAACAATGTAACATCTACAAGTTTCCACAGGATTGACCTGAATCTGTACAGATGGCGTCAAAATGAGTTTGATGAAGAGGTGCTAAACAATTATTTGAAAGATGACCGTCTTCCTTTGATGGTCAAAGTCAGATATCAGATTTGACTGTTTGTTTGATCGTGGAGCATATTCCGATGTCAACGTCTATACTTTAAGAATTCCTTCTGCAGGCTTCATGTTGATGTGTTGTGAATGAGGTACAAATGGTGTTTTTAAGCGCTGTTTGCTGCACGTTGTCGCAATAAACCACTTCAGAATAACCAAATGTGTCTTCTCACATTTGGCTCTTTGTTGAGACAAATAATGTAAAGGATAATGAATCGAATATTCAGTATGCACACATACTGTAATTTAGTAGACCCATGAAACATATGATTTTTATAATAGTAAACAAAAACTACACAAACTCATTTCAATAAATATATTAATTTGGGAAAAAACATTTTTTTGTTGAGAATAGTTAAAGTAAAAGTTTGTACAAATAAATAAAACACTGAGGATAACTTCAATGTAGTCAAAGCCAACAACATGGCAATAAAGACATATATACGGGGTTGGTATTTATGTCTATGATTCTTCCTTGCATTATATATTTTAATAACGAAGCCCTCTGACAACGCCCTCTGTTACGTTTTATTCATGCCACATGATGAAATTGCTTTTTTGTTCCATTTAAGCTAAGAAATAGTTTTATTTGTTTTTCTAATTAATATTTAAAAGACTTGTCTTTTGATTTTCAGGATACAACACCCAGGTATTTCTTATAGACATCGAAAAAGGGCTCCAAAGGGCGTTTTGGAGAAATATTGTGTTGACGTTACAGCAGTTTGAAAGAATGTAATACGTATTTAGCGTGTTTTGAATGGAAACTGGTAAAATAAAACTGTGAAGAGAAAAGCCAGTCTAAATTCAATCTAAAGGTTCCTTTCTGGGATGGGTTTTTTTACCATGTAATATGTGTATCTGATACATTTAATTAGTCGTCATTTGCTTTTATGGCTTAGTTTTTTCATATCTTCGAAGGGAAATTGAAAATAGGTTTTCACAAATAATTCATGATTCATCAGAACATTTTTCAAAATACATGTCATTGATGGCTTCCGGAAATGATTACAGTTGCAATTTTTAGTAATCACCATCACACAAACTGACACCTGATAAAGACTGATTCCTTAGTTTTTGTTGAACTTCATGTCCTTTGCAATTGTTCACGGGTTTTCAATTTTATTATTTTAATGATATAATTGAAATGATTTGAACAAAAAAGTAAAAGGTGACATTGAGTACAGTGAGGTTATGCATCTGTATGGGAGATTTTCAGAATGAATAGAAACATATTTGTTTCAAAATTACTGAACATTTAATTAAAATGACTTTTTCATGTGTGTTAAGAGCTTGAGCTAAATAGGTTTATCGATTACATTAAAATTGCCAAGTTATGTTTTACAGGGCCGATTCTTCCGGAGACAAAATTGAAAAGGACACTGACATATTGCATTTGATTGATTTAAATGGTGGACCACGGTATTCCATACTCTTTTTTTTTTACCTTTTTTGGCCTAAAACATTTATCATACATTATATCCGTTAACACTCTGATTTCAGGTCAAATATGAACCTGCTTACTGATTTTAGATGTTTCCATTAGATTAATAAATTTCAATACAAAAAGGAATAATACCCTTACATCATTTAGGAATAACATGTTATTAATGCCTTTAAATATTGTAGTTATGCATTCCATTTCTCGATACAATTCAAAGATTATCAGCTGCAAAGTGCTTCACGTTTTATCGACACAGCTGGGAAAATGCTTAATGTTTTACATGAGTGTCATTATCATTCCCTTATCTCATTATATATACATGTATCTGGAACTATATCAATGATGAACGTTCAACTCTAATGCACGACTCAAGTTCAAACTAAACATTTAGATACATAACACATTTTTATGTAGAATAATAAAACTATTCTAAGTATTTAAAGTTAGTATTGGGTTTTTTTTCTTACCATATGTCAAACGGTTTAATCATTCAAATTCATAATCACTTTCTTAGAGAATCTTGCCCGGTGATGTCAATCTTTTTCTTCAGAAAATATTACATGTTAAAATGTTTAGATAATAATAGGTGATAGTGTTCATGCTTAAACGTTACTTTGCTTTTATTGTATTTCTCTCATTAGATGTTCAGAAATAACAAAAGAGACGTTTGATGCACATTCAGTGTGTGTGATGGTTTTATATTAATGTACATAAAATTTGTCAGAATTTTTAAAAGAATGTAATGGAGACTTTACCTTTACATGGATATTTTTTTCTCTTTCAGAGATCGCAAATAATTTGTTGATTCAATGATTTGATTCAACTAATTAGGTATGTAAACGACTCTTACAGGTTTCGGAGACATACCCATCTTTATCAACTGACAGCAGTGATCATTCATGTTGACCTTTATGGAAGAGATAACGATATTGTTGATCCGTTGATGTGATGAGTCACATTGGTATACATTATTTCTATATACTTATGTTGTTTTGCATGAAAGAGTACAATGTATTTACCAACATCATTATAACTTGTATCAATATCTCGACAAAGCTCCTTTGATGTGTTTAGTGATTGAGCTGTTATTGTTCAATCAGTTATTGTGTCATTCTTATAGGTACGTTCATGTCAACATTAATATATTATCCCTTATCATACATGAATGAAGTAGATATCACAACAAATAAAATAATAAAATTAAACTACAATTTAATTTAAATGTATCAGTGTACCAAAGGAAATATTAATTTTAACAATAAGTTCCCTATCATGATTGCTTCTTATAGCTTTTGATGCCACCTGTTCCTATTAAATATCAAAGTAATCTTCATTTGTATACAGTTCTTAAGTTCAAAAGATTAACTCTCATATCAGTGAGTAAGCTCAAAATGAACTAAAACGTCCAACAAATCAGTTCCTTTAGATGTTGCTCAATTCAGAACGGGGTCATTGCTTTGCTTTTAATTTGGTTTGGTTATATTAAACAAATCTTTAAATGCCTGATGCGTTTTGTACTAATAAGGAAATGATAATTTAATGTGGATTTTTGTGGAACATTTGTACATGGTGATGTTAAAACACAAAACAAATTATCCATTTACAGTAATATTCTTTACACTAAAGCTTCTCAGCATGCCGTCGATCAACATGTATTTTCTAAAACATAACTCAAGAATTCGAATAAGGAATTTGATATTGTTATATGCATAGCAATGTAATTTCTTGTGTGCCCTACATCAACATAACACCTCTTTCTCTGAAACGAATGAACGAACCTCTGAAAGCATTGATATACTGTTCAGTCATATTATCAAATAATACTATTCACTCTATCTATCATTTTGTTTGGATGTTCTGACACCTTCAGTGTATGGCGGTTCTTCTAGACAGAAAGACACATAGGCTTCCTAACATCCTAAAGTGCACTACTGCAAAACAAGAGAAACTACATATCTTTTCAGTGCCGTGATTATTTGCCTTATCTGTTCATGCATTTACATTAAATCTACAATCAGATCTTGTAGATTTGATAAAATCATCACTTCTGTCAGAGGCATTTTAGAATTTGTAGAGATGAAGGAGAACCAAGATATATGGATAATTAACTTCTTTATCACAATGATCGTGACGTTTCTGTGTATATATTAACACCCGTATTAAGCATCCATTATAATAAGGAAACAGACTATCCATGGATTTAACATCATCGTTTACAACTTCTTTATTTTCTTTCATTTTCCATTAAATGTTTTGTCTTTCAACGATAGTTGAAAAAACACCAAATTGTTCTTGCTGATAACCACCATCAAATACGTAGCATCATCGACATCGGTTTTAATTCTAGTAAATTGATTGTAAATCTTACAGTTAAAAAGGAATCATGATAAATGAAGAAGATTCAAATAACGAAGAATTCATTTCTTTTGACGTTGTGATGTTGCATATTTTAAAGTTCTTATGAGTTTTCACCAGAAGCCCTATTTTTAAATTAGATTAATGCAAAGGTTTGTTGCTAATACAGTCATGGCATGGCAGACATTTTTTTAGCAATTACAGATAAGATCATTTACGTGTCACTCGTGCATCAACTCACGTTAAAAACTCAAATACGAGCTTGGAATTTAGATGTGTGTCCCTATCTTAATTAATAGTTTGCCATGTACATTCCTAAGCTGTGATATGAAATGAAATAGTTGTAAATTCAATTAAAGTGTGTTGTACTCCTTCAACAGGATAGCCAAGAAGAAAACAGTTACGTTTTCGTTTGTAATCTTACAGGGCATGGAGAGCATTGCCAGGTTTAGACTTGTTGCATAATTAACGATAACTGGTTGCTTAGAACAGGTAATTATCCTGTATATATTTCCCATTTTAGATACTCTGAATAAAGAAATAAGAAACACACATTACAGTAAGTATGGTTAAGATTCATTTTTAAAAACGTTTTTCAAGAACTCCTTGCACTGTGAATGATCACTATCATTTAAAGTTCTATTGGGGTTTTTTTCGGGCCGGGCAAACATACACTTAAAACACAGATGTCTTTTCTTGAAAAAGGGACAGTTTCCCTCCTGACAGAGTAATGACTTTAGTGAGATAAATTTACACTTTACACGACAACCCAACAGGCATTCTCTGGCATTTAGATGATTACCACATGCAGACGGGCGTTTGTCTGATGTCCAACATTCTGGTTACATGATACCTCCTGTAATTAAGTCAGACTTAATGTTGCTAAAGATTAGTTATTCATGGCTCCTGGACCAATGACACATTGTTTGTATATGTTGTTTGAAAACACATGTCCATGTTTTTTCATACTTATTATATCTCATCGTTATGTAAAAAATATGGCAATGCAAACAATAAGTATTAGATTGATCGCAGCTGGTGTTCAATTATACTCTTGTTAAGTCATGTCAGCGTCTGTGTTACTATTTGGATGTGGTTTAATGTTTGTGGCTTACTGTGATCGTCCATTGAGGTAGCAGGTTCAAAGTTGTTTTACATTGTAATGTACAATGTCACCGTTACATCTTATACGACTATCTTCATTTTATATATTACAGTTGCAAGTGTCTTAATTAACTCTCTGTATATTTTAGATGGACAATTAATAAATGCATGTCTATAATATTTAATTATTCGTTTTGTTTAATTTATGCTTTGAAAATTTGATTGTAGATACACGCAGTTTTTTCAAAAGAAACTGTATCATGATATCTGTTCGATACTTCAACATTTTCTTTTGCAAATTAAATGTGTTTAATTGCATTAAATGCATTAAGCTCATGGGTATGACATCAACAAGCGATGCTGTACGACTGACATGATATAGCTATAGTGCAAGTCCAGTGACAAAATAAAGCATTAAGATTGAGTGACATCATGCTTTCACCATTTAGCGAGATAAACGAGTATATGGAATATGTTATTACTCTGTTATACTCTGTTGTTGCAGGGACCTGAAAGGTAGACAATGATGAGTCCAGAAAGGTAACAGTGTGAGGTGATGCTTATAAATATGTAATAGAGCTCCTGTACGAATATATTAACAGATGATCAAAAAACAGTATTGATGACTTGGGAACATTGTAGGATAAAGCTTCCAATGGAATCTTGTTCTTAGATAAAGCAGTTTCGTATTACCTTGTTGAGACATTTGAAAGTAATCGTCATCTATAAACAGGGAAATGTCTGTGGTAGATAAAGAGGCAATAGTCGGGATTGATTTCAGTTAGAGGCTAAATTCATCAGCATTACCATGTCAGCCTACACTGGACCTATAGACAGCATTCTATAAGTACATCGGCATAACAGTGCCTTCTTAAGATCTACATTTATATGACTAGACAATGCACTTGGTACATTATATCGTCGAATAATTGAGAGATACTGATGGTCTGCATGTATATATTGAAATATTAAATTGTTATGTATATCCGTCTCACTCTCCGAGATACTGGAGGGTAATCAGCATCTATAAACGAGCAAAAGCTTGCGTTAGATAAAAAGACAATAGTCGAGCTTGATTTCAGTTAAAAACACAAACACAAAAATATTACCAAGAAAACCTAGACTGGACCTCTCGACCTTTAGCTTTCTATGAGTTCATTGGCACAAAATTGCCTTCTTATAATTTACATTTATAGGATTAAACAATATAATTTGAAATATTATGTCATTAAAATGACTGAGAGATCATTTTGGTTTGCACTACAATTAAAAATTAATAACTTTTAAACACTATGGTAAAGATTAATCAACTTCATCAATTTTCATTGACAACACAATGTAACATCTACAAGCTTCCACAGGATTGACCTGTACCTGTACAGATCGGGTCAAAATGAGATTGATGAAGAGGTGCTAAACGATTTATTTGAACGATGAACGTCTTCCTCAGATGGTCAAAGTCAGATGTCGGGTTTAACTGTTTGTTTGATCGTGGAGCATATGGCGATGTCAACGTCTATACTTTAAGGATTCTTCCTGCAGGCTTCAGGTTGTGTTGTCAATGGGATCCAAATGGTGCTTTTAAACGATGTTTGTTTTACTTATCATGTCGTCTCAATAAACCACTACAGAATAATCAAATATGTTTTCTCACATTTGGCTCTCTGTTGTAAGACAAATAATGTAATGGATAATGAATCGCATATTCAGTAAGCACACCGACTTAATTTAGTAGGCCAATGAAGCATTAAATTTATATAATAGTTTTTTAAAAAAAAGCTCTTTTCAATACCTATATAAATTTGGGAAACACTAATTTTTGTTGAGAATAGTAAAAATAAAAGTTGGTAACTTCGTTCTCGTTTGATATTTAACTCGGACACATGATAAATCTCCACATCAAACTCGTGGACACATGGTAACTTATAATATACGGGGTTGGTATTTGTGTCTATGATTCTTCCTTGCATTATATATTTTAACAACGAGGCCCTCTGACAACGCCCTCTGTTTTATTCATGCCACATGCTTTCTTGTCCAATTTAAGCACTGAGAAATGTTTTTATTTGTTTTACAATTAATATTTAAAAGACTTGTCTTTTGATTTTCAGGATACAACACCATGTTATTTCTTATAGACAACGAAAAAGGGCTAAAGGTGACATTTTAGATTGAGTACAGTGAGGTTATGCAGCTGTATGAGAGATTTTCAGAATGAATAGACACATGTTTTTTTCAAAATTACTGAACATTTAATTTATATGACATTTTCATGTGTGTTAGGAGCAGGAGAAAGAGCTAAGTAGGTGATTGATCACATTACAATTGCCCAGTTATGTTAACATTATTCCATATTTGTTAATCGTTTTTTTGCATAAAACATTTATCATAACTTATATCCGTTAGCACTCTGAATTCAAATACAAATCTGCTTACAGATTTTACATGTTACCGTTAGATTATTTAATGTCACGAAAGTAATAATACCCTTACATCATTTAGGAATAACAATCTATTATTGCCTTTATGCCTTGCATTTCTCGATACAATTCAAAGACTTAATGCTGTTGAATTAACCAGTCAACAGCTGCAAAGTGCTTCACGTTTTATTGACACAGTGGTCAAATAACAGCTGGGGAAATGCTTAATGTTTTCCAGTAGTGTCATTAGTATTCCGTTAACTCCTTATATCTATCTGGAACTATATCAATTATCAACGTTCACGAACTTTAATGCACAACTCAAATTCTAACTAAACATTTTGATACACAACACACTTTTATGTGGAATAATAAAACTGTTCTAAGTTATTAAAGTTATGTGTGAAAGTTTGTTTTTTCTTACCATACGTCAAACGGTTTAATCACTTTCTTAGAGAATCTTGCCCGGTGATGTCAATCTTTTTCTTAAGATTATAAAAATCTGGAGTGGTTTACAGGAAAATTTTACATGTTAAAATGTTTAGATAACAATAGGTGATAGTGTTCATGCTTCAACTTTACTTTGCTTTTATTGTATTTCTCTCATTAGATGTTCAGAAATAACAAAAGAGAAGTTTGATGCACATGCAGTGTGAGTGATGGTTTTATAATAATATTCATAAAATTTGTCAGAATTTTCAAAAGAATGTAATGGAGACCTTACCCTTACATGCATATTTTTTTCTCTTTCAGAGATCGCAAAATATTTGTTGTAGCGTGTTTGAATCAACTACAGGTTTCGAAGACATAACCATCTTTATCAACTGAAAGCAGTGATCATTCATGTTGACCTTTATGGAAGATAGAATGATATTGTTGATCCGGTGATGTGATGAGTTACATTGGTATACAGTATTTCTCTATACTAATGGTGTTTTGCATGAAAGAGTACAATGCATTGACCAACACCATTACAACTTGTATCAATATCTCGACAAAGCTCCTTTGATGTGTTAAGTGATTGAGCTGTGATTGTTCAATCAGTTATTGTAGATTATTGTCATTCTTATAGGTACTTTCATGTCAACAGTTTTATCTGTTGTCTCGTATCGTACATGAATGAAGTAGATATCACAACTTTGTTGAACTTCTTCTGTTTCGAATTATTTTGCTGATATGTTTTTTTTTTTTTTTTTTTTTTTTTTGATTCCCAAAATTGATAGTGGTATTCACAGAAGAGGCGACATCTGTAAAATTAAAATTAAACTAAAATTAATTTAAGTTTTTACATTTAAAGATAATGTAATCTCCCTGTTTTTTCGATGTTAATTCGTCTATTCATAAAGACCATTCTTTCAAGTAAACAAAACTCAACGAATTATTTTTAAGCGTCACCTACTTGCCGAGATATTGCTGTCCAAAGTGAGCAAAATTGGCAAGCTAATTATATGATATCTGAAACGGTATCTAGGCCCCTTATAGTGCAGCATAGCATTCGTTAGCGTTGTGACGTCATACTCAGGAGTTGCCTTCATTCAAATCCTTAGATGATTTGTCGATTTCGTCGATAATTCGTTTAAAACATTTTGACAACAATGCATGTTTCCGATAGAATGGTTATTTGTGCTTCTGTAGGGAGTAATTTCGAAGTTTTTGGAGCAATTTCGAAGTTTTTGGAGCAATTTTCGATATTCAATCGTTGATTTTAGATTTGTTCTTTTCCCAATCGAGTGGAGTGTTTATTTTATAGGCTATAATATGTTTTGAAATGAATAACTGACAAATCAAAAATAAAAACGATCATGCAATTTGTTATTATTATAAACGTCATTTTTATATAAATTGTTATTGTGATTGACTTTGTGTTTGAAGTGGCCTATAGTTTGCGGTCTACTGCGTCAATATTTCTCATGGTGACTTTTTATCGTTGACAATAGAATACATGCATTATAACTAAGAAAATCATATAATTTTCATCCTTGTTCCCGGTTTACAGTTTTTAAAAAAGTATTCGGGCGTTCGTAAAATCTATAGTCGTGTAAATTTACAATCACTTAGATTCAGTGTAATACCACTGACCTAAAATATACATTTATAGACACAGCACCGCATGAGCTTTACTGAAAATCAGACTTTCTCATTTTCCTTGCATGATATGAAATAGACATAAATTATTCATAACATTTACATTAGTGGAAGATATGAGATTTAGAAAACTGTATTTTGATATTGGATACTTCAAATATTTACCAAAACTTTTACTTAGTCTAAGTAGGCTTTACAGTAAAAGGAGAACAAGTATTCAACTTCAATCAGATTAAGATTAGGTAATTTACAAAAAGGAAAACTCTTAAAACATTGTTATATCTAACAGTCTCTAAACTAAGTTCAAATTTACCAGGAAACTTAGAGTCTCAGGAAAAGACAGCATCACTTTTTTATATGTAACAATGTTTTTAGGAGAATCTGCTGATCCATTTTCCTAACATTTATGTTGCAAGTGAGTATTGGGGTTAATTCGTGCGTTTTTGGAAAAACAATACTGTTTAAATCACATCGATAAAAATATGGAATACCGTATTCGTTGTAATAGAAGCCCTGGGCGTTAAAAAAATTGGAAAAAGGGGGCGTTTATTAAAAATAACTTTAAAAATCCTTAAAAGGGGGCGTTTATTACAAGAATGTCTGTTGGTGTCCAAAAGAAAAAGAAACATCTATCTTATTTCAAAGTTTTAATCAAAATAACTGTATGAAATAGATGTAAAGAAGAGTTAAATGTCGCAGTTTATTATTTGTATCAAATTCCAACCGGTATTGATACACAATTTGCAATGGAAATTTAAACTAATTAACACTCACGAAGATACATCGAGTGATTGAATCCGCCATCTTGCCGCGTCATTACTCTTATCCAATGAAACGTTAGTCTGCTAGGAATCTGAATATAACCACCAATGAACGGCATCATTAACACAATCAGGTGATAAGCACATGGTGCAGAACGATTATGTAAACGCTATTTCCGGGTCATGATATTCTTTATTTAAATCACAATAAAGAAGATATTGTCGTCATTAGAAGCAAAGACTTATATGGCATCTAATTCCTTGTTAGAAACAAGAGACATAAGAGGTTGATAGCAAGATTGAAAACTCTCCTTTAGTGAAACATCAGTAAGGTAAGTCGATACAAAAGTGGGGCGTTTATTAGTGGTCATTTTCCGCGAGTTAAAAATGGCTATGGGGGCGTTTATTAGGAGAGGGCGTTTATTAGGATGAATACGGTATGTATCTTTCCCATTTTCAAATGAATGAATTGGAACTATAGAAATTTGATCATTTCCACGAAACGTGCATTACGGCAAAATAAGAGAAACTACATATCTTTTCAGCGCCGTGTACACGGGATTATTTGCCTCATAAAATCATGCATTAACATTAAATCTACAATCAGATCTTGCAGATTTTATAAAAACATCACTTCTTTGAGAGGCATTTTAGAAGTTGTCGAGATGAAGGGGAACCAAGGTCTATGGATAGTCATCTTCTTTCCTACAATGATCGTGACGTTTCTGTGTAGATATTAAAACATATATTAAGTAACCATTATAATAAGGAAACTGTCATAGATCTTTGTTTTTCTTTAAGAAATCATCGTTTATCACTGTTTTATTTTGTTTCATTTTCCATTACATCTTTTTGTCTTTCAATGTATACGGGAATGTTGAAACATGAGATAACTGATAACTACCATCAAATAAATAGCAAATATCGGTATTAATGTTTGTTCAAGTAAATTCATTGCACATCTGAAAATTAAAAAGTAACCTTGATAAATGAAGCAAGATTCTAAAAACGAAGAATTCATTTCTTTTGGCGATGTGCTGTTGCATATTTTAAAGTTCTTATGAGTTTCCACCAGAAGATTTCTTTTTAAAAGAAGCATGTTTAAATTAGAATTTTAGTGCAAAACTTTGTTGCTAATTCAGTCATGGCATGGCATGAAGTTGTTAACAATTACAGATAAGATCATTTACGTGTCTCTAGTGCATCAACTCACGTTAAAAACTCATATACGAGCTTGGAATTTAGAGAGAAAAACTAGGTTTGACGTGTTGAACTGTTTTATTCACTGTGAACATCACTTGTAGATGTGAGTCCCTGTCTTAATTAGTTTAATATAAAACGTGTGTTGTACTCCTTCAATGGAATAGCCAAGAAGAAACATTAAGTTTTCGTTTGTAATCTTAAAGATCATGGAGAGTATTGTCAATAAAGGTTTAAGAAATTCACATTACGGTAAGTATGGTTGAGATTTATTTTTAAAAATAGTTCCCAAGAACTCATTGCACTGTGAATGACCACTATCATTTATATGTCCTGTTTCGTGTAAACGTTTCTATTGTTTCCTTTATCTGGCCTGGAAACCAGACACTTAAAACACAGATGTCTTTACTTGAAAAAGGGACTTTTTCCCTCCTGACAGAGTAATGACTTTAGTGAGATGGTTCTATGTGTTTTATTAACACAATTGACACGACAACCCCGCAGGCCTTCTCTGGTATTTAGATGATTATTACATGCAAACAGGCGTTAGTTTTATGTACCAAATTCTGGTTACATGAAAACGCCTGTAATTATTTTTTTAAATTAGACACTAAGGTGAAGATTGTTTCCTTTAGGGTGTATACAAAAATGTTCCCAGTAAGCTATCCATAAGGTCAGTACATAGGAAAAGTATGAGATTTTAGTGTTAATGTTGCTAAAGATTAATGAGGCATGGCTCCTGAACCAATGACAGACGGTGTTTATGTGTTTTGTGAAATCACATCTTCATGTCTCTTTCCTACTTATTATATCTCATCATTTAGTAAAAAACATGGCTTTGCAAACGATAAGTATTAGATTGATTGCAGCAGTTATTCAACTAAACTCTTGTTAAGTCATTTCAGCGTATGTGTTACAATTAGAGTATGAATTGATGTATGTTCTTTACTTCTGTGATTGTCCAATGAGGTAGCAGGTTTAAAGTTGTGTTACATGATTTCGTAGGATCATTGATTCTGATTGGTTGATTTGCCTATGTTGAATGACAATGAATACCCGCAAATTACTTGGGGCGAATCACCGCGAACATATACATCATGTTCACAAGATCAAGCCCGAATGAACATTTTATTTTTCTATTTTTCTAATAGGTGCCCCTTACTCAAATTTGACAGGTGACATTGTCATTTTCTAACTTGTGTAGAGCAGTATAGGTAACAAATAACTCTCAAAATTAATTAGTTTCAAATAACTAAAATGTTTTCAACTAGTAAGATTTGTAAAACGTTGAGGCCTTCTTCCCTGCGGTTGTGTTTACCGAATGCCGTTGCCATGGCATGACGTCATAGTGATCAACCGTTTTGACGTCACAATGCTAGCGTCAGTGTCACAATGGGTTAGGGCAAGTTTAAGATTTTTGTTGTGTTTTGCTGTGTTGATGTCGTAGATAAATGTGTATCGCCATCTAAAAGGATAAGTGAATATTGTGAAGTGAACATAATTGAGTGACACTGTTTGTTTTGACCTGACCACACCTCTTACAAAAATTTAACAGTAGCAAAGTCCTTTCCACTCAGAGATAGGTACGCAAAAAGAGAGTTCATTTCAAAACGCCTGATAACTAACGGTCATGTTACAATATCGATAAATAGTTGCGTTTGTAAAATTTCCGGGATTCATTGCTATTCAACACCCGCAAATTTCAGCGTTTAAAACCTCCGACTAACGCCATCGGTTTTAAACTAAATTTGCGGGTGTTGAATAGCAATGAATCCCGGAAATTTCACAAACGCAACTATTTATCTTATAAATGTACAATGTCATTGTAATATCTTATACGATATCTTCATTTTATATATTACAGTTGCAAGTGCCTTGAGTAACTCTCTGTATATTGTTGATCGATAATAAATATATTTCTGTCTAATATCATATTTAATTATTCGTTTTATTTAATGTATGCTTTGGAAATTTGAATACAACTATTGACATGAGCTCGATTGTAAATACACGCACGTCCAAAAGCAACTGTATCGTGTTATCTGTTCAATCCTTCAACATCTTATTTTGCCAATTAAATGTGTTTATTGCATTAAATGCATTACGCCCATCGATGAGGCATCAATAAGCGACGGTTTACGAATGACATGACATAACTATAGTGACAGTGACAAAATAAAGCTCTAGGATTGGGTGATATCATTCATTCATCATTTAGCTATCCTACTCGTTCGGAGATTCGTTTTATTTAATGTATGCTTTGAAAATTTGATTGGAAATACACGCATGTTTTTCAAAAGAAACTGTATCATGGTATCTGTTCCATACTTCGACATTTTCTTTTGCAAATTAAATTTGTTAAATTGCCTTAAATGCATTAAGCTCATGGGTATGACATCAACAAGCGATGGTGTACAACTGACATGATATAACTTCAGTGACAAAATAAAGCATTAATATTGGGTGACATCATGCTTTCACCATTTAGCGAGATAAACGAGTATATGGTATATGTTATTACTCTGTTATACTCTGTTGTTGCAGGGACCTGAAAGGTAGACAGTGATGAGTCCAGAAAGGTAACAGTTTGACTTGAGACTTATAAATACATGACTGAAGCTCCAGGACAAATTCACTAACAGAGGATCAAACCACGACAACCTTTAAAGATGCAGAGACTTTCTTGTGACAAGCAAACTAACAATTATGGAAGAAGCCTGTTAACACTTTGCAAAGTTTTCAATCTCCATATCGTAAACGGAAGGAAAACAGGAGATTTTCATGGTAATTTTACTTTTATTTCAACAGCGGGAGCCAGCGTTATTGATTATATCATAGTTTCCAGTGAACTGTTCTCCTGTATAAGTAACATGAGTATAATACCGAGAACCGAGTCGGATCACATGCCAATATTGTGCAGCATCGATGATGTCATCATCCCGGATCCCCCTTAGGATGCCCCTAGTATACCGTTGTTTAAGGTACCGAGATACAGCTCCACTGAAGATGATATACAACGTGTACGTTCCGTGTACCACAGCGACAAAGTGAAAAGTGTTATAGCAGAATTTCTGGAATATCTGGACTTAGACGTTGAACGTGCTGTTGGTAAACTTTCTGATGTTGTTGCTGCCACTGGAAAAATTATAACAAACTCGCCGAAATGTTCAAAACAAATACGACAGCCACCTTGGTTCGACAAAGACTGTGAATTTTCAAAATGTGAAAAATATAAATGTCTCCACAAGTTCAGGAATTTTAAATGTGACAGAAATCTAAGACAATACATGGATGCAAAGAAAACATTTAAAGAATGCTGCAATTCTAAGAAAACAGAATACAACAGGAAAATGGCTGACGAAATAAATGCTGCAGCTGCAATTGGAGATTGCAAAGAAAAAGGTAAAGAACCAATTCCGAACAAACAATGCATCTCCAATAACAGCATGTGATTGGCAAGACTATTTTAGAAAATTACTAAACCCAGTACTAACTTCAAATGACTCTAATTTTGATGAACATGTCAAAGACTTTATGGAGCATCATACTTGTGAAGACTGTGAAGATACTGCAGATAATGATATGTACCTTAATAATGAAATTACTGAGGATGAGATTAGAACGGCAATAGCAGATTTAAAAAACGGAAAAGCCCCAGGCGTCGATGGGATCCCGCCAGAACTGTATAAGATTTCGTCAGGCTTTCTCACTCCGTATCTAAAGCTACTATTTAACAAAATACTTGATGAAGGTATCTTTCCTAAACAGTGGAATATTGGAATCATTATACCACTCTATAAATCGGGTGCCAAGAAAGAACCAACCAACTACAGGGGAATTTCCTTATTAAATGTTATGGGGAAAGTTTTTACAGCAATAATCGAAAACCGACTCCGAAAATGGATTGACTTAAACAACATGCTTTCTGAAAGTCAAGCTGGTTTCCGACCGCAATACTCCACCATCGATCACATTTTTACGTTACAGGCATTGTGTTCAAAGTATCTAAATAAAAAGAAAGGCCGATTCTACTGTGGATTTATCGATTTCTCTAAGGCCTTTGACTTTGTGGACAGAAATAAGCTATTGTACAAATTAATTAAAAGTGGATGTCATGGAAAGCTTCTTGTTCTATTGAAGAGTATGTATACGTCAGTCCAAGCATGTGTCAGAGTTGACAATCGGAGGTCTGAAGCTTTTGACACCTCGCGCGGGGTGCGACAAGGATGTATCTTAAGTCCGCTGTAATTCCTGCTTTTCATCAATGAACTTGCAACGGAATTATACAGTGCATGTAACACTGGGATATTCGTCACTCCTGAAATACACGATCTTCTTCTGCTTATGTTTGCAGACGACATTGTTTTATTTGCAAACAGCGTTTCAGGACTTCAACGCCAGTTAAGTGTCTTAGAGCATTTCTGTGATAAATGGGGACTAGAGGTGAATTTGAAAAAGTCTAAAATAATCGTGTTTCGCAACGGAGGAATCTTGACTAAGTTTGAAAAATGGACGTTTGATAAACAGCCACTTGAAGTTGTCACGTATTACAAGTACCTAGGTATAGTGTTTTCCTCACGACTTATTTGGACAAAAGCCCGTGCGACTCTTGCCCAGCAAGCAAACAAAGCATGTCTTTCGGTTTACAGACTATTTATTAAAAATACAGAACTGACCTTCTCAGCCGCTGCAACCATATTTGATAGGAAAATAGCACCGATTCTTCTTTATGGAGCCGAAATATGGGGATACAAATATAGAGATGCCATTGAAAGAATACAGGCAACGTACTTCAAGAGATTTCTCAAAATCGGAAAGTATGCATCTAATAAGGCTGTCCTAGGCGAGCTCGGACGTCTGCCTTTGTTCGTGCTCTCGCAGATGAAAGTGATAAAATTATGGTTCAGATTGCTACATATGGATAATGATCGCTACCCCTTCCATTCCTATAGGATGCTTAAAACTTTCGACGATATGAGCAAAAACAACTGGGCCTCAAACGTTAGAACAATTCTGTTCCAGAATGGCTTCTCTCATGTATGGTTTAATCAAGGAGTAGACAATGTAAATCTATTTTTAACTGTCTTTCGGCAACGTCTTAAGGACATTGGACACCAAACTTGGCATTATGAAATTTCTACATCTAACCACCTGAACCAGTACTCTCAAATCAAATACGATCTTCACCTGGAACCTTACATCACAGAACTGAAAAGTAAACAACTAATTCGTGCTCTATGTAAATTTCGTATTGCCCATAACAATTTTAAAGTAAACATTCAACAGAAGGATATGCATATTGAAGACCTCTACTGCTCATTCTGCCACTCACAACAAATTGAAGATGAAAAACATGTATTCTTTTTCTGTAAACAGTACCAACAACACCGTGATCAATATATCATCCAACTAGGAAAAGTGTACAAAGGACCGCTCTTACTCCAAAATATTTTAAGTTCAAAACATCCACGTGTTATATTCATCACTGCAGTTTTCATACACCAAATATTTTCTTTAAGATACAAAGGTTATTAATTAAAATGACCACTGTCCATTTATATTGTATACCATGTAACTGTATTATGGGCCATTAGTCTGTCTATGAGTTCATAAGCACAAATTTGTCTTCTTAATATCTACATTTATAAGACTAAACATTATTCAATTGGTGTATTATATCGTCGACTCACCAAGAGATACTGAAGGTCTGCATTATAATATTAAAATAGTTGTGTAAATCCGTCTCTTTTCAAGGGATTGATGTGTAAGCATTTCTACTTCACTGTACTTTCACTAATGCAAGTTTACCATATACCAACATGTATTTCATACGATTTATTGTGTTTTAAAATATATTTCTGTTGTCCCTATAAAGGAACGGAACAGCGGAGTAATATCAACCCTGTCACAGCATCTATAAGTTCATAATATTGCGACGTTAAATATTCACGCTTTTTAAATCAAAGCGTTCTGTAATCCGTGATGTTCGGTCTGGCGAAAGCAGTTGCACTAGTCAGGCTGATGGAAGCACCAGGGTAATAATGTGTGTGGCGCTTTGAGCATGGCCCTTTGTGTTGTGGAGTTCAGCGCGATATAAGTATCCTCATTATTATTATTATTAAGCGTACGTAATATAATATCTCCCTGCTCGAGGACATGAGATTAGAGTTATCCGTCTTTGAATGAAGTTATGTCATGGCGGCCGCCATTCTCATTTTTCTCGTCGTCGGAATGTGTATACAAGCTAAAACAACCTCATTAAATGTAAGTTTTAGATGAACATCGCCGTTTAAATGGCTTTCCTTTCGGTTATCTGTGCCTTGTGAGTAAAATACACTGTGCAGCGTTACGAACACGTTATTTTCATCGAGATACTGAGCGTTTGTTGCAATGTCATTCTCAACGGTAAGATTGAGAGCAAAAACTATTGCTGCATTCTAAACTTATGTGCTTATTAGCTCTGCTCTAGTCATGGTGTGTTTGTTAATTATTCAATTAAAATCAATCATTGCGGTGACTACGAGTTCCTGAATTAACTGAACAATGAGATAAATATTAATCATAAGTGTTGTCGTAAAAAAAACTTGTAATTTCATGAATGAATTCTCGTTCGTTTTATGAATGAATAAATTAGTCCAGGTAGTGTCAAATATCATCGTTAGCCAATCAAATTACTTGAAAGTGTGTCATAACAGTTTGTTATTAAACCCCTTTACGAAGTACCACGTGGGTAATAATATGGTTTTTTTCCGAGATTAGTCACTCTTATCAAGTATATTATTGCTCTAGTCATGTAAACATTTTGAAGCGGTAGTCTGCTTAACTCACCAAGAACCATATTGTTTGGAGTTTTTCTGGTAAGTCGAAGAAATCTTTGGCATAACTGTCGAACAGTTTAAAAAGATCTTTATTTCAAAATTCCAAATTTCCTTTGAAAAGAAAATATGTTAAACATGGTCTTCTTAGTTTGAGCAGTAAGAGAGCTGAATGTTTTACTGTATGAAAGTTTTGGCGTGAACACTATCCCTAGATACCTGTAAAAGTTTCAAGTTCACTTCCTTTAAATGTCCATTTTTCATAATGTCTGAAAGGGTCTCCTCTTCTGAATACCATTACTTTCGTTTTCTTTAGATTCACTTATTGCCTGTAGAGTGACAAAATTGTTCAATTACATTTATTTGAACTTTGAAAACACGATGACACGTCGACAAGCTCCCAAGATCGGGTGACAAGGAGATTGATGAAGAGGTGCAAACCGATTTATTTGAAGGATGAAATGATGTTTGCAGCCAGATGTCGGGTTTCACAGGCAGCGAATGTCCCTCCAGGTCACTGTTTGTTTGATATGGAAGCATTTGCCCATGTCAACATTTCTTATTTAAGGATTCTTTGTGCTAGCTTCTTCAATGATTGTTTGTGTCATCTTCCGGTCGATGTGTTAGGTTAGGTTTTATGGATGGGGTATAAATATAGTGTTTGTCAGCGATGTTTGCTTTACTTGCCGTCGTCCTTTAAACACTACATAATAATCAAATGAGTTTTCTCAGATTGAGTCTTAAGGCGGGTTCTACATGTACAGCTTTACCGAAGTTCGACAGCACTCTGATGGTGAACATACGCAGTCAAATTGCATTCAACTGCGAACCGATTGTGCTCTAATAGAAGGCAACTACTACGAGAACTATCAAAACCTTCTCTTCATATCGTTTTAATTGAGAAATACGAATTGAAAACACGTGATCGTTATTATTTATATTATTACACATTGCAGCGATCCAGAATATGTAACTATTACATTATTCTTAAACTGGAATTAAATTCATGATGATGAGTTCATAATATCACAAAAAGATCTCTTCAAAATAACTTCTGCATGGACTGAAAAATTATACCAAATATACCATTTCAAATGTAAACATAGACGTGCCGAATACAACATTAACGAACAAAAAGTGATAGAAAACAGCATTAATGATTCAAAAAGATTCTGGAATGAACTAAAGCGTCTTAATCCAAGACCTCTTGAGACAAAAAAATGTATTCAAACGATTGGTTCGAACATTTAAAAAATCTGTTTTCATTTGAAAATACTGTAAATGAAGAAAATCTTGAAAACGACGAAGATAATACCACATTTGTAGATCCAAATCGAGAAATCTCAGAAAATATACTAGACTTGCCCGTATCTAGAGAAGAAATAATAAACAGTATCCAGAACCTCAAACTCGGGAATCCTTCGGGGCAGATAACATTATACCTGAACTTTTTAAGTATTCGAGTGACCTCATACTACTATATTTAGATCTTATATCTAATCAGATACTTGAAAAGGGTGAATTCCCCAAAGAATTGTCGATGGGAATAATAATACCAATACACAAAACTGGTGATATGAACAACATAAATAACTACAGAGTCATAACCCTTTTAAGTGTTTTCAGAAAGGTATTTACTTCAATTATCATTAAAAGATTGTTTTTTGGGGGGAGAGACAATGGACAGATTGACTGAATGTCAGGCAGGCTTCCGACAAGGCTAAGTGACTGTGGATAATATGTTTGTCCCTGTGTCAGAAACAATAACGTTTTATCATTATCATTTATCTTTGAAATACAGATTGGAGTGAGACAATGGTGTGTATTAAGTATTTATTAAAATTTTCAACTACATCCTGATGTCTTTCAAATATTTATATTGCTATTTGCAGACGATATCGTATTAATATCAAGTACTCTTGCCGGCCTTCAAAAACAAATATATGAACTCGAAAACTTCTGTGACAAGACGAAGCTGAAATAAATTTGGATAAAACAAAAGTATTAGTATTCCAAAAGGGTGGAAAACAATTTCAAAAATTGAAAAATGGTTCTATAAAGATTGTGAACTCCAAACAACAAACAGCTACAAGTACCTTGGAGTCTATTTTACTAATCATTCATCATGGTATTCGCAGGCGAATTATGCAGTAGTACAAGCAATGAAGTACTTTTATGACTATTAAGACAATTAAATATACTTTGTGATCTGAATATGAACTCTTTTTTTCAAAATATTTGATGTAAAGATCTAACCTATTCTCTTATATGGGGTAGAAATATGGGGATACATTTGCAAAATTAGAAATGGTACATCTGTATGCATGTAAAAGGTTCTTGGGTGTTAAACAAAATACACCGAACATTATGGTGTATGGAGAATGTGGCAGGTTCCCTTTATACATTAACTCATATTGTAAAGTAATTCGGTATTGGTTATAAGTTATTAAATATGCCATCAAACCGCTTACCCAAAAATTTTTATGAAATGATGCTTTTATGTGATAGAAACGGACACAAATATTGGGTGACTGACCTCTAACAATTACTTTTTACAATTGGTTTTGGAAATATATTGCAAGATCAAGGGCACGGTGTAACTTCAGAATTTTTAAATTTGTTTAATCAACGACTTAAAGATATATATCGCCAAAACTGGCAAGAAAAGATTAACATTTCAAGCAAATGTAACCTATACTCTATTTACAAAGACAATATCAATACCGAATTATATCTATCATTTCTTAACGTAAACAAGTATAGGGTTAGCCTAGTTCGTTTTTGATGTTCATCACATGATCTGTTCATTGAGAAGGGCAGATATATAAACATTAGTAGGGAGGACAGAATTTGTAAATTTTGTAAGTTAGATGAAGTTGAAGATGAATACGATGTCCTTCTAGTATGTCCAATATACAGTAACATCCGAAATAAATATATAAAAAAACAAATATCATGTACATCCTAGTCAATTTAAATTTGCACTATTGCTGAATAATTCAAACGCTCAAGAACTTAAAAATCTGTCCATGTATATATATTATGCATTTGTACATAGAACGTATTGTATGTCTTAAATGCGTGTGCAATGTTTTGCAATGTATATGATGTACTATAGGCCTGAGGCCTTCTAAGTACCTGAATAAAGATATATCTATCGACTGAAAAATTCAACTTCCGTACCAGGAAATCAGAGCCAACTATGCTTTTCAGGTGCAGCGATCCACTATCTTAGGACGGAAAAGCGAGGGAAATATTGCAAGGCTTAAATCAGCCAGTAGTGGAGACTGGCAATTGTTATGCCTTGTGTAGGGAAGTTGAAAATTAAAAGATGATATACATTGCACACCAGAAATATTCCATGTATAATTTCAATTACTGTTTGCTGACTTGCCTTCGCGTGTCAACTCAAATATGATGAATCCAAAACAATCTAAATGTAAGATAACGATTTGTTGTTTTATCATATAACTTTGATAATAATGAAGATAATACGTGTTTTATGATGCACAGGTTCAATTGATTATTGGATCTTATCTGTCTTTATAATGCTGAGCGCCAAGAGATCGTAGCAGCTACAAGTTGTAACTTCGTTTTGGTATGACGAGGCCGGAAATCAAACTTAGGTCTTACGGGGTGAGTTATACTTCTCGAGATATCATAAATATCACTTATACCGAAAAAAGAAAAATACCGTGCCACAAGTTATTTTTCTCAAACAAACTCCTACATTGCGGAACTCAGGCCCCCCTAACGAATGGAATTAAAAATGTGTAAATGGAAAGAAACTCTTCTTGGTTGGTACGAATTTCTTCCACAACTGAATTAAATCTCTCTATTTTGGTAACTCACTCGTGCAGTAGCGAAAATAATCCTTCTTTTTTTCATGCACGAATATTAATTTTGGCAGAAAGAGACTCGGGTGCAGTCGCCAAACTTGAAATTTCGGATGCAAAAGCGGCGTTTTCAGAATATTTTGTGGCGCGGTACGGTTCCCACTCCGGTTATTTCCGTGACAAATCGACATAGCTCGAGTCGAAAGCGTCATTTCCGGTTCAAGAACCGCGGGAAATATGGATGACAGCGAAGAATTAGGCACCGTGGTAAGTGACATTTACCCTTGTTTTTGGTTACAGTAATTATATTGGTTAAATTCATTCAGCGTATTGATTAATAAAAAACATTAGTTTCCGTTAGATTTCACCTTTTACTCTGGAATATTTATAGATCGTTGTTAAGATGAGGCGGAAATTTTCTGACAGCCCATTTCTGACAGATCGAGGTCTAACACATTAATTTACAATAAGACATATTAGGTTCCAGTAAAATGTGTTAAGATAATGTGTGTTGCAGCAATCACTGTTTTGCTGTTTTTAGTGTGTGCAAAATGTATGGCTTTTCTGACAACAAAAGTGTCAAAAAAACATTCCAATCAGTTTGTGTATCAATAAAAAAAAATTTTAAAAACACAATCTTTACATTGCCTTCGGCCCCTGTGAGAATACTCCAAACATATTTGGTTATGACAGAATTAAGTATCACTTGCTGTTATCAGGGACATTTAATATTTTATGACTTAACACAATAATTATTTTGATTTGCTATTTTTCCATACATACAATAGTTGGTAAATCACAAAGCAACAATGATTATTTTATTTTGTACTTTTAAAGATCCACCCCGATGATATCACTGAGCTTGTTTTGATGGCGGACTACTTTAGCGTACATGTACCTGAAACGCCGGAAACACTGAATCCTTCCCTCTCACTAGAGCACACAGAAACACTGCCGTCACCAGATGCAACTGATGTTGGTAAGTATTAGTCTCTGACATTTACTAATTTTTAAAACAAAGTATAATATAATGATCACTATTTGTTTCTAAAGAAAAGTGAATCTATTTCTCACTAAAAACAGACAGTCAATTTCGAAGATTAATTTTTCTCAATATGAGAAACAAAAATGTAAATTTATCGATTATGATGATGCAACAGCTCTTTCTTTGGCAGTTTATTATGATGATTTTGTTACACCAGAAACACAAAGGGATTCGACCAACAACACGAAGTCGACCGATGATGAAGAAGACGATGAACACATCCTCAGTGATTTTGGCAAGTAAAGATTTTTCTAATCTACATACAATCTAATACTCATACATCTAATTCAATTTAAGGATACATAATACAATTTAAACCTATTAAATCATGCATAAATTATCAAACAATACTACATTCCCTATTGATGATTTAAAATTAGAATTTCTGGATATACCAAGTCGGTGACAGTCTCATTACAATGATGTTTAGTGGCACTCACTATTTACATTGCTAATGTGAACCTTGCACCAGTGAAAACTGAGAAATATTAATTGATCCTTCTTCTGAAACCTCCTTTCTCCCCCTTTCTCTCCCTAATTATTAAAAAACCCTTATAAAATGTTATGCACCTCAAGGTGGACCAGACTCCACTTTCAAAATCTTTTGATCAGCAGCTAAGAAAGATGATATTCCTTTTTCAGACGGATCTAAACCAAGTGGCTCTAAACCAATCGGCGATACTGCTACAAAAGATAAATGTGAAGTATGTTTCAAAAGTCTTTTGAAGACATCATTAAGATCTCATATGAGACGACACAATAAAGAATTCCATATCTTATGTGAATTTTGCGATAAAAAGTTCTTCTCCAGTGATAATCTAAAGGAGCATATTGCTAAGATTCACAAAGGGACAGGGGTTTGTAAATGTAACGAATGTGGAAAAATCACTTATTCATTTAGGGGCATGCGTGAGCATGTTAACCCTTGTGCAATCTAGCTCGAGTTGTTACACTAAATCGGTTAGGGGTCCGTACGGACCCCATTGACAGAAAGGCTTTATACGTTTTTCATACCTTGAATTACATTCGGAAAAATGGCGGAACAACTGAAGAGCGCTTTCGAGAAAGAGGGGTAAGAGTTTTATTTTCAATATTTATGTAATCTAAATTAACAAAATTATATAATTGATTTGAAGTGCTTTTAATGAAGATGCAGTTAAGGTAATTTACTTGCCAACTTTACTGACTTTGACTTCTTTATTCTCTGAATACTGTAAGTGTTTTGTATGATTTCAGATTATCATGTCCTGCTGGACTAATCCATTTACTTTTTCATCATGAGAAGGGTAGGAAGGCCTCCTATAAATCTCTTTACGGTGTCCTGGTGGTAAGTTTTATTTTTTAAGACGAATCTACATATATAAAATATTTCTAAAAAGCTATCATGAATATATTGTTTTTAAAAAGAGTAATGTTTTTGACACAGTTTATTGTCCCCCGCCACAACGTAGAACGGGGGACTATGAATTCAGCAGCGTCCTTACGTACGTCCGTCCGTCCGTGCCGTATCTTGTTAATGCGATATCTCAAGAACCATTGTACCCAGGGTCTTCAAATTTGGTGACAGCATAGATTGGAGGATTACGCAGACACCAGTCGATTTTGGTGACCTTGACCTTATGTTTAAGGTCACTACGGAACTTTGACCACTTTTCAAACTCTTGTTAAGGTGATATTTTAAGATCCATTGTACCCAGGGACTTCAAATTTGCTGACAGCATATTTTTGGGGATTACGCAGACACCAGTCGATACATGCTGAACGGCGGGGGACATTGCTATGTTAGTGGCAACTACTTGTATTAAATTTGAATGAATTTATTTTGTTTCACAATCTTCTTTTTAACAAAAATAAATTCACAGACGACTACCAGTTTGGATTGAATTATTATTTTAGTCAACCTGACCATAATAATGTGCAACAAACTATTTCGTGTGAGACTTAAAATAATTATCCTTATAATGTTGTAAGTTGCTGAAGCAATTGTGATATATAAATCATTGAAATGAATATTTCTTTAGTTCGGGGAGAAGCTGGCACCTCCAGGGGCAACTCTTGTGTACCCCTCTGAGCTGCGAGAGGCAGTCAGACAGCACTTCCAGGACAACCCTGAAGCTGGTCGATTTGACAAACAGTATGAGTCTTCGGTAAGAATTACATATGATATAATTTGGATACAAGCTATTTAGAAATAGTGACATTTGGTGGGTTTCAATGATTTCAAATAATGTTCAAAAGATTGTTCTAGTTTGTACTTTTGTCTTCTGTTAAAGGGGCGTCCTGTCACAATGACAGAGCTGGCCGCAGCCAAGTTCAGGACACCAGCCCCAGGGAAGTGCTGTCAGTGTGGCCCAGACACTCCAGGCCCAGTGAGGACCAAGAGAGCCAAGAAAAGCAACAAGCCTTACTAGATAAACCTTTAATAAACCTTGAACAAATCAGAATAAAAAATTCTAACTGAAAGTTTTCTCTTTTTTCCATATGGATATCATCAATTTTAAACTTTTGAAGATCAATCTCAATGAAATCAGAAAAATGCTACGCTCGTGGTAGGATTGTCAGGGAGGTACCAGCGTAGGATTTATCTGATTTCAATGAGATTGTTTGAAAATAAAACTAAATGTCAGGTTCAAGAGTAATAGTTGTCACGTGGTTTCAATATGTGACCAAAATTCCCGAAGTTACAAAAGTTACAAAATCCTGTAACGAATACAATACTAAAACTTGCATGTGAATATTATCAACTTCACAGGTGAATGATTGATACGTGTTCAGGCATCTCAATTCAGGAACAGTCTCTGCATGTGAGGTTTCCGTGTGCTGGACAAGTAGGTTTGTTGCACTTGGAGCAACATGTCTTCACCTTTCGATCAAGATGTCTTGGACACAATGTGCATCTTCGTTTCTTTTGAGGTGGTGCTGCTGCCTCTGTTTCAGTTGAAGTTGTAGCTTCAGGAACTTCAAATCCAGCAGTGAGGAAGTCAGCACGGAGATGTTTCCTTGTGTTTTGTTTCATTCTGCGAGCCACCTGCGCATCAACAAGGTCTTCTCCAAGCTGCTGAAGAAACATTCGCCGTTTGCTGAGACGCTGCTGATTCCACTGTGGATTCTTTGAAAGCCAGAGAATGTATGCGGCCACTCCTGCGACATCGACCATGTTCATAAAATAGACCATTGGCCATCTCTTGGTTCGTCGTTTGACCATGTACTTGTGTACAAGCTGGTCGAGAGAGTCCACTCCACCCTTTGTCTCGTTGTATGCCAAGATGATGTCTGGTTTGTGCTTCTGCTCTGGAATGATATCCCCTCTGGCGTGCATACTTGACAGCAAAATGACAGCCTTGTTCTTCTTAGGAACATATGACACAAGTGTTGACTTCTCTCTGAATCCGAAGACAGAGGATTCAACCTCTCTGGCGCGCTTGGACATGAACTCGTTTGGCAGGAATTTTCTATTGTGCCGCACGGTACCAATCAGGGTCAATCCAACTTCATGAAGATTTGTTGCCAAATTTAGGCTGGTGAAATAGTTATCCATTGTGATGTTTCGCCCGGAGTAGGTGTATGGCCGTGAGAGTTCAATCACTACCTTCTCACCGAGACCAACTTGAACTTGCCCGTTTTCCTTTCCGAGATATGGATAACACCTCAAAGGATAGAAGGTTTTGGCATCCACTATCCAGAAGATCTTCAAACCGTACTTGTCAGGCTTCATTGGCATATATTGTTTGAAAATGCACCTACCCCTGAATGGGATAAGTTGTTCATCAATTGTCAGGTATGGCCCAGGGGAATAGTACCTTTGAAGCAGTTTGTTGAAGGTATCAAATACCTCTCGAATAGGAGCTAATCTGTCCAGTTCTTTACGCTGTGAACGTGTCTGCTTGTCATCAAAACGAAGAAATGTCATAAGATCTTGAAATCTGTTTCTGGACATGGTTGATCGGATTATTGGAGTGCCATACTTCTGACTCCATAGAACCTCTGTGCTCAGGGTGTTACTGTGTGTAACTCCTGAAATTATCAATATTCCAATCAGAGCCATGATCTCAACATCATCAGTGTCATTCCATACTTTGCCTTTCTCGGTGCAAACATCGTGTGCATATCGGTTGGTGTACAGGACAATTGCATTTAAAATGTCAGGAGCTAAGAAAAGCCTAAATGCATCAGATGCTTTTCCAAACGATCCATTGACATTTGTAACCTTACCATCAATTTGGCGCACTAGATTTCTTGTAGGTGTTTTTGTACTTGGGAATGGTATTTTTGACCACTGGGTGCCATCGCGACCAAAGTAGTTTTCGGTCCTGTTATCATTGTCTTCCCCAGATTCGGTTTCAGATTCACTTGAACCTCCTGACTCGTCAACCTCCGAATCCCCTGAATAATCTGGATCATCTGATGGCGTATAAGAGTCATCTGAACTAGACTCACTGACACAAACTGCATTGGTCAGCTCCTCTTGCAAAATTTCAAAAATGTTTCTTTCTGCCATACGTGATCTGTCTGTCAGAGTTAAGTATCGATCTGTTATGGTTACTTCCCAGCAGTGTCTAGATCTGTATGGACCTGTCTGATTAACAACTGATAATTTTGATGTCCAGAGAGAACTTTAGTACACTACCTAGTAACTACAGAGTGGTGATTATGCTGGGGTCCGTGCGGACCGCATCTGGCGGGGAAGGGGTACTCTTGCTATATTTGTTTTTACATGAAAACTAATTTTCATTTCTTTAAGGTAATGATATTTTTATTAGTAAGTATGAGCGATTGAGGCATACATTTTTTTCAAGAATTTTGACATTAACCATTTTTAAGTTATTGGCAAAATACGGGCCCTGGGGTCCGTGCGGACCCCATAGATTGCACAAGGGTTAAACATCATGCTGGAAATATCTTTCCTTGTACTACATGCAATAAGAATTTTCCAACTAAAGCTCAAGTCCAAAGGCACATGAAAACCCACACGAAAACCTTTTCATGTGACAGTTGTTCTAAACGTTTTGCGACAAACAGTGAACTAAAGAGTCATAAGGTACTTCACATGGATCAGCCATTGATCTACCAGTGTTCATCATGTGCTTATACAAGTAGGTGGAAGGCCTCTGTGACGAGACATGTTGCCGTAACTCATTCCACAGTTAGACCGTTTATCTGTGACAACTGTGGAAAGAGTTTCAAGGAGAAAGGCAACTTGTCCCGACACAAGGCACATGTTAGTTGTAACAGGTTCCGTGAAAGTTCTTTGTGGACCGAGTTGTGAATTGTTGAATTGTTGAAAGCAACATAGTTGAGAACAGAGTGTTTGAATATAAAATACACTTTATAGGCGCTGTAGCACGTTTTTCACACTGAAATAAAGTGATCTCCTGAAAATGTAAACAAGTGTTACCAATGGATAAATATTATCCCTGAATCAATAACAAGAGTTCTAAAACAAATGTACATTGTTCGGTTAAGCCATGCAAGTCTATTTCCCTTCGAGTGGTCATTTTAAGGTGGTCACATTAAAATGGCCACTTGAAGACAGTTCAAGTGATCTGACTGATGTAGCAATACCTAAACACTCAGAGAAGCGTTTTAAACACTGTACCATGATAGAATGGTGAACGATCTTGCTGTCTGAACTATCATATTTGTATGAGACCTACAAACATACCTGTCACACCTCACCATTGTCTAACATTACAATATATTGTAAATATTTTAATAGCAGCAACTTTGATAAAAACACAACATGCAAAAACGTGATACAGCACCTTTAAGATTTCAATACTTGTTTGGAATTTTGCACAAATGTTGAAAGATTAATCGGACACTGAAGAAGCACATTTAAAAAATGCCCTGTCAGATTCTATAGAGAAAATTTCCTTGATACGTATTTAATTTACACATGCTAAATCATAGAACATGAATTATTTTACATGTATATAATACTTGTTTTCTTTGTTTATCAGATTCTCTACCAGTGAATGGAGTGATATTTCATATATGGAAGAAGAAAATTATCTCAGATGAATTATTATGGTTGAATGTGTGATGAACATATCATGTAATTAGAAATACTTGCCATTTAGATAGTGAAGAAATATTAACATGGTTATATTTGGGATAACACTACTTTCAATAGTACAAATTCTTGTACTTTTTCGGGCCAAGTCCCATGCGGGATTCGATAGTTGCGTCACTCTGAGGGCATGGGTTCGAATCCCGCATGGGACTCTGCCCGAAAAAGTACAAGAATTTGTGCTATTGAAGGTAGTGTTATCCAAAAAATATATATCCATGTTATATAAAGAACCTCGCCGCTAATGGCTGCAATACTGCCGAAGCGGCGTTAAGCAATAACTCACTCACTCACTATATAAAGAACCAAATTATCTCAGGATGGTTTATGATTTGTTTGTGTTGATGTTAAAATGTGAAGAAATGCTCATGTTGAAGGTTACCATTTATTTTCATATTATACTTGAAATAGAATTGTTAAATTGTCTTCCTGAGCCTGATCTCAGAAAGTTACTGTATCTGTTGGATTCAGAAACACCAAAATTCTCAGGATGAATTTGCAATAGCAGTCACATTTTCATGTTATAAATAAATTAATCTCAACAAATTCCTTTTCTTTGTTGGTACTTTTTGTTTTTGTGGTGAAACAATTTTGGCACATGAATGTTTAAACAAACACATTGATGTCTGCATTAGATATGGACTACAATAAAAGTTTTAAAACATTTCATCTTCATTTTAATTTAGTTGGAAAAGTAGAAAAATATAAACTCCCAGCAGCCCATCTGGCCTTTTAGGCCTGATTAGCTTAAAAACAAGGAGAAATTGTTTTCAGATTTATTTACATGATACACCAACTCTTATGAGCGGATTGATTTTCGACTCATTGATTTTGTGATATTGCCGTACTCCTTGACCTCCTCTCCCAGGCATGTGTAGTGAGGAAATCCCCTTTGGTTCCCTCCTGGCAAGGCGGCGTCTTTCGACGGAGTCAAACAGATGATCCTGCAAATATTCATACATTCACAAGAATCTATCAGAGCACAACATGTTTACATACAGAATTTGTGCTTCCGAAGAACACTGATTACAGTAGCTTGACCAACACAAAAACTTTATTGTAAATTGTAAATGGTCAAAATAGGAAAGGTGTAATCTCGAACCATGAGTAATTATAGATGGCCTGACATTCCAGAAATATGCAGATTATGCAGCTCAGATATGTTCCACAAAATATGCAGAGGACATAATATAATGGTGGTGTTACAGATAAATCTTAATATATTTTGTCAGTTAGCTTGCCTACCACGACAGAGATTTCATTGATATACGTTGGTACAGCGCTTGCTTCCTGTAAGGGGCCAACTCCCTTCTCCAAGAGGATCTGGGGATAGACTGGAGCACTGGACAAGCGGGTTGAAAATCCTCTGGGGAAAAAAAGTCAATACATTAGCATAAATCAATGATTCAAATTATTCATTTATGCATAAGTTTCATGAACATATGATATTCTTCATTGAAAAATCACAGAAACAGTCCTCATAACCCCCCAAAAAGCAAGCTGAGTTTCAATTATGTTTAAGGGTTTTGGAGTTCTTCTCAAGAAGCAGACCTAACAGTGAACAAGGATCAAATCCAAAGCGTTTCTATGGAAACGAAAAATAAACAACATGTCAGCCATTTGAAAATATGGAAGCAAAATAATAAAACACATTTTTAGTTTGGCTTTGGCATCAAGATGATGTTTTTCCATGGAAATTGCTAAAAATTTAATTCCAAAGTAGTTGAAGTCCATCTACACACATGATGACTGTTCCACATGCCACATATGTTGGGTCTTTTAGTTTTTAAGATCTGGGCCCATATTTTCGAAGCTCTCTTAGTGCTAAGATAGTCGTAAGTCAAGGATAATGTATGGCACTTGCGACTATCTTAGTGGTAAGAGAGCTTTGAAAATATGGGTCCTGGTCCAGAAACAAATTTTTTTAAGTATGTTTCCATGGTAGCAAAAATAAAATTGCAAATAAGTCTAAATATAACACTGTTATATCTTAAATGGTGAAGTTAAAAATAGAAAATGACCTTGTCGGGTCTTGTCGGACAACACACTCCCCACATATTTTGGCCATGTTGACTTCTAAATCAACTGCACTGGGAACTCCGTTCTTTGCCCCTGGCATTGTGGCCAGGCAAGAGTAAAGGCTCTCACAAGGCTGACTGCTTAATGCTCTATTGTTGTATGTTCTACGTCTTGTTATGGCATACATCTGCAGGTCAGCATCAATTGAAGACAAGGTAGCCTCCCAGAGTGCAACAGAATACCCTCTGATGTGGGAACCAGGTGGGGGAAAGGAGAGGTCATGCAATGAAAGCAGATAGTCCCGATATCTGAAAATAGAAAATCGAGTGGCCCTGTAGCTCATCACATTTAAGAATAGGATCATAAAAAATTTAAACATTTGTTGAACTCGTTATCAAATATATTTTAGGATGTTGCCACTATCAAATTTGTGTTGCCTAACTATAGTTTCAAACAAGATTTTCTGGAAAACAACTTTTTCAATATGAAAGATGTATTACATTCAAACTACATCAGATAACAGTTTAAAGAACCATTTAAAGAATAGTTAGGTTTATTAGTAAGATATTACATTTTTCTTTTCTAATGATAAAAACCCTGATTTTTTCCAATATACCACCCATCTCTAGAAAATTGCACTTTCAGAGCATATGCTTATTCCTTCCTTCATCAGGCGACAGTAGGAGTAAGCATATACTCAGAAATGTTATGTATTTCCAATTTGAAGAATTTATCCTTTTTCTCATGTATGCCAATCCTAAATGCCTTTCAGCTCAAACCATTTGAATTTAAATACCTCAATTTCATTTGACATCTCTCAGAGGCAGGAATTCCTGGTTCGTCATTAGCAGCAAACCAATCGTGAACCTGTAACAGAGACATTAATTGACAAAATATTTCATAATAAACATCAAAACTGTCATCAATTCTCTTTTCAATACATGGTTATTTCCCAAAACATGTACAAGAACATAAATCGTTAAATGAATGTTGCGCTTGGATGATTGTTAAAATTTTCAACAACAAATTTTAAAAAAGAACAATCTGCTTTTAAATCTTTAAGCATATTATCTCAAACATTTATTATAACATTTCATAGGTAATTAATGCAATGTTAAACATAGTTTAACCTACCAAACTGCAAAGTTCAGCTGAGTCACTGTGTCCAGCTTTCCTCATGCTCTCTGCGACCTTCCGTGAAAAGGTGATCAGGGCGAAGTCTGTTGATTGCATGTTTAATTGTTCCTCCATCATCCCAAGTTTTAGAGGGGTAGAGTTTTCTGATGCAACTTCAATGAAGTGTTGTTTCTTGGCATGTCCAATGTTACCTTTGCAAATGGCTGAACGGTGACGTGTGAGTAAATGATGAGAGTCAATCCTCTTAACCTCCAATTGCGTTCTTGACTCCCAGAACTCCGGAACATAAAACCAATCAATGGGTTTTGAGTCTACATCCGGAATGCACATTGCATGCTTGATCTTTGTGTTCTCTCGCCATTTCTGTACAACATCTGGGAACTTCCATTCGGCGTAAGAAATATTTAGAGCTGCTTTGGGATACTTCTGCCCTTGTAGTATTCTTGATGTGAGCACTTTCAAAGATGTTACTTTTTTCTTTCTACTTGGTAGATTTATGTCACCATCTAGTTTGAAGAATGTCTTAATTCTCATGATCAGGCTTGCCTTTGATCCAGAAACTGACAAGGTTGCACCAAGCTGATTTCGTACAAATTGAATGATAATCTTCAACTCTGATATTTTCAGCTTAGACAGTTCATCACAGCTTCCAAGAACTTTCTTTCCATCTTCTAAGCTCTTAGTTCTCCAGCTTAAATGATCTTTGGATAATTCCTTCATAAGGATGGTAATTTTGTCACCCCTGGCAAGTTTTGACAACATGTCTTCATCATGATCACTTTCATGAATAGAATCTGAGCGATCCATTTCAACCTCTAGGTTTTCGTCTTCTGGTGTTGAAAGAATGCTTTGAGTTTGGTGTTCAAGTTCATCAATCAGAGTTTCATTGCATGGTTTTGATGAATTCTCATAATTGCCCACATTGTGTCCTTCATTAATTTTTGCTTGTGGTTGAATCGAACCTTGAATCAGTTGATTACTGGTTCTTGGAAGCCTCTCCTTGCTGTTTCTTTCAACATAGATGCTGTGCCTAATGTTGCCATTGCTTGCGTACTGGTTTGGCACCAACAACAAATCATCTGGGACAGCAACAAGTCCTGCACTTCTTATTTCTGAAAGAATTGCCACCTTTGACATTTTACAACTTTATGAACTGACCATCGAATGCTATACAGGGAACATGGATCTGCATTTCATGAAGCCTGTCTAATGTGTCTTCTAAAATTGACCGCATGACGCTCATGGACAAACTGTAACCTTTCAAGAAATATGAAACAGGTGTGCCAGTGAGTTGATTTTTGCTCCACAGTCTGTCAGTGTCAGATGCGACCAATGTCACAAGTTCTGTGGCCTTTTTTCGGAGAAGTTGATGAACCCTGTTGTTGTGGGCATATGCTGTTTCCACCAGTGTTGTGAGGACACCGATATCACCATGGCTGCCTCTGTTGGGTAGATCAGACACAAAAGGTTGTGGGATTTGGTGAGTACCGGTAGTCAAAGGAAGGACAGGTTCCAACATTCTCTCATTGTTCATCTCTTCAATGGATGTAATCTGTGCCACAAGTTCACAATTTGTTTTAGCTGCTGATTTAAGCTTTTCTGTGAGAAGTTTGGAAGAATCAGACAACTTTGATGGAACTGTCTTAGACTCTGACCCATATGTTTCGTGCAAACATGTTCCAGCTAGATCCCAAATTTCCTCATCTCTTTCAATCTTGAACACTCTTGTATTGCCCTCTTTGTATGAAATGAAGAAACAAGATTGAACATCCATAGCATATATTTCCGCTTGAATTTGAAGGTAATACCTGGATGGAATGGTTGAATGTAAAGCAGCCGTATAGGGACATTTGATTTCAATAACTGCCTCTATTTTTCCTGTCACTGTTGTTGCACACTGCCCCATCTGGTGATACTAGTATCTTCACTCCTTTGTTTTCCAATGGAATACATCCAATCTCATAAACTGCATGTCGAGGAAGGAAACCAGGCATAAATCTTGTACAGAAGGATGCCATGGCAAATCTTTCATACTTTTGTCCATGGTCAATTGCAGCCTGAATATCATCTGAGAACTTGGCCTGCTCTTTTCCGTGGACAACTTGCAGAAAGTGGTTCCTTTTAGCTTTCAATCCTCCTGCTCCAGTGGCTGAATGCAGTACACTGCCAGTGACAAATACTTCCTTTCTGAGGGAAAACCAGATAGAACTTCGTTGTTTGATGTACTGTGGCCCTAAATCTTGAAGATAAGAAGCCAGATTTTGTTTTTCAACATCAGAGGATGCTAATAGATCATCAACGTCATACAATGCACAATAATTTGGCAAATCTGACAGACTGACTGGTGGCTTTACAAGGAGATCTTGATTTCCCTGAAGACATGCAAGTTGAGAACTAAGGTCATGTTGCAATTGTTGTCCAGTGTCTAAACATTCCTTGATCTCCAAACTGGTAGCAATGATCAGCTGAATGACAAAAGAGTACTTTGATGACCTGTAGTCTTCTCCACCCATTTTCTTTAACTTTTCAAGAACATACTGCTTTTTGGTCATTTCTTCTTGAAGACTAACAGTATGTTTACTCAGAAGTTTTAATAACCATTTCAATTGGGAAATAGCATATTTGGATGACTCCAATGGAGAAAAAGAAGCTAGTGTAACATGCAGATCAGTGATCATCTTTTGCTCATTCCTGTTAGCGTTTTGTTTCATCTCTAGAGTGATGCCATCTTCCTCCCTGCCAAGCAGATTAATGTCACCTTTATCATGAGTTAGACCAGGTGTGATTTTCTTTCCATCAAGAGAAATACAGACACTGCTCTCTTTTGTTGCATCTGCTAAATGTTTAGCAGTGGTTTTGCAAAATCCAGGGACAAGTCTTCTCGGCCAGTCTCCATGATATGGATCAAATTTTCGTAGAACATCTTCGTTTGGGATGGCTAGGATGACATCAGCCTTTTCAGGGCAGGTATCCTCTGTAAGAAGGGAACCAATACATTTCCAGCCACTGAGTAAACGAATGGCCATTCCCCCACACTTTGACATCAGTAGTTTCCAAAAAAATTTACTTTTCCAAGAAAATCTCATCTTTGTCAAGGACTCAACACAGAGAGCTTGAATAGTCTCATTAATGATATTAAATGTCAAACTTTCAAGATCCAATTTTTCAGATACTATTGACTTTAAAAAGTCTTCAAGAAAATTGTCATGACCAGCTTCGCGCAGTTTCTCATTTGCATCTGTAAGGAGTGATAATAACTTCTTCTCAGATTCATCAAGACAATTGGAGTACATTTGAGATATTCTGTCAGTCTCGGATAGTACGTCCGACTTCACAAGATGGTGTGTGCACTCAATGAAATACCCACACCTATCACACACTGCATCTCTACTAAAGTTGTGCACACATGATGTATTTGACATTGTAAATTGTACATTTTTTCCACATTTATCACACAAGAGATCTTGACTTGTTTCATGTAGAGAGCAAGAAATGTTTTGTTCTTGGGAGAGATTTTCATGTGTTCCTCCATCCGCAACAAAAGAAAGACTGGCATCTTCATTACAAGTAAATTGTTCATTTTGATTTTCCTCTGGAATGACTTCTTTGATTGGTGATAATTGGAATTCTGCAAAATTTCCTAAGTTAGCCACACACTTTTTCTTCAAAGGAGTACTATGTTCAGGCAGGTCATTGTTTTCTGTTGTTTTATTGACAGGCTGTGTTCTTCGTTTCAATCTGTTCAATGTCAACTTGTATTTTTTTCTCCCCATTTTGAACCTGAAATATAAAGTGACTGATTGCATTTATTTGACATCTTCAGTCATCAGTGATCCAGCATTACAGTTGTGATACTCATAGTCTACCTATCAACCCAGGAGAAAATTACAAGGATTTATTCTGGAATCACTTTTCCCTTGAATCAAACTGCACCTGAGTCTCTTTATGCCAAATTTATATTTATATGAGTAATTAGCACTTTGATTTTTAATGGTTACTAAGTGTAACTGTCTTATTGGTAACCTTCTGATATTAAGTAGAGGTGTTTCAATATATCGTAGTATCGATTATCTTAATACTTAATTGACAATATATGTATCATGATACATTGTATTATGTCTGTTACATATCGTTGACTTTAGAATTGTTAACTTTCACCAAGAAATCAAGGTGTTTCTCAAAAGTAAATAAAACACGGAAAAACAGATTTCATGATATTTAGCGATATGAATCGTATCTTGATAAGTATCCATATAATGATATGTATCGTATCGTCACACCTCTACTGACAATCAAAGCCTGTTGAGATACAGAGCCAATATCTCTATTTTTAGAAATTGTCTGATAATAAATACTCTACATCTGATCAAATGAGAACACATCAAATACAGAAATGTTATAATGTTTACCTCACAGTCTTTAGCCTTTAGATCAACATTTCAGGGGAAGGAGGACCAATCTTCTTGAAGTGATTGCCCTAATAATGGAACATATATTTGTCAGAAGACATTTGGCAAAAGGTAAAAGTTTTTAATAAAGCCATGGGCCCTGCAGCTTATAAGAGTTTATATTGTAAATGATGAAGACTGAAATAGATTTTTAGGTCATGGTCATAAAATCGATGAAAAATAATTTATTTCTATTTCTGATGATTTTACTTTGGTAATTATTTCATAAATAGGCCTAGTATATTTATTAAGGGAATTTCAAATTACCGATAATAGGGATGCTTCTGTTAAAATACATTACATAAACAATAATTTTCCCCTGTCACAAAAATATTTGTCATAGGCCTAGATTTGAGATTAATTTTACAAACATTTTTTAGGACATTTGCCCAGTTTTCAAAAACATAAAACATCCTACTTAATTATTTCTATACAAAAAAATATGCATGTCCCAAACCACTAAAATATTATATATGTGAAAAATCTGTGAGAAAGTGATAAGACAACAGTAATGTTACTAATGTACAAAATCCATAAATGCATGTTCCACTGTCACTGACTAGTGACAGATCTAAAGTTCATTATTAAAACTTCCCCGTGTGCGAAGATTTCTGCCAGTGATAACTTATTTACTTGGCAACCAATCGACGAAATAGTTCATGATACGGTGACACAATACAGATTAAAAGTCAATGACATTGCAATTGATTCGACTGTATGTGATTTACAACAAGTAAAGAAGAAACAAATACTCACAAGAGTTTCAAAATCGTTTTTGGGCGCTATTTTCTGGAAGTTCTTGAACCGGAAATGACGCTTTCGACTCGAGCTATGTCGATTTGTCACGGAAATAACCGGAGTGGGAACCGTACCGCGCCACAAAATATTCTGAAAACGCCGCTTTTGCATCCGAAATTTCAAGTTTGGCGACTGCACCCGAGTCTCTTTCTGCCAAAATTAATATTCGTGCATGAAAAAAAGAAGGATTATTTTCGCTACTGCACGAGTGAGTTACCAAAATAGAGAGATTTAATTCAGTTGTGGAAGAAATTCGTACCAACCAAGAAGAGTTTCTTTCCATTTACACATTTTTAATTCCATTCGTTAGGGGGGCCTTGGAACTGTACGGTGTAAGGGAAGTAACTCTGTTTATATAACCCATATCATGACGTTTGGCTAGTTTCGTATCTTTATAATTGACGATGTAAACAGAATCAACTTGTTTCAAATCTTGGATAGCTATAGTTCATTACCGCTACAGCTTTTAAGTAAATGAAACTGAAGGAAATACTTGTTCAAGACAATATGCAGTAATTCATACATAAATTTACTTTCAGAAATAAATCATTTTTTAAAAACTATAAATCAACCTACGGGCATCTGTTTGAATCGCTTTGTTTGAATGACACATGTCAAACTAATGTACCACTAATTTATGTTTTTTTTAGAAGAAACGTTACAAGAGGATAGCATACTCATTCAATGACGCGTCAAGGAGACACAATTCATTTCTTTTGAATTTTTCACATTTAAGGGGCTATAGAACAAAATGATTTTTTCATGAAATAAAGAATAATTCTTACAATTATGATACCATCGTATTTAATTTTGATGAGCGTACAAGACACTGTTTTAAAAATTTAAACGAACTCTACAAGACTTTGCAAACCTTTAACAATTTATACTATATATAGATTTTAAAATCAATGATACATTGAAACTAGGAATATGCACTATTTTGCCTCTTTGAATACTTATCTACCATTTACTGTTCACGGTTATAGTTACAATAACTCAACTGGCACTTTGTGAGTCAATTCTAGCCGCATACACCGTCAGCAAAATGTAAATTCATACACACCTACGTGTATTTACTTATAGATTTACTTATAGTTTTGTGTGAATAATCAGTAAATTAAATTAGTTAATTAAAGAAAACATTTACGAAAGATAAGTATTCATGACCATTTCACACAGCACGACTCTAAGTGAAATCAGCCTTTGTCAAACTCCTAGTATATTTTCTGGAAACATGATCCACCCTTGAAAAGCAACTTTAGGGTTGGGTTGAAACAGAATTGTTTCAGACTCTCCTTTACAACATATATTAAAACTATGATAGTTTTAGAATAAATACTTTTTCAGAGATTTTTTTCACTATCACATTTTGGACAATGTCAATTTATTATACTATTCACAATAACGAATCACAAATTTCATTGAAATCGCTTACTCTAAGGTCATCGTTAGTCCATATTAAAACTTTAGGGAGAGTGTCGCAAGGGCTTCCCTACCAATAAGAAGGATTTGTGAAAATACTACGAACTTTGCATATTGGTGTCCATACTTAACATCTCTTCTTGATCCCTCCAACTAAGTCAAGTGAGTATGTATATTCCTGGATAATCCATAACCAGTGTACGAAATAGTGTTGTGATTGGTGATTGCATCGCCCCAATATATGGCCTTAGGCTGATACCCCTGGTTGATAAACGACAACGGAGGGAAATGTTTAGGAATATATAAAGCACAACGTTTGTGTCAATTTTGTAAGGTAGGTGTAGAAGACGAGTATCATTTCTTATTTGTATGTACTTTGTTTATCGATGTACGAGCTAAATACTTATCAAATGTCACCAGAATCAAAACATGCATAAACTTGGATCTTTCCGATCGTAAGTATAACAAAGTTAAATTGTAATGGCATTCATTTACATTATGATAGAGTACATTCAATTATTTTCAAAAATATCATAATCAAGGTATATATTTGACACCATGATATGTAATTCTATGTTATAAATATCGGTAACATTGCAATTTCGTGTGTCTAAAATAATAAAGTATATATTGTAGTGTACATGGGCTTGTGGCCTTCATACTATGTAAAAACATGACTTGATATATTGAATTTGAAACTGTTTCAAACTTTGTCTGCTAGAGCGCCCAGGGTTTGGGATCAAAACCTGACATTGACGTATTGAGGTAACAATGGTATGGCGTCATAATACAGCAAGTGGTAGAGTGGACTCATTGTACATGTAGGTCCAACAGTGTAAATATGTATAACATCATTACAATAGGTTTGGGTCTTAATGTTTTAATAAATTAGTCTTCTATGAATAATTATTGTCTCATCATTATATCATTTGTTCCATATTTTTGTTCTTTATTTTTGTCTGCACAGGTGTCCAAGAGGGCATACAACGAGTCTCTGGATATTTGTTTGTTGATTATGTAATATATATATTCTTTTTGCAGCCAGTATTGAAGCGCAGAAAAAATCTCTCTGTTTTGTTCCAACCTTGACGATGGTGGGTATCCTCTTTTATGTAGGAACACTTTGAGTTCCCCGAGTCTGGTCTTCCTTGCATCTTTATTTTAACAAGTCATGCATATACGTCTTGATAAGTTGTAGGGGATACGTCTCTAAATATGTGATGGGTGACATGGTGAAAAGTCCAAATATCGCTTAGTATCGGTAGGCTTATAATATATGTCCGTTTCTAAACATCCTGCTGATATTTTCACAATAGTATCCAAGAAAGAAAGTTCACTGTCACTTGTTTTCATTGTAAATACAATGGGTTCATTCATGCTATTCAATGTCTTCTGGAATGATTCTAGATTGGCATTACTTATGGCCAAATGTTGGGAAACAAGGAGATCAGACCCAACTGTTATATGTACCAGGGAAACAAGGGGACAAGATAAAGAAATGTCATTCCAAATTGTTTAGCTGTAGACTCATTTTCTTTGCTCAAATATTCGTAAGTTGCATACATCCATTTATCATAATCCCGTAATATTCAATGTGTTTATAACATGTTTACACCGGAAGCGTGTATCTAATGGCGATATTGACACTGGCTATGCAATCTACTGCATTTAATAGCTTGCACATTTCAACTTTCGAGCACGTGCAGCACGACTCGCTCAGACGTGTGTAAGCTACCGGAAACAGGTTTGGTTAGGTGATTTGAGGCACATATCATAGGTTCGGACAAGGGCTCATTTGTTGTCATCCAAACATAAGACATTCGTGGGATGTCTAGATATAACGGGGAATTAAGTTCTAGGCAGAAGAAACCCAAAGTCCTTGAAACAGTTATGCACACATTTATTTACAGGAACAATATTATTGATAACAACATAATAAAAATGTAGTAGAAGATAGTTTAATCCTATCCCCTCGATCTTCAGAGGCAATTGCTACAACATGGGTACTGAGCCTCCGGAGAGATGAGTCCTGCTTGGTATCCAGTGGTAGACTGAAGAAATGTCAGGGTTAGCAAAGATGTGTCTGATGAGTTCCAAAAGCGAATCTCCCCTTATTTTCTCCCATCAGGGTTATATAGCATAAGAGATGGTTATGCCTCATGTATCCGAGAAAGAATTTAGTTGACAGTAAATAAACATAGTAGACCGTGACGGTTCATTGTCCTAATATATTGGCATGTCTGCTTAGGTAAAAGATTACCAAGTTTTAAGAAATTTAAGTGTCTAAATGGATTATCTTAAATGCGCCTTATGTTTTTTAACGCTTGTCTTATGACAATATATCACTTTAAAATAGCTAAAATGTCTTCTCATGAATTACAGATTATCTCTATCACTGAATGGGTTTTGTTCAGTTGTTACCATGTAGGCCTACATAAGTATAAACAGAAATATGATGATACATTCAAGATTGTTCTTATACAATATAAGCAAAGGTTCCCACAGGTTATTGCAGCTGTATCTAATTCATGCGAGGCTCACAAATGTTGGACTACAAAGGTTTATAATCACTCTTCTAATAAATCTACAAATAATGTGTGGAGAGATGACCAAAAGGCAAAGAATTTAGGCTGGGTATTGTTTGTAAAGGCAATAAATTTAAAAGCCTGGTAATATTTCAATACTTCATTTTGTATACACCCAAAATTGGTATTTTCCCCTTTCTACTATTATATATGTTTTGTTTCACCAATAAACAAATGGTATTAAGTGGGTTATTATTTCTTCCTTTTAAACAAAAAATAATATGTTCTGTTGTAAGGTCAATACTTCCTTCTGCCAATTTGCCTAGCCATTTCGCCAACTCTTTCCACACTTCCTTAGAATGGATACAATCACACAACAAATGGACAACACTCTCAGACACCTGGTTACAAAAGGAACACATAGGTGAATCAATGTATCCTATTTTATGTAAATAGTTATTTGTCGTCACGATGTTATGAATTATGTAACCATTTCAAATTGACACTTTGAGTACATCTACTCGCCATCAAATTTATGTTTTCCCATTCTCTTAACACCTTGGTATGTAAGAAAGTCATCTTGTATATCATATTTACTATTCAATTGTTCCAATGTCAGTATATTGCCATCTTCATTAGTAATATTACTCAAATATGTTATTCCTTTTCTTTCCCAATTTCTAAACAATATTGTTTTCCCACCAATCAAAATATTGCTATTGTGCCACAAATATTGATTCAAAACTTCAACACTAGAAAATTCGTTTTGATAGCATATTGTTAAATAATGTGACCATGCCCCTACTACGTCCATCCAAAATATGTTTGAAATATTTGGAAGCACCATTTGTCTGATATATAATCCATCAGCAACCCATAGAATCTCAATATTTGGAATACAAAATGATGCATTATCAATCCATGTAGAGTTATCATAGAGAAATCTTTTCACGAATGCTAGTTTTTGAGATTTGATCATATTTTTTTTATAATTGGAACATTGATTCCTCCATATTAGTGGTAGATGTAATAATATTTATTTTTATTTTATCCCTCTTACCCTTCCAGATAAATTCAAAACATCTTTTCTGGAAAGCTTGTACGACATTGTCTGGTGGGTTAGGTATTGATGAAAAAATATGATTTAGTTTTGAAAGCAGTAGTGATGTTAGTAGTCTCGATTCCCAACTTTTCCTCTCCCTCTCTCTCTATTTTGTCCAGTTTCTCAGAATAGTTTATGTCTATCATTAGTTATAGGTCAACATCAAACTTGATTTATTTAAGAAATACATTTGCTTGGTTTTTCCCCATACTCTATCCATGATGCTTTTGATCTTATAAAATGTCCTTTAGTTTTTTCCTAAGTCTATTTTTATTCTATTTATCGTATTCAAAATGTTTTGCTTTTCAGTCATGATTTCCTCGTTGTCTAATTCAATTTCATATTCTTGTAATTTCTTCTCAAGTTCCATCTCCTCTTTCTGTCTCTTGTTTTTCTTAGTTGATGAATAATAAATAGCCATACCTCTAATTTCAAGCAATAACATTTCCCACAATAGCTGATCATTAATTACATATATATATCCTCCCTCCTCCTGAACAGGACATTCGTATTTTTCTAACTTCTCTGATATATTCTACATCATGCAATAAGGAATTATTAAATTCCCAAAATCCTTTTCCTCTTTCCATCTGTGAAGAATTGATAGTAATAGATACTATTGAGTGGTCTGAATTAATACTTGGAATAATATCTGTGTCCGAGACAGAGTACATCAAATTATGGGAAATTAGAAAGAAATCTAAACGTGATTGTTTCAGGGGTGTTGGTTGTCTCCAAGTAAATCGCCTTTCATTAGGATGAAACTCACGCCAAGGGTCTTTTAAATCCAATGAATCAATTACCTCCAGAAGCTCAGTTCTAGCTTTAGGATTATTGATGTGTTTATAATTATATGTATCTCTCTCATTGTCTAGAACCAGATTCAAATCACCACATATAATTGCTTTATCGGTTTCAATACTATCAATCACAGATTTAATATGTTTGTAGAACTTAGGGTCATCCGTGTTTGGTCCATACAAATTCACAAGTGAATATACAAGTCTCATTAATTCTTAATTTTAAAGCAACATAATTGCCTTCTTTTTTATCCATTGCAGTCTGCAAGATGTCAAACTGAAAATCAGTATTAAAGAGAATAGCAGTTCCCCTTGCATTACTTTTATAAAAGCTTAAATAGTATTCTTTATAACCCCATTGTTGTTTAATAAGTTGTTCCTGTTCTTTTGTAAAATGCACGTCTCGAAGACAGAAAATGTGTGCTTTCTTTTTCCTTAAGAATCAAAATAGTTATTATTTATAGTTATAGTTATGTTATTTAGGCCTCTGCAATTAAGATATAATATTTTTAACTTTTCCTAAACACCTCTCATTTTATGTTTAACGTTGTAATGATAGTGTAACTATACAACCTGCAGTGTACCGGTAATGCGAGTGAACAACGCCTTGGGTTTTCTGTGAAATGGTAGTACTTATTATAGAATAAAAAATATGGTAAAATGTCTGACTTCCTGGTTATCATTAAATTGGGAAACAAAACTAAAACAAAAAAAAACCTAAAATAAACTCATGAACTCAACTTGCATCGTGCAAGGCTACAAGAAGCGGCTTACTCCCCTCTCTTGTGTTCTCTTTAGAGTGCAAAACATCAAATTATAACCCACTATGCACATAACACCACAATTAATGTGCCTTTGGTTATTTAATAAATTAACTTACTTTGATCGTAACATTGTTAAGACATATTTTATGTAATAGATAGAGGACGAGTAGCAGTACATTATCGGGATATAAATGTACGGGTTTGAGAGGGTTGGGCGAGGCGACAGCCGAGCCTAACCCTCTCAAACCCGTACATTTATATCCCGATAATGTACTCCTGCGAGTTCTCTATCTATCTTAGAGCACAGTCAAATGCTTGAGTCGTCAAGAAAATGTCTTAAAATGAATTTATTTCAACTATTTTGTCAACAAATTTGGGAAACATTCTCTCGAACACAACATGCAAAACATTGACATCTCTCATTTTCATATGCAAATGTTAGGGACATGGACGTCATCTTCGGCACTGTGAGCACTGAATTTCTGAAACTGTCCGAGGTGCATGAGGCGTACATTTTATATAAAGCGTACGAGTCGTGCTACAGCATAAGCGTCGTGCTTGAATCACGCACATGCATGATTTAAGCACGTTTTTATTCAGCAACATTGAGCAGTAATACATTTCATTGCCTATAAAGACTGAGTGGTCTGTGCAATGAATCAGTTCACACAATGGCTTCAACATGGACAGTCCAAGGACAAGTACACTATTCATTCAGGAATGGTAACTTTACTTTTTTACTCCTTACTTTTCAAACTCTGTATAGTTTTAAAATTCAAACTAATTTTCATTAAATTGGTTTATTTAATAACAGTTATTGTTTTTTTGTATTTAATTTTTTTACCAACACGTTAAGTTGTTTGTTGAGCTGTATTTATCAATATGTGAGTATTGTTGCATATGCTAGTGTGCATCCCGTCTATATTGCATATACATTATTTCAGGTTACTGCAGCTAAGGAACTCGAACTGTCAGTAGGAAAGAATGTAACGTCGTACTGGACATCGCTCGGACGCTGTGTGACGATACAGGAGTTTCGGTGAGACGACAATGCAGTCTCCATCCTCTAACACTCCAAGAAGGTAATTTTATATCACTTTCTTATTTCTCATTTTTATGTCATTTCTATATAACTTTTGAAATTATTTTTTATATCGTGGTTGAAAATATATAAAACATTGGTAACACGATTTGATGCTTGTCATTGTTTCACTTACTCATGATATAATTGAAATACACTTGAAAAATCCCAATTTACCTCACATTACTTGCTTTATTTACATGCTTTTATTCTTCTTTTATTCTCCTTAATATAGAAGACCCCCATCAACGGAAGCGGCTATATTTCATTTCGGAAAGGGAACACAGCAGGTCATTTGTCAATGTAATACGTGTTTAATTGTGTGTTATCTCCATAAATAAAACAATCAGTTGACATTGTTTGTTGTTTTTATGAAAGTCTGTAAACCAGTTTATGAGCATGATACCCGAACGCAACCAGACATCCGTACATCTATCGGGATATAAATGTACTCCATGTGACCACAATACACTCATATGATTGGACGAAAGCATTTGACTGTGCTCTAAATTTAGAATATAATAATATAAAAATAGTGAACAGGATTAATCAAAAATAAAACATGGCCTCAAAGTCTCCTCATGATCTGATACTTTAACATAAATGTATCCTACCCTATCTTCCTATTGAAAAAACAAGGATATATATACGTAAGATAATGCATAGTATACATAGAATCAAATATAATTAAGTACTAAAGCAGAAGAACAAAATAGGCAATCAAGTCGCCAAAAATTGCAAATCTAAAAACAGTTCACTCCTGCAAGATGATTAGATTTCATGCAGCTAGAGTAAAAAACGTCCGTAAAATGTCTATATGAAACTCTTGGTTGAATGCCTCTCCAGTAATCCCCTTGTAGTTCCTTGTAAATACATGAATAAATGCTAAATTGTCAATACTCACTGCCCTTGTACTTTTTAGTACTGTAAAACATTCTTTAGGCGTGAGAAATTATTGTCTATAGCATTTTCGTCTTATAGAGTGTAAATTAACGTTCTTTTAACCAATATTATTGAATTAAAATAAAGCATTACTGTATCCTGTAATGTAACGTCAAGTGTGAAGCGTTCATAAAATATCCGCAGGGGTGGGTCGTGACCCTCGTTATTTCAGGTTTGAAACAATATAGGAATCCACTGCCAGTAATCAACATACATATTTCTCTAATCATAATTTACTCACTGGTTTGTCACAGTCATTAATCCAAGAGTAACCAAATATTGAACTTAGGCACATCCATGAATATAAGAAACTGTCTATTACTGAATGTAATGTTTATAGTATATACTGAATATGGGAAGATGCGTGATACACTGTCGGCGAAAAGAAACGCCTACTTTATTTTCCTTAAAAGTTTTTACGAAATCTGATAAGATATCTGATAGGCGTTTCTTTTGGCCGACAGTGTATTTGAATATTACTACAGAATATGAGTACACCTATTGAATTAAACTAATAGGTTTTTTTGTACAAATATAGATAATTTCTAGCCTATGATAATAAACATCGCTTTCAAGAGTGTTTCACTTTTATTGTAAGAAGGAATTCCCCCAACATCAGTGTGGCTTTGAATTGCGAGGAAACCTGCTAGCATGCGTACGACTGCGTTGCATTTCAGTGTAGTATATTGCATCCAAACCTAAGTGCAGTTTAACGGTTTTCTTAACCCGACAAAGTTGCCAAGCCCCAAGGAAGGATACAGGTCACTAATACCTACAAAATGTTCAACAAATGAACACCGAACTACAGTGGCGGATCCAGCAATGTTGAAACCGCAGAGTGAAACTATAGATGTAAAAAAAATATTACAACACAATTTATAAACGATTTTAAAAGGTGATTTTGGCTGATTTTCGTGAGTGGGAAAATTGACTTGAAAGTTTGTAGGTTTGTAAGTTTGTGACCATTTATAGCGGATGTTACCAGATCTGATTCTTAGCTAATGAACATACTCTTTTTTTTTAATAAAAAGGACCTTTTCATGCAAATTTTAATTTTATTCATTAACTTTCATCCGAAAACTTCGCACACATTCTTTGCAAACAATTTGTGAAACTATGGCATACACTTTGTCTTCATCTTTCGACGTTGGCGTGACCCCTTAGTAGTACCCACCGCTCTCGTCATGTCTTGTAGACGCTTGATGTCTAGGATGCCTTTGATGCCTTGGATTCGTTTTATGCCTTGGATGTCTTTGATGACCTCCACCATAATCATCCCGATAATCATAATCTGGTCTACCCCGACCTTTCCGACCTTGTCTGCGTTGTCCTTGTCTACGATTTCTTCTTTTACCGCCATTTTTGCCACCTCCTCGTTCACGTTTTCGTTGGCGAAGTCCGTTACCTCGATTTGTTCGTCGATTCATCTTTCGTCGATGTGCCTGTCTGTGCCTCCTGCCACCAACGCCTTCTTGCATGTCATTGTAACTCTCACCATGGCCATGTTTTCGGATCTTTTGACCATAGTCGTCATCTTCGTTAATTTTGTCATCTCCGTAGACAGCATCTGCAAGTTCGTCATTACCATTCTCTCTGTTGTCATCACTGCCATTATAATCATCTTCACCATTCTCTCTGTTTTCATCGCTGCCATCATTGTAATCTTCATCATTCCCTCTGTTGTCATCGCTGTCATCATAATCACCTTTACCATTCTCTCTGTTATCATAGCTGGCAGTATTATAATCATCTTCACCATTCTCTCTTTTACCATAGCTTTCATCATAACCATCTTCACCATTCTCTCTGTTATCATCGCTGTCATCATAATCATCTTCACCATTATCTCTGTAATCGTCGCTGTCATCATAACCATCAGCATCATCATTCTCTTTCTTCGAGTTCCCCTTCTCATCGTCATCATACGAGTCGCTGCTGTAGTCGAAACTCGTATACCCACTGCCGACCCCTTCAAAGGAGCCTATAGAGCAAAACAGAAAATATATTTATATTTCATTTACATTAAACATGTCCAGTTGAAGATTACACCACACGGTATATATAATGTGTAATTCACGTTATAGGAGAGCGAGACTGGAGACAAACATATATACTTTTTTATGGACGCTTCGATATGAGCCTGTCTCACTACCATTTTGACTCTGTTATGGATGCTTTCGCATGAGTTTTGCGCACTACCCGATCTATCATTTTATGGACGCTTCGATGTGAACCCGGCTGCACAACCTCAGTTGTTGGATCCATATGGTGCACAGCCGTGTAACTTTTCTGTCTATTTTAGTAACAGTGTCGCGTAAGCAAAATATAAATTCAAATGATGTTTTAACTAACGAGTGATGGGGAAGTGACAGATTACCTTTCCCGAGTTATATTAATAGCGTTATTATCGAACCTTTGCGAGAAATTAACACAATTGTATAACGAGTAAAAAATAATCTGTCATTCCCCATCACGATTTGCTTATTGTTTTTATTACCCATATGTTAATTCAAGTAAAAACGAAGTAAGTGAATCTCTATATTCAAAGTGGATTCACTACTAAGTACTTACAATGTGTTCTAGTAACTACGAGCGATTAAATTATCCCCTACGAAAATGCCTTTCATAATAAAAGGAAGATGTGGTTGTTGTTGTTGTTGAAAGTTTTGTACTTCTTCCCATTATTATATGATTTAAGTTATTACAAATTTTATATCAAGAGGTTGTTGAAGCTTAAAAGCAAGCCGGCACAAACCAAAAAACCTATCACGTTACCAGTCGGCATTGTGACATCATAACTTGCCTATATGTATGACGACATTGTTTTTCTAAATTTCTGTGTAAAGGGGGCTTATGGGAGCAACAATACCAATCTGTTAACAACTTTGCAATACCCGTACAAGGATTTAATAGGAGATATGGGATCTAATTGTATTTCTCTACTAAAAGCAATATCTTCAACACAAAGTACGAAATCACTTCCGCTGGAATCGCTCATAAAATCCCACAACTTAGTAAGTATGTTAATGTCATCAATTGATAACGACAAACTAAGATGAATGCTCATCCGTGTACAGGTCGTCTCTCACCTTTCACTGGCAGAAGGCCCAGAGTCAACAGGACTCCCAGGAAGAACAGAGGGAGCCTGAACATCTTCATCCTGAAGTCCTGGAGAAGATGCAGAACGTCTTCTTATGGCTTGTAACTGAAAATATAACATTGAAATACAGTTAGCTATTTTAATTGGCAGCAATATTGGCAGCAATATGATACACTTACCTGTTTTCAGTTATCAGCAATAAAAGAAAGTTACCTGTTTTCAGTTACCAATAATAAGAGAACGTTACCTGTTTTCGGTTACCAGCAATACGAGACAGTTACCTGCAGTTATATACTGTCAGTTAAAACAATAACGAACAGGTTATTATTGCCGGCAGTAAAAAAATCAATTGATACTTACAGAATATTTTCTGTGTGTCTTCAGCCGATGAGAAGCTCAAATTTGTTTTGGGGTCTGACTCCCTACAATTTATGGAACATTTTGTTGATTTTATCATGCTTCATAAAAACATCGGATTGGAGCATTTCTGATCAAAGAAAAAATTGACTCCTTATGAACAAAGGCGACTTTAGTCATCAAAGAATGTTAATTCGTATGAATTTCCATATTCCGCGATTTAGTAATTGGCCGGGAAAAAAATAGCATTTAAATGTGAAATCTCAGGTAAAATCTGATAGAAATGTTCGATATATTTAAGATCGCGTCTCGTAAAATGCCATGCTGTGAGTTAAATGGACACGTGAAGGAAAACCTTGATGGAAATAAAGAGAGTCATAATGATATCATCAGGTCAATTTTTCTTGAAACGTTAATGAGTGTATGTAGAAAATTAAAAATATCAAAGAGAAACTATAATGTCATTAAATTAAATTTTATAAACGTTATGAATAGTTTAAATTTCATTTCTTACCATTGTCTACATTAAACAAAGATATTTGTTACAAAAAATAAATCAGCCACCAATTAATTAATTCAAACAAATGCGAATAAGTGTTATTGTGTCGTGCTATAATAAAATGCATTTCATTTCATTTAAAATATTGAATTAATCTACCGTGTGTGTACTTTCCTTTGCCCGGTAGTTAACATTTAATTATTTTCTACTTTAATCTTTTATCATTCCATCTAATCAGTTTATGTATGAACAGAACTGTATACCTACTCAGATAAAATCACGTACTACAATTATAAAACTTAATTTCGCATGATAAAGGAAAACAAGTAAGACGAAAGGCCTCGTTTAATATTGCGTGGAGAATTTAAGATTGTATCGGATATAATGTGTGGGAAACGACGACATAAAAGTAGAACCTCGAATCACAAGGTAAGTTACCTTCCAAAGTGTTTAAGGACGAATACAACGAAAATGTGTTTAAAATATCTACAAAGTAAAAAAAATAAACAATGAATTACTCTCATCAACAATGTCCTGACATTTCTTAACGAGGCTTTCCACACTCCTAGCGCATCTGGCATCACTTCTCATAGGTTTTATTTTCGAATGAGTGTGTACTATTCTTTGTAAAATTGTAAAGTCACTAGATGTAAACTCAGTAGTAGATTTCCACTGGATTGTGTTATAATCATGTACATAAAATAAACAGTAATGACACCTCGAATTTCCTTTTTACGAAAATAGCTCAAAAGCTTATATATTCAAGGACCAACATATCACAGTCCAGTGGCCGTCTAATCCCATCTTAATCCCTAACAAAACAAACAAGACAAGGACGTCTTCTTGCTTCTTGCTAACCAACATTTGGGAAAATCATATTCTGTTCTTTGGTATTCCCATTTAATGTAGACCGACAGTTCTGTAGTATGTTGTTACAGTACAGGGTGTGTGGGATGAAGCTCAGTTGGTAGGGTGTCCGCTCATCATCAGGAAGATTGGAGTTCGATTCCCGGTAACATCATTCCAAAAGCAGTTAACAGCAAAAGACCTTTTTTGTCATAACAAGTTAACACTTACTTAATTTCATCATCATCATATGTGTATTACTGTTCAATATAAAAATATGATTTCTGCATCTTTCTTCACTAGTCCTTAAAAATACGATTCCTCTGGTCACTACACATATCAATAATTATACAGTCTGACTACTTACAGAACTACATACAAGCTAATCACTAATCTCTGCTGTACATGAAGGGATTTTATAGTTTTCAATACTTGAATATCGAAAATATTGAATCAATAACTTAATTAATCGATTTCATCGACAAATATGTTACTAGGCCAGAAAATTGTAATTTTGAAAATAGTTGCCACGTCGACCAGCGTCCAGTGTTGACATATACTTGAAAAGATCGGGTGACAAGGAGATTGATGAAGATGTGCTAACCGACTTATTTGAAGGATGTAGGTCGTCTTCCGGATGGTTGAAGTCAGATGTCGGGCTTCACAGTCACTGTAGGCCAATTGGTTCCATAAAATGAATTAATTTGTATCAAATGTAATACTGAAATAAATTATTAATACCACATAATATGTCCAACATATAAACGCTCTAGATCTGAAAATATTCCATCTTAGTACTATAGCCCACTTTCAGTTATCAAATTTCAAGCGCTTATAAAGGTACAAAATATCAATGTTCTCAAAGGGAAATGTGTATTCTAGAAGAAACACCTAGGTACGTTAAATACTATTGTAATACCATACATTGCCTATGCCATTTATATATATGGTATAATGTTGTACTCTTGACTACATGGCCTTCAATTCAGAATAAAATGAATGTATGTCCACTCCAGGTCACTGTTTGTTTGATCTGGGAGCATTTGCTGATGTCAACATCTCTACTTTAAGGATTCATTGTGTCAGATTCAGGCTGATGTGTTTCGTTTAATAAATGGGTTATAAATAGTGTTTGTCAGTATTGTTTGCTATACTTATTACGTCGTCTCAGGACACACTGTCTCAAATTGAGTTGCAAGTCGTGGTATGCGTTATAAAGGGCATATATCTGTAGGATAACATATTACATATTGAGTATATTTCATTAGACGGATCTATGAACATAACATTTGCAATGTGTTCTATAGCTCATATATCATTAAACAGCTGCGAGTATCTTTTTTGCAAATTTACTTAAAATATATGTTTAGGTTTCCATCTCATGTGTTCTCAAAAGCTTTATAAACGTTACCTTTTAAGTTGCATGTTCGTAATTGAGTCTTTTTTTTATTTAACTGTAATTTTTCTTCAGTTTTTGTGATTTCATCAATCGTATGTTCATATCCGGTTTAATCGTCCCAATTCACCATTGTTCCTTAAAGCCATAGAGACACGATGAAGCGTTCATAAAATATAAAATTTGACACCAAAGTGTGCACCAAATGCACAACAGAAACATATTTTAAAAATGGTATGCTTATTAATCGTCCATGTAAAATTTGCACTTATTATTAGTTGTTGTGTTATAAACTTATGATAACTATGATACTTATTCCATTATAAACTAGTAAATGTATATTTAATTATAAACAAATATCTTAAATGCCCCTCAAAGAAGAAATGTTGATAATATAGAGGTTGATTTGGATTTTGTGTTTAAGAGCACCAACCTGTCACTGTGTAGCGCCAGTTTATGCGTTTTCTGTCATCATCACACTGAACGCAAAGAAAGAAGCAATACTTCCAGTTTAATTTGTTTTGTGTATGACGCGAGTAGATATCGAACTCTTCTGGGTGTTTGGTTACATTTGTATAACATTCTCGGATACAATAAAAATTATCATACTGAAAAAGAAAATACTGTTCCTTTTCTCAAATAATCTCCAACATGCTCCAACATGACTGATGTTATGTTTCCCGTTGGGGAACTGTACGGTGTAAGGGAAGTAACTCAGATTTCCGATCCTAACCACTGTTCTACTATATTATGTTTGATGTAAAGGTAAACTCACGGGCAAAAGAAACGTCACCACATTTTGAAAACAGTATAAAATGAAATATTGATGTCGGAGAAAATAGATTCTGTATGTATTTGGTAGCCACATGTTTTCTTAAGAAATATTCACAATTCCATACATCAGAGTATGCAATTTTTATTTTTACATCTGTTCAAATTGACATGGGGTGCTAAACTCGTTTTTTAAAGATGTTTTTGGCCCACAATATTTAGTATTTAAGGTTAAAACATTGAAAAAGTAGAAATTTAATTTAACTTAAGATATCCTCGACATAAATAACATTCTTTGATTTAAATTTGTTGACGCGTCTTTACTGTAGGACGTCTCAAAACAAGCCAAAACTGGCTTTTTGAGGCTTCTATCTCGTCTAGTTAAGGAGATTCCAAAACGACCATTTCTTAAAACTTGTGTTTCTCAGAATTATGAATAGATAATGTTTTGAAAATTCATATTTAGTATTGTTGGGTTCTGAAGACATGGTGTAACGCTGTTTCAGTCGCATTTATCGCCCGATGATTGAAATATCTTGTATTTTGTATTGGGACGTTTCTTTTGCCCGTGAGTTTATAATGTCCATTGCTTTCGACCTTAAATGCGTGGTACAAGGCATGACGATCATCTAACCAGTTGATTCATTAAAGGGAGCTCTACATGTATATGATTTATCGGTGACGATCATCTAACCAGTTGATTCATTAAAAGGAGCTCTACATGTATATGATTTATCGGTGACGATCATCTAACCAGTTGATTCATTAAAAGGAGCTCTACATGTATATGATTTATCGGTGACGATCATCTAACCAGTTGATTCTTTAAAAGAAGCTCTACATGTATATGATTTATCGGTGACAATCATCTAACCAGTTGATTCATTAAAAGGAGCTCTACATGTATATGATTTATCGGTGACAATCATCTAACCAGTTGACTCATTAAAAGGAGCTCTACATGTATATGATTTATCGGTGACGATCATCTAACCAGTTGATTCATTAAAAGGAGCTCTACATGTATATGATTTATCGGTGACGATCATCTAACCAGTTGATTCATTAAAAGGAGCTCTACATGTATATGATTTATCGGTGACGATCATCTAACCAGTTGATTCATTAAAAGGAGCTCTACATGTATATGATTTATCGGTGACAATCATCTAACCAGTTGATTCATTAAAAGGAGCTCTACATGTATATGATTTATCGGTGACGATCATCTAACCAGTTGACTCATTAAAAGGAGCTCTACATGTACATGATTTATCGGTGACAATCATCTAACCAGTTGACTCATTAAAAGGAGCTCTACATGTATATGATTTATCGGTGACGATCATCTAACCAGTTGATTCATTAAAAGGAGCTCTACATGTATATGATTTATCGGTGACGATCATCTAACCAGTTGATTCATTAAAAGGAGCTCTACATGTATATGATTTATCGGTGACGATCATCTAACCAGTTGATTCATTAAAAGGAACTCTACATGTATATGATTTATCGGTGACAATCATCTAACCAGTTGATTCATTAAAAGGAGCTCTACATGTATATGATTTATCGATGACAATAATCTAACCAGTTGATTCATTAAAAGGAACTCTACATGTATATGATTTATCAGTGACAATCATCTAACCAGTTGACTCATTAGAAGGAACTCTACATGTATATGATTTATCGTTGACGATCATCTAACCAGTTGACTCATTAGAAGGAGCTCTACATGTATATGATTTATCGTTGACGATTATCTAACCAGTTGATTCATTAAAAGGAGCTCTACACGTATATGATTAATCGGTGACAATCATCTAACCAGTTGATTCATTAAAAGGAGCTATACATGTATATGATTTATCGGTGACAATCATCTAACCAGTTTATTCATTAAAAGGAGCTCTACATGTATATGATTTATCGATGACAATCATCTAACCAGTTAACTCATTAAAAGGAGCTCTACATGTATATGATTTATCGGTGACAATCATCTAACCAGTTGACTCATTAAAAGGAACTCTACATGTATATGATTTATCGGTGACAATCATCTAACCAGTTGACTCATTAAAAGGAGCTCTACATGTATATGATTTATCGGTGACGATCATCTAACCAGTTGACTCATTAAAAGGAGCTCTACATGTATATCATTTATCGGTGACGATCATCTAACCAGTTGACTCATTAAAAGGAGTTCTACATGTATATGATTTATCGGTGACAATCATCTAACCAGTTGACTCATTAAAAGGAGTTCTACATGTATATGATTTATCGGTGACGATCATCTAACCAGTTGATTCATTAAAAGGAGCTCTACATGTATATGATTTATCGATAACGATCATCTAACCAGTTGATTCTTTAAAAGAAGCTCTACATGTATATGATTTATCGGTGACGATCATCTAACCAGTTGATTCATTAAAAGGAGCTCTACATGTATATGATTTATCGGTGACGATCATCTAACCAGTTGATTCATTAAAAGGAGCTCTACATGTATATGATTTATCGGTGACAATCATCTAACCAGTTGATTCATAAAAGGAGCTCTACATGTATATGATTTATCGGTGACGATCATCTAACCAGTTGACTCATTAAAAGGAGCTCTACATGTATATGATTTATCGGTGACGATCATCTAACCAGTTGATTCATTAAAAGGAGCTCTACATGTATATGATTTATCGGTGACAATCATCTAACCAGTTGACTCATTAAAAGGAGCTCTACATGTATATGATTTATCGGTGACGATCATCTAACCAGTTGACTCATTAAAAGGAGTTCTACATGTATATGATTTATCGGTGACAATCATCTAACCAGTTGACTCATTAAAAGGAGTTCTACATGTATATGATTTATCGGTGACGATCATCTAACCAGTTGATTCATTAAAAGGAGCTCTACATGTATATGATTTATCGATAACGATCATCTAACCAGTTGATTCTTTAAAAGAAGCTCTACATGTATATGATTTATCGGTGACGATCATCTAACCAGTTGATTCATTAAAAGGAGCTCTACATGTATATGATTTATCGGTGACAATCATCTAACCAGTTGATTCATAAAAGGAGCTCTACATGTATATGATTTATCGGTGACGATCATCTAACCAGTTGACTCATTAAAAGGAGCTCTACATGTATATGATTTATCGGTGACGATCATCTAACCAGTTGACTCATTAAAAGGAGTTCTACATGTATATGATTTATCGGTGACAATCATCTAACCAGTTGGCTCATTAAAAGGAGTTCTTCATGTATATGATTTATCGGTGACGATCATCTAACCAGTTGATTCATTAAAAGGAGCTCTACATGTATATGATTTATCGATAACGATCATCTAACCAGTTGATTCTTTAAAAGAAGCTCTACATGTATATGATTTATCGGTGATGATCATCTAACCAGTTGACTCATTAGAAGGAGTTCTACATGTATATGATTTATCGGTGACAATCATCTAACCAGTTGACTCATTAAAAGGAGCTCTACATGTATATGATTTATCGGTGACGATCATCTAACCAGTTGATTCATTAAAAGGAGCTCTACATGTATATGATTTATCGGTGACAATCATCTAACCAGTTGATTCATAAAAGGAGCTCTACATGTATATGATTTATCGGTGACGATCATCTAACCAGTTGACTCATTAAAAGGAGCTCTACATGTATATGATTTATCGGTGACAATCATCTAACCAGTTGATTCATAAAAGGAGCTCTACATGTATATGATTTATCGGTGACGATCATCTAACCAGTTGACTCATTAAAAGGAGCTCTACATGTATATGATTTATCGGTGACGATCATCTAACCAGTTGATTCATTAAAAGGAGCTCTACATGTATATGATTTATCGGTGACAATCATCTAACCAGTTGACTCATTAAAAGGAGCTCTACATGTATATGATTTATCGGTGACGATCATCTAACCAGTTGACTCATTAAAAGGAGCTCTACATGTATATGATTTATCGGTGACAATCATCTAACCAGTTGACTCATTAAAAGGAGTTCTACATGTATATGATTTATCGGTGACGATCATCTAACCAGTTGATTCATTAAAAGGAGCTCTACATGTATATGATTTATCGATAACGATCATCTAACCAGTTGATTCTTTAAAAGAAGCTCTACATGTATATGATTTATCGGTGACGATCATCTAACCAGTTGATTCATTAAAAGGAGCTCTACATGTATATGATTTATCGGTGACGATCATCTAACCAGTTGACTCATTAAAAGGAGCTCTACATGTATATGATTTATCGGTGACAATCATCTAACCAGTTGATTCATAAAAGGAGCTCTACATGTATATGATTTATCGGTGACGATCATCTAACCAGTTGACTCATTAAAAGGAGCTCTACATGTATATGATTTATCGGTGACGATCATCTAACCAGTTGACTCATTAAAAGGAGTTCTACATGTATATGATTTATCGGTGACAATCATCTAACCAGTTGGCTCATTAAAAGGAGTTCTTCATGTATATGATTTATCGGTGACGATCATCTAACCAGTTGATTCATTAAAAGGAGCTCTACATGTATATGATTTATCGATAACGATCATCTAACCAGTTGATTCTTTAAAAGAAGCTCTACATGTATATGATTTATCGGTGATGATCATCTAACCAGTTGACTCATTAGAAGGAGTTCTACATGTATATGATTTATCGGTGACAATCATCTAACCAGTTGACTCATTAAAAGGAGCTCTACATGTATATGATTTATCGGTGACGATCATCTAACCAGTTGATTCATTAAAAGGAGCTCTACATGTATATGATTTATCGGTGACAATCATCTAACCAGTTGATTCATAAAAGGAGCTCTACATGTATATGATTTATCGGTGACGATCATCTAACCAGTTGACTCATTAAAAGGAGCTCTACATGTATATGATTTATCGTTGACGATTATCTAACCAGTTGATTCATTAAAAGGAGATCTACACGTATATGATTTATCGGTGACAATCATCTAACCAGTTGATTCATTAAAAGGAGCTATACATGTATATGATTTATCGGTGACAATCATCTAACCAGTTTATTCATTAAAAGGAGCTCTACATGTATATGATTTATCGATGACAATCATCTAACCAGTTAACTCATTAAAAGGAGCTCTACATGTATATGATTTATCGGTGACAATCATCTAACCAGTTGACTCATTAAAAGGAACTCTACATGTATATGATTTATCGGTGACAATCATCTAACCAGTTGACTCATTAAAAGGAGCTCTACATGTATATGATTTATCGGTGACGATCATCTAACCAGTTGACTCATTAAAAGGAGCTCTACATGTATATCATTTATCGGTGACGATCATCTAACCAGTTGACTCATTAAAAGGAGTTCTACATGTATATGATTTATCGGTGACAATCATCTAACCAGTTGACTCATTAAAAGGAGTTCTACATGTATATGATTTATCGGTGACGATCATCTAACCAGTTGATTCATTAAAAGGAGCTCTACATGTATATGATTTATCGATAACGATCATCTAACCAGTTGATTCTTTAAAAGAAGCTCTACATGTATATGATTTATCGGTGACGATCATCTAACCAGTTGATTCATTAAAAGGAGCTCTACATGTATATGATTTATCGGTGACGATCATCTAACCAGTTGATTCATTAAAAGGAGCTCTACATGTATATGATTTATCGGTGACAATCATCTAACCAGTTGATTCATAAAAGGAGCTCTACATGTATATGATTTATCGGTGACGATCATCTAACCAGTTGACTCATTAAAAGGAGCTCTACATGTATATGATTTATCGGTGACGATCATCTAACCAGTTGATTCATTAAAAGGAGCTCTACATGTATATGATTTATCGGTGACAATCATCTAACCAGTTGACTCATTAAAAGGAGCTCTACATGTATATGATTTATCGGTGACGATCATCTAACCAGTTGACTCATTAAAAGGAGCTCTACATGTATATGATTTATCGGTGACTATCATCTAACCAGTTGACTCATTAAAAGGAGCTCTACATGTATATGATTTATCGGTGACGATCATCTAACCAGTTGATTCATTAAAAGGAGCTCTACATGTATATGATTTATCGATAACGATCATCTAACCAGTTGATTCTTTAAAAGAAGCTCTACATGTATATTATTTATCGGTGACGATCATCTAACCAGTTGATTCATTAAAAGGAGCTCTACATGTATATGATTTATCGGTGACGATCATCTAACCAGTTGATTCATTAAAAGGAGCTCTACATGTATATGATTTATCGGTGACAATCATCTAACCAGTTGATTCATAAAAGGAGCTCTACATGTATATGATTTATCGGTGACGATCATCTAACCAGTTGACTCATTAAAAGGAGCTCTACATGTATATGCTTTATCGGTGACGATCATCTAACCAGTTGACTCATTAAAAGGAGTTCTACATGTATATGATTTATCGGTGACAATCATCTAACCAGTTGGCTCATTAAAAGGAGTTCTTCATGTATATGATTTATCGGTGACGATCATCTAACCAGTTGATTCATTAAAAGGAGCTCTACATGTATATGATTTATCGATAACGATCATCTAACCAGTTGATTCTTTAAAAGAAGCTCTACATGTATATGATTTATCGGTGACGATCATCTAACCAGTTGACTCATTAGAAGGAGTTCTACATGTATATGATTTATCGGTGACAATCATCTAACCAGTTGACTCATTAAAAGGAGCTCTACATGTATATGATTTATCGGTGACGATCATCTAACCAGTTGATTCATTAAAAGGAGCTCTACATGTATATGATTTATCGGTGACAATCATCTAACCAGTTGATTCATAAAAGGAGCTCTACATGTATATGATTTATCGGTGACGATCATCTAACCAGTTGACTCATTAAAAGGAGCTCTACATGTATATGATTTATCGGTGACGATCATCTAACCAGTTGACTCATTAAAAGGAGTTCTACATGTATATGATTTATCGGTGACAATCATCTAACCAGTTGACTCATTAAAAGGAGTTCTACATGTATATGATTTATCGGTGACGATCATCTAACCAGTTGATTCATTAAAAGGAGCTCTACATGTATATGATTTATCGATAATGATCATCTAACCAGTTGATTCTTTAAAAGAAGCTCTACATGTATATGATTTATCGGTGACGATCATCTAACCAGTTGATTCATTAAAAGGAGCTCTACATGTATATGATTTATCGGTGACGATCATCTAACCAGTTGATTCATTAAAAGGAGCTCTACATGTATATGATTTATCGGTGACAATCATCTAACCAGTTTATTCATTAAAGGGAGCTCTACATGTATATGATTTATCGGTGACAATCATCTAACCAGTTGGTTCATTAAAAGGAACTCTACATGTATATGATTTATCGGTGACGATCATCTAACCAGTTGATTCATTAAAAGGAGTTCTACATGTATATGATTTATCGGTGACAATCATCTAACCAGTTGACTCATTAAAAGGAGTTCTACATGTATATGATTTATCGGTGACGATCATCTAACCAGTTGATTCATTAAAAGGAGCTCTACATGTATATGATTTATCGATAACGATCATCTAACCAGTTGATTCTTTAAAAGAAGCTCTACATGTATATGATTTATCGGTGACGATCATCTAACCAGTTGATTCATTAAAAGGAGCTCTACATGTATATGATTTATCGGTGACGATCATCTAACCAGTTGATTCATTAAAAGGAGCTCTACATGTATATGATTTATCGGTGACAATCATCTAACCAGTTTATTCATTAAAGGGAGCTCTACATGTATATGATTTATCGGTGACAATCATCTAACCAGTAGGTTCATTAAAAGGAACTCTACATGTATATTATTTATCGGTGACGATCATCTAACCAGTTGATTCATTAAAAGGAGCTCTACATGTATATGATTTATCGGTGACAATCATCTAACCAGTTGGTTCTTTAAAAGGAACTCTACATGTATATGATTTATCGGTGACGATCATCTAACCAGTTGATTCATAAAAGGAGCTCTACATGTATATGATTTATCGGTGACAATCATCTAACCAGTTGACTCATTAAAAGGAGCTCTACATGTATATGATTTATCGGTGACAATCATCTAACCAGTTGATTCATTAAAAGGAGCTCTACATGTATATGATTTATCGGTGACGATCATCTAACCAGTTGATTCATTAAAAGGAGCTCTACATGTATATGATTTATCGGTGACGATCATCTAACCAGTTGATTCATAAAAGGAGCTCTACATGTATATGATTTATCGGTGACAATCATCTAACCAGTTGATTCATTAAAAGGAGCTCTACGTGTATATGATTTATCGGTGACAATCATCTAACCAGTTGATTCATTAAAAGGAGTTCTACATGTTCATGATTTATCGGTGACAATCATCTAACCAGTTGATTCATAAAAGGAGCTCTACATGTATATGATGTATCGGTGACAATCATCTGACCAGTTGACTCATTAAAAGGAGCTCTACATGTATATGATTTATCGGTGACAATCATCTAACCAGTTTATTCATTAAAAGGAGCTCTACATGTATATGATTTATCGGTGACGATCATCTAACCAGTTGACTCATTAAAAGGAGCTCTACATGTACATGATTTATCTGTGACGATCATCTAACCAGTTGATTCATTAAAGGAGCTCTACATGTATATGATTTATCGGTGACAATCATCTAACCAGTTTATTCATTAAAAGGAGCTCTACATGTATATGATTTATCGGTGACAATCATCTAACCAGTTGACTCATTAAAAGGAACTCTACATGTATATGATTTATCGGTGACAATCATCTAACCAGTTGATTCATTGATAGCTCTACATGTATATGATTTATCGGTGACAATCATCTAACCAGTTTAATCATTAAAAGGAGCTCTACATGTATTTGATTTATCGGTGACAATCATCTAACCAGTTGGTTCATTAAAAGGAGCTCTACATGTATATGATTTATCGGTGACAATCATCTAACCAGTTGGTTCATTAAAAGGAACTCTACATGTATATGATTTATCGGTGACAATCATCTAACCAGTTGACTCATTAAAAGGAGCTCTACATGTATATGATTTATCGGTGACAATCATCTAACCAGTTGACTCATTAAAAGGAGCTCTACATGTATATGATTTATCGGTGACAATCATCTAACCAGTTTATTTATTAAAAGGAGCTCTACATGTACATGATTTATCGGTGACAATCATCTAACCAGTTGACTCATTAAAAGGAACTCTACATGTATATGATTTATCGGTGACAATCATCTAACCAGTTGATTCATTGATAGCTCTACATGTATATGATTTATCGGTGACAATCATCTAACCAGTTTATTCATTAAAAGGAGCTCTACATGTATTTGATTTATCGGTGACAATCATCTAACCAGTTGACTCATTAAAAGGAACTCTACATGTATATGATTTATCGGTGACGATCATCTAACCAGTTGATTCATTAAAAGGAGCTCTACATGTATGTGATTTATCGGTGACAATCATCTAACCAGTTGACTCATTAAAAGGAGCTCTACATGTATATGATTTATCGGTGACAATCATCTAACCAGTTTATTCATTAAAGGGAGCTCTACATGTATATGATTTATCGGTGACAATCATCTAACCAGTTGGTTCATTAAAAGGAACTCTACATGTATATGATTTATCGGTGACGATCATCTAACCAGTTGATTCATTAAAAGGAGCTCTACATGTATATGATTTATCGGTGACGATCATCTAACCAGTTGATTCATAAAAGGAGCTCTACATGTATATGATTTATCGGTGACAATCATCTAACCAGTTGATTCATTAAAAGGAGCTCTACATGTATATGATTTATCGGTGACAATCATCTAACCAGTTGATTCATTAAAAGGAGTTCTACATGTACATGATTTATCGGTGACAATCATCTAACCAGTTGATTCATTAAAAGGAGCTCTACATGTATATGATTTATCGGTGACAATCATCTAACCAGTTGATTCATAAAAGGAGCTCTACATGTATATGATGTATCGGTGACAATCATCTGACCAGTTGACTCATTAAAAGGAGCTCTACATGTATATGATTTATCGGTGACAATCATCTAACCAGTTTATTCATTCAAAGGAGCTCTACATGTATATGATTTATCGGTGACGATCATCTAACCAGTTGACTCATTAAAAGGAGCTCTACATGTACATGATTTATCGGTGACGATCATCTAACCAGTTGATTCATTAAAGGAGCTCTACATGTATATGATTTATCGGTGACAATCATCTAACCAGTTTATTCATTAAAAGGAGCTCTACATGTATATGATTTATCGGTGACAATCATCTAACCAGTTGACTCATTAAAAGGAACTCTACATGTATATGATTTATCGGTGACAATCATCTAACCAGTTGATTCATTGATAGCTCTACATGTATATGATTTATCGGTGACAATCATCTAACCAGTTTATTCATTAAAAGGAGCTCTACATGTATTTGATTTATCGGTGACAATCATCTAACCAGTTGGTTCATTAAAAGGAGCTCTACATGTATATGATTTATCGGTGACAATCATCTAACCAGTTGGTTCTTTAAAAGGAACTCTACATGTATATGATTTATCGGTGACAATCATCTAACCAGTTGACTCATTAAAAGGAGCTCTACATGTATATGATTTATCGGTGACAATCATCTAACCAGTTGACTCATTAAAAGGAGCTCTACATGTATATGATTTATCGGTGACAATCATCTAACCAGTTTATTTATTAAAAGGAGCTCTACATGTACATGATTTATCGGTGACAATCATCTAACCAGTTGACTCATTAAAAGGAACTCTACATGTATATGATTTATCGGTGACAATCATCTAACCAGTTGATTCATTGATAGCTCTACATGTATATGATTTATCGGTGACGATCATCTAACCAGTTTATTCATTAAAAGGAGCTCTACATGTATTTGATTTATCGGTGACAATCATCTAACCAGTTGACTCATTAAAAGGAACTCTACATGTATATGATTTATCGGTGACGATCATCTAACCAGTTGATTCATTAAAAGGAGCTCTACATGTATGTGATTTATCGGTGACAATCATCTAACCAGTTGACTCATTAAAAGGAGCTCTACATGTATATGATTTATCGGTGACAATCATCTAACCAGTTGACTCATTAAAAGGAGCTCTACATGTACATGATTTATCGGTGACAATCATCTAACCAGTTGACTCATTAAAAGGAGCTCTACATGTATATGATTTATCGGTGACAATCATCTAACCAGTTGGTTCATTAAAAGGAGTTCTACATGTACATGATTTATCGGTGACAATCATCTAACCAGTTGACTCATTAAAAGGAGCTCTACATGTATATGATTTATCGGTGACAATCATCTAACCAGTTTATTCATTAAAAGGAGCTCTACATGTATATGATTTATCGGTGACAATCATCTAACCAGTTGACTCATTAGAAGGAGCTCTACATGTATATGATTTATCGGTGACAATCATCTAACCAGTTGACTCATTAAAAGGAGCTCTACATGTACATGATTTATCGGTGACAATCATCTTACCAGTTGACTCATTAAAAGGAGCTCTACATGTATATGATTTATCGGTGACAATCATCTAACCAGTTGACTCATTAAAAGGAGCTCTACGTGTATATGATTTATCGGTGACAATCATCTAACCAGTTGACTCATAAGAAGGAGCTCTACATGTATATGATTTATCGGTGACAATCATCTAACCAGTTGACTCATTAAAAGGAGCTCTACATGTATATGATTTATCGGTGACAATCATCTAACCAGTTTATTCATTAAAAGGAGCTCTACATGTATATGATTTATCGATGACAATAATCTAACCAGTTGACTCATTAAAAGGAACTCTACATGTATATGATTTATCGGTGACAATCATCTAACCAGTTGACTCATTAAAAGGAGTTCTACATGTATATGATTTATCGGTGACAATCATCTAACCAGTTGATTCATTAAAAGGAGCTCTACATGTACATGATTTATCGGTGACAATCATCTAACCAGTTGACTCATTAAAAGGAGCTCTACATGTATATGATTTATCGGTGACAATCATCTAACCAGTTGACTCATTAAAAGGAGCTCTACATGTATATAATTTATCGGTGACGATCATCTAACCAGTTGACTCATTAAAAGGAGCTCTACATGTATATGATTTATCGGTGACGATCATCTAACCAGTTGACTCATTAAAAGGAGCTCTACATGTATATGATTTATCGGTGACAATCATCTAACCAGTTGATTCATTAAAAGGAGCTCTACATGTACATGATTTATCGGTGACAATCATCTAACCAGTTGACTCATTAAAAGGAGCTCTACATGTATATGATTTATCGGTGACAATCATCTAACCAGTTGATTCATTAAAAGGAGCTCTACATGTATATGATTTATCGGTGACGATCATCTAACCAGTTGACTCATTAAAAGGAGCTCTACATGTATATGATTTATCGGTGACAATCATCTAACCAGTTGACTCATTAAAAGGAGTTCTACGTGTATATGATTTATCGGTGACAATCATCTAACCAGTTGACTCATTAAAAGGAGCTCTACATGTACATGATTTATCGGTGACAATCATCTAACCAGTTGATTCATTAAAAGGAGTTCTACATGTATATGATTTATCGGTGACAATCATCTAACCAGTTGATTCATTAAAAGGAACTCTACATGTATATGATTTATCGGTGACGATCATCTAACCAGTTGACTCATTAAAAGGAGCTCTACATGTATATGATTTATCGGTGACAATCATCTAACCAGTTGACTCATTAAAGGAGCTCTTCATGTACATGATTTATCGGTGACAATCATCTAACCAGTTGACTCATTAAAAGGAGCTCTACATGTACATGATTTATCGGTGACAATCATCTAACCAGTTGATTCATTAAAAGGAGCTCTACATGTAAATGATTTATCGGTGACAATCATCTAACCAGTTGATCCATTAAAAGGAGCTCTACATGTATATGATTTATCGGTGACAATCATCTAACCAGTTGATTCATTAAAAGGAGCTCTACGTGTATATGATTTTTCGGTGACGATCATCTAACCAGTTGATCCATTAAAAGGAGCTCTACATGTATATGATTTATCGGTGACAATCATCTAACCAGTTGATTCATTAAAAGGAGCTCTACATGTATATGATTTATCGATGACAATCATCTAACCAGTTGATTCATTAAAAGGAGCTCTACATGTATATGATTTATCGGTGACAATCATCTAACCAGTTGATTCATTAAAAGGAGCTCTACATGTATATGATTTATCGGTGACGATCATCTAACCAGTTGATTCATTAAAAGGAGCTCTACATGTATATGATTTATCGATGACGATCATCTAACCAGTTGATTCATTAAAAGGAGTTCTACATGTATATGATTTATCGGTGACAATCATCTAACCAGTTGATTCATTAAAAGGAGCTCTACATGTACATGATTTATCGGTGACAATCATCTAACCAGTTGACTCATTAAAAGGAGTTCTACATGTATATGATTTATCGGTGACGATCATCTAACCAGTTGACTCATTAAAAGGAGCTCTACATGTATATGATTTATCGATAACGATCATCTAACCAGTTGATTCATTAAAAGGAGCTCTACATGTACATGATTTATCAGTGACAATCATCTAACCAGTTGATTCATTAAAAGGAGCTCTACATGTATATGATTTGTCGGTGACAATCATCTAACCAGTTGACTCATTAAAAGGAGCTCTACATGTACATGATTTATCGGTGACAATCATCTAACCAGTTGATTCATTAAAAGGAGCTCTACATGTATATGATTTATCGGTGACGATCATCTAACCAGTTGACTCATTAAAAGGATCTCTACATGTATATGATTTATCGGTTACGATCATCTAACCAGTTGACTCATTAAAAGGAGCTCTACATGTATATGATTTATCGGTGACGATCATCTAACCAGTTGATTCATTAAAAGGAGCTCTACATGTATATGATTTATCGGTGACAATCATCTAACCAGTTGACTCATTAAAAGGAGTTCTACATGTATATGATTTATCGGTGACGATCATCTAACCAGTTGACTCATTAAAAGGAGCTCTACATGTATATGATTTATCGGTGACAATCATCTAACCAGTTGATTCATTAAAAGGAGCTCTACATGTATATGATTTATCGGTGACAATCATCTAACCAGTTGACTCATTAAAAGGAGCTCTACATGTATATGATTTATCGGTGACGATCATCTAACCAGTTGACTCATTAAAAGGAGCTCTACATGTATATGATTTATCGGTGACAATCATCTAACCAGTTGATTCATTAAAGGAGCTCTACATGTATATGATTTATCGGTGACAATCATCTAACCAGTTGATTCATTAAAGGAGCTCTACATGTATATGATTTATCGGTGACGATCATCTAACCAGTTGACTCATTAAAGGAGCTCTACATGTATATGATTTATCGGTGACGATCATCTAACCAGTTGATTCATTAAAGGAGCTCTACATGTATATGATTTATCGGTGACGATCATCTAACCAGTTGACTCATTAAAGGAGCTCTACATGTATATGATTTATCGGTGACGATCATCTAACCAGTTGATTCATTAAAGGAGCTCTACATGTATATGATTTATCGGTGACAATCATCTAACCAGTTGATTCATTAAAGGAGCTCTACATGTATATGATTTATCGGTGACAATCATCTAACCAGTTGATTCATTAAAGGAGCTCTACGTGTATATGATATATCGGTGACGGTTATGTCGGATTCCGAAGGTATGGGTTCTAATCTCACTTTTTACATGTTATGACTTGAAAAGTTTAATTTTCTTAAAACCATGATATCTTGAGTGAAATATGGACTTTCTTACAGAAGGATAGACATTTTATTCAGTTAAAGGCCGCTGGCCCAAAATACATAGGTAAGCAGACACATATTGCGTAGTTTAATTGTTGATGATATTAACAACCCTCTATCGTTATAAAGGGTGTTTCAAATATCTATCAGGAAATGTTTTCATTATATCTAAGTAGGTTACACAATAACATAGAACATGTATTTCATCTTGAATGAAGTTAAGATTAGATTTTTTTACTAAACTTCAAAATCTTAAATCATAGGGGACATTCGTATATCTACCTGTCTCCGGTTTAACAATATATACATATCTCCCGATTCAACAATAATTAAAGAAACAAAATGAATTTCTAAAATCCTCTCCGTTCTCTTGAAGTATTTGATGTATGAAAACATTTACCATACAAATTAATATCCATGTTCATTTTATATAGCACGACTCAAAATGAAATCAGCCTTTGTCAAACCCAATACTATATAAAGCTTGTCGACTACGCACAGGATTCAAACACACTATTCACACTAAGGTCAATTTGTGCAAATACAACGGACAGCATATGGGCACCCCTGTTGCTTTCTGACCACACACATGTTACGTATCACCTCTTATTGATCCTTACAGTCAAATCAAGTGATTATGTGCATTATCCATGATTAATCCATTATAAATATGCGAACTAGCCTACTGTTAATGGAGGTTGCATCGGCCCTCCAATGGTTCATACTAGTCGCCCGACTAATGATTTTCTGAATTTGAAAGAATCAAAATTGGCTGGAACATACAGGTGTACCTGATAAGACTGTCGCTACCCTTAACTACAACACAGGTACCCGGCTCCTATACAGGTGAGAATAAACATTTATTAGTTATATTGTCGTATAAAAGATATCTTGATATCGTATTTCAATTCATTTTGATATCTTCTTTCTAAAGGCCTTTCCACATTCACTTTCAATGCCCTCTGGACAGTAGTTGCGTTCTCTAGTTTCGGATCTATATATATATAGATACCTGATGCGAGCGGATAGGATACTCAACGTGTGGAAGAATCCATGCATATTATATAAGCAGAATGTACAGAGACGCCAGGTTATTAATGGGTTTGAAGTATGTAGGTACTTTACTAAGGTGTTGATACCATTCCAAACTGTGATGCGGTAAAGTAATGTCATTTTGAATTATGTAATACTTACATGTTACCATACGAGCTTCCTCTTTCATATCCAGTTTATGATTAGAGTGAAGGTTCGAGACAAACCAAAATTATTTCACGGCTGACATAAACTTGATATGAAAGAGGAACGAGTAATGTGCATCCCATTTATCACCAAGTTGTTGTCCATACGATTTATTGTGTTTTGACATATACTTTATGACAGCTGAAAGGAACGGAACAGTGAAATAATATCAATGTTGTCACATTATCTGAGTTTATATTGCGACATTAAATATTCACACTTTTATGTTTCATATGTTACTCCGCATTACTTGCATATGTTACTTTCAGGATGGACAAACGCCATGGACCATAGATCAAGACAGACTAATGAACTGGTTCCTCTTACAGAACTCACAACATGAGATGTCCATTAAACACAACACGTATTGCCTTACCGTTGTGTGTTATTTTCATACTTCTGACAATCCAGTTTTATTTACACTGGAAATACCACGTTTATGGGAACAATATCAGAGCACATACAACAGACGGGGTGCTCCCGCTGACTACAAGAGTCAGTCCTATCGGCAACACGTATAGGGACATATCGTGCAATCTGCTAATAGCTGGAGACCAGAGAGAGATTGAGAGAGCAGAGCTGAGGAAGAGACATACTCGACCTATTCTACAGTCTGGTGCGCGTCTACACCGCCGTGCAAGTCAACATCCAGATACCTTGCTAGCTCGGACTCGGAACTGCAGCTCCCACGTCTCCTTCCGGGGCTTCATCAACTCGACAGTAGATAGGGCCGAGGCGTCCTTTCCTCTTGCGTTCAGCCTCGTGGTGTACCGAGATGCACATCAGGTGGAGAGACTTCTCAGAGCAGTGTGGAGACCCCACAACTTATACTGTCTCCATGTGGACAAGAAGTCTGGGGCTGTCTTCAGACAAGCGATGGAAGCTCTGGGTCACTGTTTCAACAACGTGTATATTCACCCCAAGCCTGTGTCGGTGGTCTGGGGAAGGATGTCAGTTCTGAAAGTAGAACTTCTCTGCATGGAGCTTCTGTTGAAGAAATCTCAAAAATGGAAGTATTTCATCAACCTTACTGGCCAGGAGTTTCCTTTGAAGACCAACTACGAGTTGTATTTAATTCTGAAGGCTCTGAATGGCTCCAATGAAATCCAAGGGAGATACAAAAGGTACCAACAAATCACCATTTTCATTTTATTTTATCGCTAATATGAATAACAAAAGAAATCTCAAATGGTGTTGATCATAACACTGTGACATGTGTAACATCCTAATCTTCTACTGTAAAGACCAGGTCAAGTTTCATTGGGTGATCGACGAATATGATCAACACTGATGTCACTTTCTGTAGATGTATCATCAAAGAGAGCGATTTTACCTTGAGTAAAATATTTAATATATGTCAATTAATAGCTCATGGTGTTAACGTTGACAATGACCCATAGCCTTTGATTTTGTAGGTGGGCCGTAGGCATTTCTACTGAAACACAATATTGATTGATTAATGATACAGATCGAACCAGGCACGCTACAAGAGAGCCCCAGCCCCTCCACAAGGCATCCAACCTCTGAAGGGCCCTGTCCATATCGCTGCTACACGTGCATTCGTTCAGTACGCCCTGTATGCTGCCCCGGCTAGGAGACTTATAGAGTGGCTTGCACATACACGTGTACCTGATGAGACCTTCTTCGCTACTCTCAACTACAACCCTCACCTGCAGGTGCCCGGCTCTTATACAGGTACGATTCTGATCTATTTGTCGTAAAAGTGCCATTGGTCCCTATCTTTTTCATATTCAAAAATTATATCCCTAGGATCCTTTGTTTTGGTTAGATTGATTCATTCTTGGTTAGATTGCGCCACCACCACTATTCTTTGTTTTATATATACATGTACGTTGTTCATAGGTAACATCAGGATAGATAAACAATGGGAAGGGATCGCCCGCTACAAGATCTGGTACGACAAGCGACGATGTTCCGGCAAGTTTGTGCGTGGAATCTGTGTATTTTCCGTTGGAGATTTGCCCCGTATGACGTCAGCAGATCACATGTTTGCCAACAAGTTCGTGTACGACTTTGATCCCCTGGTGTATGACTGTCTTGAAGAATGGTACTTCAACAAGGTGGAAAGGGAGAGTCGAGGGGAGGCAACTCTAAACACTTCCGTCTACAGCAACAGATGGTTAGTCAAGCATCACTTTCCGTCATAAAAAGGTCTGTTTTGCTGTACACTAAACTGAGCTTCACAGAACGGACAGATGGAGAACAAGTCACTTTCCGTAGTGAATTTGGTACACGCATTCTCTCCCCACAGAGGTAACGCAAGTCAGTTCTCCCCGTGTTCAGTTACACCTGACATGAGCTGATCAGGAGATTCAATAAAGATGTCTCCTGACCAACTTCTCTTTACTGGAAGAAGTAAAAGTTTCACATGTGATATGTAGCATGTCTCCATAGGTCTAGTGAAGTCTCATACTTTTAAAATATTAATTTTTTTTCTGTCAGCACAGGTCTTAGAGTAGAGTAATGTGTAAAAATGGAGGCTGTTGAGTACAGAGCGGTTATCAGGTTTTTATTCTTGAAGGGTCGAACACCGAAGTAGACTTTTGATGAGATGAAAGAAATGTATGGAGAGGATGCACCATCGTAAGACGTTGTCAAACACTGGCATCGTCAATTAAAGTGTGGTCGGACCTCCGTGGAAACAGCTTCCATTTCCAGTCACCCATTTATGATGACTCTGTCAGGCAAGTGTAAACTGCAAATTTGGAAAATCGCCGAATTACTGTCCCTCAACTTGCCCAAGATGTTAAAATAAGTGTTGGGTCTGTGGAGAAAATCAGTCATGACCAGTTGCACATGCGGAAGTTGTCAGCTCGGTGGATATCCCGACTGCTCACACCTTTCCAACCCCCCCCCCCCCCCCCCCCCCCCTAAAAAGGCAAGGTTATGCTCACCGTATGTTTGGATCAGCATGGTGTAATCATGATGGATCTTTTTGGAAAGGGGTATCACAATTAGTGGGGCATACTACGCTAGTTTGCTGCAAAAATTGCGGAAAGTTATCACAAGCGAGTGACGCGGTATGCTCACTAAAGGTGTCCGCCTGCTTCAGGACAATGCTCCTGTCCACAACTCATGTGTAGCTCAGACGCAAGCGCAGACTTGCGGCTATGAAATACTTTCTCACCCACCGTATTCTCCTGACCTTGCACCATCTGATTTCTTCCTCTTCCAAACATGAAGTCATTAGCAGCTGCTATCAGTTTTTGTGCAGTTTCCATCGCCGCCGCCGACGCGTTTTGTATTGGCTATAACTTTTTTCCAATAAGGTTTTGAGAACTCATATACATAACTTCTAACTTATACCCCTGGGGAATTTTTTTGACATGTTCACATTCAAGGTCAAAGGTCAAGGTCACGAGTTCTGAAATCGCTAAAAAAAATATCCTTGTAAACACGATAACTTGAAAAATATTTGTGCTATCAGGCTCTTATTTGGTGTATATCAACTATGGAGAAAGGCCAAGATTTGAAAAGGTTTTCACTAACATCCATCAAAGGTCAAGGTCATAGCGAGGTCACAACTTAAGCATGCTTTTGCGAAAATGTCATATTTCAACTATTAACACTTTGAATCATTACATGATTGTGAAACACTATGAAAAGTGATCACTGATTGTGTGACCTTGAATTTTTAAGGTCAAGGTCACGAGATAGGGTTATGGTCATCAGTTCTGAAATCACTAAATAACTTCTTTCCAAGGAGGTATCAACACCTCATATACATAACTTCTTACTTATGCCCCTGGGGAATTATTTTGACATGTTCATATTCAAGGTCAAAGGTCAAGGTCACGAGTTCTGAAATCGCTAAAATAATCCTTGTAAACATGAAATTGAAAAATATTTGTGCTATCAGGCTGTTATTTGGTGTATATCAACTATGGAGAAAGGCCAAGATTTGAAAAGGTTTTCGCTAACATCCGTCAAAGGTCAAGGTCATAGCGAGGTCACAACTTAAGCATGCTTTAGCGAAAATGTCTTATTTCAACTATTAACACTTTGAATCCTTACATGGTTGTGATACACAATGAAAAGTGATCACTGATTGTGTGACCTTGAATTTTAAAGGTCAAGGTCACGAGATAGGGTTATGGTCCTCAGTTCTGAAATCACTAAATAACTTCTTTCCAAGGAGGTATCAACACCTCATATACATAATTTCTTACTTATGCCCCTGGGGAATTATTTTGACATGTTCATATTCAAGGTCAAAGGTCAAGGTCACAAGTTCTGAAATTGCCCCAAAAAATCCTTGTTAACACGATAACTTGAAAAAATTTTGTGCTATCAGGCTCTTATTTGGTGTATATCAACTATGGAGAAAGGCTAAGATTTGAAAAGGTTTTCGCTAACATTTGTCAAAGGTCAAGGTCATAGCGAGGTCACAACCTAAGCATGCTTTTGCGAAAATGTCTTATTTCAACTATTAACACTTTGAATCATTACATGATAGTGATACACAATGAAAAGTGATCACTGATTGTGTGACCTTGAATTTTAAAGGTCAAGGTCACGAGATATGGTCATGCTGACCAGTTCTGAAATCACTAAGTAACTTTTTCCCATGAAGATATTAACACCTCATATAGATAGCTTAATTTCTTTCTTATACACCTGGTGAATGATTTTGACATGTTCACATTCAAGGTCAAAGGTCAAGGTCATGAGTTCTGAAATCACTACAACAATCCTTGTATACATGATAACTTCAAACTTTTTTGTGCTATTAGGTTCTTATTTGGTATATATATGAACTATGGAGAAAGACCAAGATTTGTAAACGTTTTCGCTAAAATCTGTCAAAGGTCAAGGTCACAGTGAGGTCAAAAAAAATTAAGCATGCTTTTGTGAATATGCCATATTTTAACTATGAACACTTTGAGTCATTGCATGATTGTTATACGCGATGAAAAGTGATCATTGATGGTCAAGGTCAAGATCATGAGATATTGGTTAAAGCCACGTTAATCCTTGGATAAAATTTTGAAAGAAGAAATAGGTTTTAAGAACAAACTTGTGAAAAGTGACCCCAGTGATGATTAGTAATAACTCGAATAATGAACAATTTTTTGTTAAAAAGAATTCCCATTTTATTGATGCTGACGAGAAGGCGGAACAGGGAAAGGCGAGACCCTAAGTTTCGGAGCTGCTCTGCGTTTGCGGTGTCCCGCAAACGCTAATCTAGTTTTTCAAAGGCACTCTGATGAAACCCTCATTAATGAGATCAAGTCATGGCTTTTGACAAGATCTGATGCCTTTTACAAGAAAGGCCTAGAAGGCTGCATCTAGCGATGGGAGAAATGTGTCACACTGTGTGGTGCCTATGTAGAGAAAGACTAATAATTGTACCAAGTTTCGTTTCTTTCAGTAAAGTAGAAGTATATCAGGGGAAATATGTTTATTGAGTTGGAGAGAAATTTATAAAATGTTGTCTGTTTTACTGTACACTGAACCGAGCTTCACAGAACGGGAATAGCGTGAAAAACAACCATAGTCGATTGTTGAACTGATAGGTCAGTATAAATACAGGGGATAGTGTGAGAGACACGAACTGAACTGAAGACATATTGACATGGAGGTGTAAGAAAATGATCGTTGTTTTTACATCCACCGTAGTGTGAAATGATGGCACAATGTGAAGTGTATACTCATAACAATCGTTAGAAAGATAGCTTACGGGATATGATCCTCAAAAATATCGGCCGTAGCAGTAAATTTGTTTTTATTCAAATTCGACATTTACTATTAAAGTTTATACAATACTTGTATGTATATTGTTACGTTAGAGGGTAAAATATCTCATTACACGATCCGATAAGCCGTAGCCGTAGAAAACGGTTATCCATATTTGAAGAAAATGGTCAATACCATAGACAGCGTGGCCAGTGTCAATATCTTAATCCAGGATATAAGTACCATAATTAACTCGTATCTCTCTTTTAACGACTGGTTACCGTGGTGTAATGGTTAGTGTATTTGGCAATAAAGCAGCAGGTCACAGGTTCGACTCCATGTTTCGACAAAATTTAATACATTTCATTTGTGATTATGATTCGTGTTGATAATCTGCAGTTTTATTTTATATTTTCACATGAAGATTTCAGAAATAAAACAAAAGACATTGCTATAGAAACGTCTTCGTGATGAACACCCATGCACATACATTACAGTAATCATAAGCATAATCATTACAGCGCTATATTAAATAAATTACTCGTGAAGAAAGAATCTGTAAGCTTTGTCGCCTAGATGTAGAAGACGAATACCATATTTTACATATATGCCCTGTGTATTCACATCTTAGAGAAAAATATCTACGAGCATATTATCATAAATACTCAAATATTATGAAATTGTCTGCCTAGCTAACGAACTCAAATAGTACTGTTCTACTCAACCTTTCTATGTTCATTTAGTATGCCTCCTTGTACAGACAGGATTTAATAAAATATTGTAATATATGTTGGGATGTGATATATATGATATGACAATATAATGTATGACGTCATTAGATTGGAAATGATATACTAGATATTATATGTAACATGAAAAGATGTCAAATGACAGATATATGTGAAGTGATGTGGTATGCTGTTACATGTATTGTACAAATGTGTAATTATTGTTTTTCACTAAATGTACTATAGGCCTGTGGCTTTTAAGTATTGAATAAAGATTGATATTATAAAAATACAGTAATCAGTATGAGAAGTATGAAATTTGAATGCCCGAAATAAACAAAGAGGCCAATGTGTAACATATTTACCGATCTCGACCTCGGGTTCACGTAAGATGAACCCTCACGTAAGTTATATTAGGTGGCGTTGTGAATGTTTTGAGGTAAAAGCCACGAATGTAGCCCAGTAGAACGAATCCAACAAGGCGGCTGCCAGTCCTTGTGACTATTTGTAAATTACACTTGTGACATCATCCTGTTGTTCTTTCACTCTGTTATTTTTCAGTAATTTGTAGTTACACATCCCATCATCTTTATAAGTTTAAATTTAATTTCTTTTACTTAATTCTGATACAAAAAAACTTTAATTGGAGAGTAATTTAAGAAGGTTAATGACCTCGGAACTCTCCATTCTTAAAAAATAATGAGCCTCGGCCCATCGGTATTTTTTAGGAATGGAGAGTTACTCGGACATTAACCTTTACTAAAGGGATGGAGATATTTTTAAATACATTGTATACAGTAATACATTTGGTATTCTAGATTACCTGTGTATATAAAAGGCATAATTTGCAGAAGCGCTTACCCATTGCATAATGGTCAAAGCGCCAGAATACGAACAAAAATGTACAGAAGCGTGCTTAAAATACCTTTAGATCGATTGTGAATTGCGATTTGTTTTACTTTAGTTTCAATAGTATAAACAAATTGTTAATCTTGAAAAGATTTTCTTGAACTAAATAGCCGAAAACATAAATTGCACTATTGTTAATCAATTATATATTCTAGATTACGGTAAAATAGGATTTGTGTAGCAGGAATATATATTACTGCTTGCTACTTCAGAATCTGAATCACAACGAATGAGCTTAAAATTACATCTGCCTCATAGATAATATATACTTTAAGATTGCTTCTTCAAATAGAAGTTCAAAATGCATATAATTCAATATTTAGGTACACATGTTCTGCTGAAATATAATCTTTTTAAAGATTTGTCAATCACATAACAAAAATAATGAACGTTTAATATCGGTGCACGATTTTATAAATTTAAAAGGCAGATTTGATCAATAAGTTATCGGGTAATGTATAATTTACAATGGTTGGCTTTAGCGGCATTAATTCACTTTTTTAAGTTGTACTTGGTATTACTTGTTGACGTTTGTATATATATCATATATTGTAAAATCACAATGACAAGTATTCTATTTTTGCATCTTGGAGCGGTATTAATATAAGTTTATAGCTTGTTTATCATTCCAATTTTTATTGAAATAAATATGTTTAAACTACAGAACGGGGATCAAATCGAAATATATCGATTCGTGTATAGACAGAAGCGGCCATAAAATCTAAAAGTCTCATCTGTTGGTGGGTGCTCATCGCCGCATAAACAGCGGTAGTATTTGAAGATGTAGGCATGGTATGTGCACCCTGTGTTATGATATTGGTGGTTCGGTATGTGATGGGTTAATCATTGTTATGTTTTGTTCTTTATTCCTTCAGTACTTACGTCTTCGTTTGCATATTATTGACAATCTTTATCATTGTGTTAAAGTGACATTCAGTGTTTTTCATATCTTATTTGGCTTTGATACATTCCAAAATACTATTCTATATACTGATTTCAGTTCAAATAATTTAAATCAGATTTTATATTCAACCCCAACCTCCAAATATATTATAATTATTTGTTTCACTGAAAATCGAGCAACATCCTTATACATGTGCAGAGCCCGAAAATACACTCCAATTAACGTGCACAGTTAATTGACCTATCAAATATTACCATCCAAATTATTGTCTGTTGTAAATGAGTTTCAAAAATTGCGTTTGACTAATTGAATCACACCAGCCACGGTGCATTGTCCGGTTTTCGATGAAAAAAATCACTACTTTCATCTTTATACCATTACTATACTAATCAACTAATATTAAAAGTAAGTTTCGGTAACAGTCAGTACTTCTCGATAAAATAACACCATTCATAACGCTTGACATATGTGACACATGTGACTGTCCGTTAATATTTTAAATGTATCCAATGGAACTCAAATAACAGATTGATTTTCAATATACTTAGAATAATTAACTGTTAGGCATGCAAGAACGTAATTACAAAATTGAATTTATAGAAACATTTTTAGAAGACGTCCCATCCATTTTACATTGGTGTTCTCATGTCATAGCTTACATATTCACTTGATTCTCAAACATTTTATCTCGTTCCTATGACAGGACAGGAATATCAGCATAAATATATTTTACTATTTTCAAGAAAAACAGAGATATTGGTTGAATCTAGATGTGTTTATTATTTCCCACGACGTAGTGACTCTAGTATCACTACAGGGCGTCTATGCACACTGAACCGTATCAACAATCCAACACAATAACAATAGGAACCGGTGAACCAATGATTTACTCCACAGTATTAAACTCTGTAACGCAAACAACTACCTTCATAAATAATCATATTTTAAACAAACTCCATGTGTATACCAAATCTCTCCAGTACACTGATTCAACACTCTTTGAGAGAAACTCATTAGATTAACATGGTGATTTTACGAGCACTTCTCTCAATGTTCGTGTACAGATTGACATCAGTGTGGAGATGGGTTGGCTGAAAAACACTATAACACAATCATGGTTACGATACAGCGTACACAGTCGGCAACTACGTACCAAACACAGTCAACTAGACAGTGAATAACGCGTGATATAGCACATGTACCTTCACATTGCGTGCCTAAGTATCTTCACAAGCCTGCTATTGTACCTTCACAATGCATAAATAGTAATTTCACCATGTATGATACAGTACTCAGAGTGAGTCAGTGAGTATAGTCAACACCAAATTTCCGAACCACTACTTCTACAAGTGTGACGTCATATGTCGTGTTAAGTGATGCCGTTCTCGGAATGTCTCGCTACAGATGTGACACTGAAGTTTATCATCTCGCTTCTTCTTCAGAGGATCAAACTCTCGTTTATGATGAGATCTCATGTGGTAGACGAGATCGCTTGTCATTCGGAAGGACGCATTACACTTTGCACACCAGTTCTGAGAAAGGTCCATTGCATTCATTGGGGAGTCGATTTGAGTCGGGTTTGTCCCGTTATGAATTATTTTTTCTACCATTGGGTTCTGACTCTTCATGAAAGCTGGGTAGCTCATACGCGCTCTCTGGGCAAACATCAGCTGCTGCTTGGCGAACACCTCAGTGCTAGGATCCCCATTTCTCACATTAGCGAAGCTCTCTGTGAGCGGACCCTGTACCTGCGAACGGACCATCTCGGCAAATCGGGCCGGGTTCCGGTCTACATACATATCTGCAGAATTTGCCAGGTTGGGCGGCATCGACAGCTGCGGCATAATCGGAAGTCGGGGCATGTACAGCCCAAGTAGCTGTGACTGCTGAACTGCCGGAAGTGATGTAGATGATGACGTCATTGCGAGACTCGGGGCGCCCTGAATAGCGCTATGAGCAGACAATGGAACTGAGAGTCTATGTGAGAGGGACACTGAACTACTGGAGTCGGGGAGGACAGGAGAGAGCTGTTCTTTCACTGGAGACAAGGACTTTTCAACCTTCCTGAAAGCACTGGCACCTTCGCTGTGACTGTCTAAATCGTTCAAAGAGCTCTTAGTTTCACACCTACTGGGAGACAAGCGAGTAATGTCCGAGTCTCGTCCATGCTTACTGCTAACTGTGCACACTCTCTTGTCTTTAGGAGATATATCCGAGGAAGCATGTCGTTTCCGATTGTGTTCACTGTCGGACCCGTCTCTCCTCCTGGGAGAGAGCTCTAGCGGGATAGAGTCCGGACTGTCCCCCGATCTGTTAGGTAAACTCTCTCTGAATAGCTCACTCTCACACTTGTAGCTGTCTGAACTTCCTCTTTCTCCGCGGTACTCGGCCACACCTAGGTGGCGCTTTGAGGTCGCATCCTGTATCAAACTGCGCATGTCTGTTGACCTCATTGTACACCGGAACTTCAGATGGGCTCGCAAAGGAAATGCAAATTCAAAGACTTCTCCGCACTGCGAACAGATGTAACCTTCATCTGAAAAGGAATAATGAAACATGAACTCCCCAGCTTTCAACCGATACATTCTGAGAATTAGTTAGTGACAACATAAAAAGTAATACATTAATACATGTATATATGTGCGTGTAGGTTTAGCAATCTCAGCATAAGTAACTGGAAAATCATATTTGAGTTCTGCAATTCCGTACTTTAGCAAAAACATCCAGCAAATCATATACTTTACGGAATCCTAAAAACAAAAGGACATATTGAATCACCACAAAAACTGAGGATGTACACCCTAAGAAAACATGTCAACGTCTTGCCTCTGGTCACGTTGAGTCAATATATATATATATATACCTAGCTTACATTTCAAAAGAGGGTTGACTATTCTTAAAATTCATTTCAAAATGCCATAGAAGTATAATTGCATGTCACCCACAATTTCGAGAACTACATAAATAGTTGTCCTATTGGTTTGTTAAATAAACTCACCATTGTCTGTCTTGCGCTGTACATCAGGTATGTTCAGGAGCTGACAGAAGTCTTTGCTGTACCAGACGTACAACTCCTCGCCCGCTTTGACGATGCGCAGAGTTCTGTAGTAGACCTGGCCTTCCTTCATGTAGGCTTCCACGTTCTGCTCGTCCTCGGTACGTGCCGGGTGAATGTACGGCAGCCAATCAACGGCCTTGATTCCTTCCTTCCGCTCGGACAGGTCCAACTGCAGAACCAGATTGAATATTTTCATGTTGGGTTTCTCTGATTATAATTTTTTTTGCAGTCTGATAATTGAAACGTGTAAAACAAAGTCAACCATTACATTGCCATGATATAACCTAAACGTTTTTATCCATTCTTTTCATACTAATACATCAACAATTGGAATGTATATGTGTAAGATATGACGTTAATTCTATAAGTAAACGTTTTAGTAAATCAAACCATTTATAGCTGTATTTCCAGAAAGAACAATATCATTATTATTGACACCTATGACGCGAATCAACTATTTAAACAGTGGCGGGTCCAGAAAGGGGGTGCAGGTGGTTCATTCCAACCACACACCCCATTCTGAAAATTTGACTTGTAAATTTGATTACCACCGAAAATTCCTCGCTCCGTGTATGTTATATATGTATGTTTTCCAATTATCCAATTAATTCATAGCACGTGATGATCTTATAACCAGTCTATATAGCTCTTGATAGGCCTATATATGGAACATAATAGAGAAGTACATAATAGAGTCGTACCTTGATGACCACGCCCTCTTGTCTCCGGTCGTTGGTCAGCATGGCGATCAGGTAGGCGGGGTCCGCCATTGCAAGGTGCGAGGGGAAGGGTCCGAATATCTGACCGTAGTCGATATCTGTCACTGGTATCACTCCCATATTCGATCTTCTGAAATCATAAAGCATCCAACATTATAATCTTGAAATGATTAATCAGGCAACGAAACATGCTAAGACCATTGCCCTCCTGTAATGAACAAAATGATCCATATTCGTTAATGGTACCATGCCAACTCTGGTGTTGCTGAAATCAAGTCAAAGACATTTAGACAACACACGAAAGTCGACTACTGGCATTACACTCATTTCCCCTTTCTATGATGATAATAAAGACATTCAAATTATATAAAACCGTATGCAGTACACCAATATCTACCATTCAACATATTCTGTAACCATAAAAAGCCATCCAACCATCATAATACCATAGGGAACCATTAGATTCTTTCAGTAATACTGTAATACAAAAATAATATCAATTTCAAAACTTATTTCTATTGGCGGGACAGGAACGTGGGTTCCATGCAGCCCGCTGTGCTATCAAGTAAATGGGGGAATATAGTGCATTATTTACACGGCAAATCGCTCTAATCCCTTAGTCTGGGGGTGCACTTTAAGCCTGTTGGCATGAGGGAGCATACTATCCATAGGCCATCTCGCCACTAACAATATGGCTGATCAGAGCCCGGACTTAACCACAGACAACCTCTGGTGCCCTATTCCCCGAGATTGGAAGACAAATCTAATGTTCCCCATCAATGTTCCCAAAAGCTTTGCTGGAAACCAAAACGGGACAGGGTAGAATTTAATAAGAAGATGGGTCTTTAAGTGTCGTGAGTCCGTAATGAGAATATGTTTTGCACCACGCGGCTGAATTCACGGCGACACTAATCAAGCGGGATGTTTGTATCAATCTCGAAAGTGTTTTAACCAATAATCGCCTAAATTGGAAATTCATTAGAAGCGTCTTGGAAGAGGAATTATCCCGCTATCTCCGTCTGAACATATTCCTGGGCTGGCTCTCTGCTCCAGCGGAACTAGCCATGCACGAAGACGCCAAATGGAGAAATAATCCCTTTAAAGTGTTATAGAAAACCTTAATTAAAACAGATATTGTTAATATGATGTGAGGAGAGGCACGCTTAGAGGCTGCGAGAAGGATGCTAGCTGGCTTAACTGCATTAGGCTGCATTGGCTCGGGAAGATATGTGGATCAGGTGCCCTGTATTTACAAGTAATTTCCTCTAATTCATCGCCGATTTGAGGGAATCTCTCAAGGCTCTGAAATACGGGAGTATGGGCTGTGGCTAACAGACAGAACGGGCTGTCACACGGGGTTTATTCAGTAACCATATGCCGCGTAAACACTGGCCACTCCATGTGCGAAGTGTTCAGCTTCCATCCACTGACAGATGAGGTATTGTCTCAAAAGCCAACCCCTCGCTCCGCCACGGGTCGAAATATGTCAATTTACTTGCCAAATTGCCGAATATGTATTGCAGACCCCTTAGGAGAGTAATTTGTTTCCGCTGAGGGCTTGGAGCAGATTCCCGCGGGTGCATGATACTGTCATTTAGGCTTATTAGAGATGAAATGTTGAAAGAATTATTCCATTTCTGTAACGGAAAGCTTCCCAATTTTCTATCTAACCCTTTGGCTCATCTCTCGGCATCTTGATCGTGTCAGAGTGGGTAGCTCGGCAACATCGACAGCACAGACGTTAGATAAGCGAAATTAATGTCAGGCAGATGTCGGACAAATCGGGAAGTCGGAGCTAATTGTGAGACAAATAATCGGGGGACCACGCACCCGCCGCATCAGCCTGGACTAGCCGTTTGCTAATCAAGTTGGGCCCTGGCGGGTGACGCAACGTTTCCTCGCTGTTCCCGATACCATCAACAGTCAATTACATTGGATGTTTTCAACTTAATTACAATCATCTGGTATATTTTTCCCGAACAGGCCTCTATCAAATAATTCTAAAAACTATCGAAACTTTATTTGGGCCTCTGGTCCAGGCAATAATTGTTGCCATTGATTTATACGTAAGGGGCAATCCATCACCCAAATCATATTAGTTTTTAGACAGCATAACTTTAAGTGACATTTTAACAGCATTACGAAGAGAAGAAATTTGCTTTCCACAAAATGTGGGCTGGGCCGCTTTTATTCATTTTATAGAATTTGGGGTTAATAACCAAATTCCTCTCTGCGGGATTAACATTAAACAGGAAAAGACGGCCATTTTACACTAACAGCGTTGGGCGATGTAATATTGATAGAGTAAAACTTTTGATTCACCTAGATTACTTTCAGGCGGGGTTTTTTTCTGAAAAATGTCATTGGTATTTTTAATTATAAAGATTGATAAGATGGTCTATGTTTATAAACTTGATTTGTTTACCTAACCTGAATGACAATTTCAGTTTTTAGACCGAGGGAGATGGCGACGATGAGATAGGGAGGTATTCAAAATAAATTAAATTTAAGTAAAAAAAACTTTGTTCATTATTGCGTGGATTCTATCTGTTCTTAAAATGAAATTTAAGGGCAGGTGAGATTAAAAAGATTAAATTTGAATGGAGACTCAGTAGATTTGCATTGGTTGCGGGAAGGGCGAGCGAGGGGAGTTTACATCAGTTTGAGACATGGTGACAGCAGTTGAGGCCCATATTGCAGCATCAAAGAGAGTCGATCCTGATACAAAGCCCATGCACATTCCTCACCGACCACAGCGCTCTGATTAAGCTGTAACAAGGACTCTATCCACCTTCCCTCTGATTGCTTCCAAGTCTTAAATTAGACACAATCCTGCCGAGAATAATTCTCGCCGAGGCCACCTCGATTGGCCCCTTTATTGCCCCGTAATCTCATTGCGCTGCGACATGGGACTTTAATGGGGAAACATACCCTGTAAAGACAATATGCTCGTCAAGAGGGACTGCAGCGGCCGATCGGCTAACTGCGACGGGCGAAATAGCGGCAAAACTAATTCTCCAACAAAAATCCTTCAGCCCAAATGTGCCTCCCTAATAGATCACTCACCTAAAATTGATTTCGTACGACCAGCGAGCACATACAATCAGGCCAGTCCAAGGAAAGGGCTTTTTCTCATCTCCAGAGATTTACTGGGAAGAAATTGATTCCCAAATAATCGCTAGTTTGCTTGTATCGGGGGCAAACTTCCCCCTTTAAGACTACCTGATTTGCCCAGTCCGTTGTAGAGCATAAGTAGCAGTTGCTATATACACCACACGTCGATACTACCCGATAGGAGGGTGTGGGCTCACACCGGACCAGTCTGATGTCTGTCTCAATATCTGAATGTCTTTTTATTTACCTGAATATGTTTTTCCTTTCATGTCCACTATTTAGCTAGGGATATCAATGTGTTCAATTTATCTCAATGAACAATAGGTAGACACTGAACACGTGGTTTCATGTCAATCTTTAATGTTGGTTGACAAAACTTCTTTTGAAACTTGGATTTTCATTCGTCATATCTGAAATATGTTGTTAAGTTAACGCATCACATGTGTATGCAAAGTAGTTCGTTCAATTTGAAGATTTCAAAGTTTATCTTATGGTGTCTTGTGAAATATGTTTAATTACACATAGACTCGGTTCCGCTCACACAAGGCAGCCGATGTATTTCATTAAAGTGAGTTTTGTTTTGCTTCATATCTATAAGTTACGTGAATGTCCAATTCCTACGTATACGGTCCATTCAATCCCGTAATAAACGAAAACTAAATTTAAGAAAGAATTAACGGAAATGAAAATGAAACAAAATGGAAGCCCCAGATTTCATAAGTTTTCCTTCAAATAAATGTGATGTACTTGGTTTACTTGGATGTACAAGTGTTATTTATATAAGGATCCTGCAGTTGACCATTGACAATTTTTCAATCAAACTTGACCTTATTTCCTTCTAGTTAACTAAACTGTAGATTAATACACCATTCAATAATGTTCTCAATACGGTACATTTATAGTGGCTGATGCTATTGTTAAGTGTAGCCTGTCAACTATGTAATGTATCAAACACATGTTATTGAGACTAACGGCGATAATACAAAACACATATAAATATGGTAGGTATCGATAGTTAGATGTTTTAGATGTACATTATTGACCTAGAATTCTACACGTTGCATCATATACTGTTAGCACTTATACAATACCAATATGTATAGCTGCTGAGAGAGGCATTTCTCATACACTATGTGAGTATTCGGTAAGGTTAGCGTCCCGTCTGAGTTACATTACAATCGAGTTACGTCATTATGGTGTCAATAACAGTTTATCAATAATAAAATGTATTGAAAAAATTGATAAAATGTCCAAACAAGTAAGCTTCGTTTTATATTTGGCGATTCACCTCTACACATTTTATAGAGGTTTATTTCGTCAGTTGTATGTGTATTAGTCAATGACTTGCTGAACTTTAGTTCGTACCTAACGTTGCCTATATAAATCTTGTCAGACAGTCATTACGAGAGGTGTACAGTTAGTAGACGCCCCTAACATGTGTCTTCTGCTCATGTCTAAATCAGTCACTGTGTTCTTATGTGTCTTTCATACAGTTGAGAGACGTAATACTTTTAAAATACATATTTGGGATTCCACTATCTGCAGCAGTAAGGGTTCACGTCTTATTTACGGTTATGTCTTGGGACTAACGTTAGTCTTTGAAACGGACATTTGGTGGAGGGTATGCTGGATATTCTTACTACTGTTACTGCAGGATATCCTTTTGGGGATTCTGCACCTAACGTTCAGAATTACTGCCGTCCATGTATCGCCAGTCACCCCTTTATAACTATATGTATGGCAGAATTATTTGGAATACTTTTAGATTGAACCCAGGACAGCACTGAGCGTCCCTACATGTATCCTCATGTAGGAGTGTATGGACAGTGACAGCCAGTTCTAGTACCGTGTCTCACTAGACGAGACAAGAATCGCACAATGGGTCATTTGGGATTATAAGGTACATCGTGAACAGATCCATCTCTTTCTTAATTCTCTGACATCACTGCTAAACTATTGTGATTAAAGAGGAAAAAACATTCCAACAAGTTCTCCGTAATTGCTAAAACATCTTCTCCCGCCTTGTAGGAGTTGTGGCCGTGAGGAATATTGTACGCTCTCGTCTATCTCCATAGCTTTACCATTTCTGTCAGGCTACACCAAAACAAGGCACCGAATACCCATAAAAACTTCATTTTTCTTGTAGCCATCCGAATTAAGGGGATATTAGAACATATTGATGAAGTAATAATTTGATAATACAGTAAAATAGATTCCAGGCTTGAGAAAACAAGTTACCCGTTCTCCCTGCGGCTTCCGGCAACTTTTTCTCGGGGAAAACTGTAATATATTTTGATTGTTCTTGTCTTGACGAGTTAGTTCAACCAAATAATTCTAATCTGTCACACGAGCGCGGCTAAACCAATTAGTCGTTATTTGCTAGATGAACCTTACGGTTTCAATCTTAAAGGAGATATATTATCACGAAACACAGGAGAAATATTTTCCAATTCAATTACGGGTTTTATTACTTCGGAGTTGGCCGGGAGCCCTCACTCGCCCTCACATTAACATGAATTGTGACTACACAAGCAAATAAAGCTTTCCTCCGACCACCTTTTCTCTGCCAGGGGCAAGCAAGTCGGACTAGGAACCAAATCGGGCGGTAATAGCTTAAGTTGTCATCTAGTACAAGGAATTACCAGCAGAAGAACTAGCCTCGAACGTTGATTGGTTAAAAATAGAGGGACATTCAGTACATACTTCAGTACATCGGTATAGGACATTTATATTACAAAGAGTACCAATTGTTGTACGATATCGGTTTGGGATTTGACAGCACCGAATATCTCAAGAACTTATGCATTCAGTCACTGGCTCTTCGCACCGAGGTCATAATTCGAATCCCATAGGTGGTCTTTATAATCTTTCAGATATAACCACTTACCGCTGATACAATCCCAACCATATATGGTGATACAATATCATTGATTTTCATTTAAGGTTCACTTTTCATTCAGTCTGTCAATAGAAAAACGACTCCTCAAGTGAACCTCTTACAATTTAGTTAAAATTACATAATTACTTAATGAATTATCTGTGTGTTTTAGCATTTACATTATCAATAACGTATCATCATGCACAGAACTACAACTTCTTTGTGAATAGCAATGGTCTAGATTTCATTTATTGTTGGGGACAAGATACAATCGACGTATTTTAACATCAGTGGTTTATCTCGACACAAGCTCATACAAAATATTTGTTTTTCATGACAACGCCGCATGAATAGAGTGTGGTTAAATCGTTCAAAATGCGGCTAATTCTGCAGATGGCTGATATGACGCCACGTGGGGGACACTCTTTATATCTAGATTGCCGTATTAAACCTCCTCATTCCACGCTTCCATGTGGGGAGGACAGAGAGATACCTGACACTGTTGACAATAGCCCAAGGAGGGGCATCCTTATCTCCCCACACGCGTTCCTCACTTACCCTATTTAACGCCTCAACGTCAACGCTTGGCCGAACTCAAAAGGAATCACAACGCAAGCGTGTGATACTATAGTCAAGGCGATTGTCTCCCTTTACGGTACAGATGTCGCCACGCGTTGACGGGATAACGAGGTCGATGTGCCAACATTGCGGAGACAAAGCTAACTCATCCCTTTGTGAGGGGGGTGCTGTTACAATAGCTCACCCCCTCCGCAACGCCTCGCCCCACAGTGGGGTTCCATAAGGAGACACGCTTTGCGTCTTCTTAATGACCGCGATTTGTTCCCGATTAAGAACCACTAAAGACGGGAGTGAAAGAAGCTAGAATACGATGTGAGATTTCGATAAGTGAGTGAATAGTAACTGCGGGGCAGAAGAGGAAGCAATTACACCATGTGTAGATTTTGATAAGGCGTGTAAGCGTGTTGGAAAACAAGAAGGACACTGTGCTTAACTCGTCAGGATGTAAATATCGACATATGGCGGTCTCTAACTCAGCACAGTGTCATTGGCCTGGTTCTTGTTTAAAGTTACATTGAAAAAGTTTCTTTTAAATAAAACCGGACCCAAACAAGCCTTTATTTGAATTGCAAATTAAGTTAAAGACAAAGAATATTGGTGTGAAATTTGAAAATTAAAATTGATGGAGTGTTTTACTCTAACTTAATTCTAAAATCTTTTGAAATACATAAAAATCTTGTTAGAGATGATGGTATTTAAAATGACTAATTCACTTACTTAATCAGTTACTCGTTTAAAACATTAATTGTTATATGGTGTTTAACTACAATTTAACTAAATGTTTATTATAAGTGAAAATGGTGTTTTTTCTCTTGGTTTATCTCTTGATTCATAATAAACCATTAATAAAACTAAAAAATATGATTAATAATTAATAACTAATAATAAAATATAAACTGAAAATGTATATTGTTTGTATATTTACCTTTTGTTTATGGTGATTCACGAGGGGATGAGTATTGCAGTTGTTAACCCGATTTCTGAAAGATATAAAAATATTTTGAATGAATTATATTTATAACAGTTTATAACATGCTCATATCCCTCGAAAATTATAAATGTTTAAATTTATCAAACAAGTCATGCATTGTGAACATTATAAGACTTATTTCATTATTACTTAGTTTTTTTTAAATCATATTGTGATACTCAAATGCGTTTCTAAATGTGGAATATTGTTGAAGTACAAATACATTATTTGCGGTAAATCAATCGTCTATTCTTCAATTTCTAAAAGACACCCGCTTACTGTAATGCTAATCTATCATATACATTTAGTCCACTGACTGACTTTGTCTCACAGATTCCTGATATAAGTAAGTAAACCAGTTACTTTATAGATATGAATAGCATTATTTAAAGTTTATATATTGATATTTCTAGATGAATGATTTCAATGAGACTGAGTAAAAAGAAAAAAAGATATGTGGAAACTACCAGCGCTGCAACGACAGATTCAATAACCGATAACATTGTATATGTCATTTGTTTTCAATTGACAAATATATTATATTATTTTTGGATTATTTCACGTTTTATCCAAAGTGTAGCCTAGCGTAACCAGGACCCTAGTAATGCAATAAAATGCATCAATTTTTAAACAGTAGACAAACATAGTCTTATTGCGAAACAAATATAACCAAAACTTTGATTTAGTTATGGTAACGGATACGAGCGTAAGTAACATATGTTCATTTCATCGATAGGTTGCAAGAATATAATCATATGAAAACGAAACATAAAGTTGATATGATTTTATGTGGCATATCGATCCAAATATATTCAAATATATATAAATCCATTGAAATGTTGAAATACATATACCGGTTATATTACATCATGTGTGTTATTCCTGATTGTGCCAATTATAAAAAAAATACCTTGACAATTGGGAACGCCAGATGTGATTAACTATACACTATCTTGACTTTAATTTCACATTCAATTGCCTATAAATTGTGCTTCACTATAGGCAAAGAATCTGTAGACGAATAGACGGACGTCATCTTTTGAACAAGAATCGAGTGTCAATTATTTATTAAGTGTTTAATTACTAATCCCCAAATACTCTCAAATTCACTTTGACTTCACACAACACGCATACATTTTGAGATATTGAGTATTCATTATAGAATAATCTTTAATAATTACTGATTTCAAATAGCAACTAATGATGTAGTCTTATGTTTCAATTTCTTTTCAGTTTCCTAAATGTTTCAAACGTGTAATACTTGCATTGCCTTGTAGACAAATAGTACTAAAATCCCTCAGCATTTACAACGTAACACGTTTATGAAATGCATTTATTTTTACAATGCATTGAAATTTTGATAATTATGTGTATGTCATTTGTACAATGTCTTTGCGTTTACTATGAAATGTCCTGACATCATCACTGTCAATGTTAATTAACGCGACAAACAATTTCAGAGTTGACATATCCAAATTTTAACTGAACATGAATCTGAATTTGCAATTTCCTGTCTTTTTAAATGTGATATTCTTGAGTGTGTCCATAACAGACTATAAAGTTTACAACAATGCGACCACCAATTATAAACAACTTAAATAATATTAATAAAGGGACAATAGAGCAATGTTTCACAAATTGAATTAATTTTATTTTTAAACATATTAATTTGCCCATTTAATTATCCAATTTTGATTACTTTTAGAAAATCAAACCTATAATTAAGCTAAACAATGCAAGCAAGCTCTGAAAGTATCTTTAAATTTAATTACATATTATTTTTTTACACATTTTCTTGTTCAAAACATTACAAAGTCATCACTACAATTGAACATTAAACTGTCAAACATATCGAGACACATAGGTTTGACACATCAGGCAATAAATTAAATTTTAGTTTTGAGATCCATTTTCTTCGCAGTTTGAAACTTTTAACTCAACTTTGTTTTGCCAAACCATAAGCATAACTTCATAAACATGTACCAATACATTATTTCAAATCCTAACTAAAACTTAACAGAAGGTTTGTCATGGAAACCATAAATTACTAAAATCATCAACTATCCAAGAAAATAAAACATAGTAGTAGTAGTAGTAGTAGTAGTAGTAGTAGTAGTAGTAGTAGTAGTAGTAGTAGTAGTAGTGTAGTAGTCCACTTCGTTACTACTCTTCATTCATTCCTAAAAAAAACTGTGTTCTATGGCACTCTCCAACAGAAATTAACAAACAAATCTGTGACCCAAGTCATTAATTATCACAGACAAGGCAATCGAACACACGAGAGTTACATATCCAGGAATCAACTGCTGTGACATGCCCCCGGTGCAACTTTCTCTTCCTTGGTTTGACTGAGTACTCCAGTTTGTCATTTGCATCGCCAAATCTTGCGCCATGAATTCCCGCGGTTTCTCGTCCCGACGTAAATTCTGATTAATGGGAAAGCGACAAGGTGCTGCATACCTGAAGCCTCCAAAAGCATCTGATTCCTCCCTTGAAGTTGTCTGTGGAACCTCAGAAACTTCCCCCTGATAACTTACAAGCGACAGGGCGTCATTGACAGAGGGGGATTGTAGCGTGCTATCGGGCGCGAGCATATTGGCGGGCTATCGTAAATCATGGTATAACCGATTGCAGCTCGGTCTAATGTGACAAGCCAACCACTCGGACAAAAATTGAGATATGCTCCCCAAGATTGATCATAACAGCGGGAAATATGCGGGCCCTGTCTGGGGCTTGGAGATATATAGATTGTTTCATCTAGTAACTGTATATTAGATAAAACGTTGACGTATGCTACCCCGACATGTGAAGTTATTAATACACACAATCATACATGGATATCGGTTTCCTTTATAAATGACTTCTAGAACGTTAACCTTCACCATATATGAGATTTAAATTTCTTGATAACTGGTATATGACTTATTGTCCATATATAGTGTGAGATGTAAAGTAAAACTCAAAATCAAATGAGCAATGTCGTACTAGATGCGCTATTTGGCACATTATATGACTACTTCGATATAATCCCATTTCTTCTATTCCTATTTTGATATTTGAATACAACACAGTTGATTGCATCGGTTAAGGACACTCTTTTAACGATGTGATTATATTATATATTATAAAGCTAATATTATAGGAACAATGGATAAATCAATAATTATTTCAATATTTCAATGCAACATGTCACTCATTAAGTCATAAATGTCATTTAATCATTATAAAAAGAAAATATATTTTCGCCAATTAATGTCTAGTTCTAAATACCGTCAACATCAATAATAATTTCATTTATTCATTTTACAAATTTAATTGTTTTCAAAAAGGTAAACGAGTCATAAAGAATATATCACAAGATGCATCGAAATTAGTTAATTATACAACTGCATTTCTAATGGAATAATCTACATATTCAGTCAAAATCACTACTATTATTAAAATTATGGATAAAGGAGGGAAGTAACAAAACAATAACTTAATGACACTTATCTAACTCACCTCATTTATTTTACTTAGAGTAATTTAACTATTATTCTAACCTTAAAGATGAACATTTGTGTCAATGTTTATGAAATCGTATTTTAGTATTGACATCATATTTCAAATAATCCGAGAAATATCAGTCAATGACATTGTCACAGGAACCAAATACCTAACATGCGTATTTACTCATCTACAGAAGGCTGCCTTTAACAATAACAGATTTAATTTTAAAAATATGTTCTCTCCTGTTTAAAAAGCCTGATCAGTCTTGATTCAATAAGTCAACACGAGGCACCCACACACAACCTGTGTTTATAAACTGATTCGAGTTAATTTTCAAAATAAACAGTGGTCAGAGATGCGAAGCGTGTAACTAACCACATGTATAGACAGAAAGGAGGTATTATCAAGACAGAGGTCCCGCATACCGTGTGTATGTATACGCGATGAAGTTACTGGAAGCGGGTACTCACCAAACATGCATGTCAACACCAACACGCGGCCAACAATCCACCAGCACTGTACTTCCCTCCGTCTCGCAAATATCCAAACGAGGTGAAAGGGATACCGTGCCTCTGCCTTTTAAGGGAACTGCTTAATCATGCAATAGAAATATCCCCGGAAGCTGGCTAATCGTCCCACAAACATGCATATAATAATTTCTGGCTCTCCGATTGGCTGGAGTGAGGTAACTGACAGGCGGGCTGCTTCTATTGGATTAGGGCGTGCGATCTATTGACTAAAGCATTTAGGCTGAAGAGCCGGCCTGCCACTCACACACGGCTGATAATTAATTTCTCCTCGGCCGAGTCAGTGGCCAGAGATAGATGCTGTATATATCTCTCTTCCTTCCCGCGGGATACGCAATCAGCTGATCGAGAGTCTGGAGGGGGTATGGGATCAGATTCACATCGTGTCGACAGAAGGGGAAATGTGCTAATCTTTTATCCTGTCTCTACGCCACTTACTGCAGCAACAATGTCACCAGTCACACACACTCACAAACACAATGGTGCTAATGTAGGTGGTTAATTTAACAGCCGTTTATCTACAGGTATTATGGGAGGGGATTCCCCGGGCTATGCTTCCCGACTTCCTGTCTTTAATATTCCCATACGTTATGCATAGTAGAATCTCCGCACTGTCACACATCAGCTCTACAGCGCTACAGGGTATCCGCCGCCAATCCACGATATAGATTAATCACGGCACAAAGACAATCACAGTGTTACATTCGCAGGTGGGGGAACCTCAACAGGTTGGGGTGTTTCCTATGTTATAAAGCGTCCTCCCTCCGGCACACAGAACTTCATTAGATGTAATGTCTACACTTCCTAATGCGACTTAGCCACGCCTGGTGTATAATTATCTGTCCACAGAATCAAGTAGATGTTGTTGCCGTCACATTAGGTGCGATTCTCCACACTAGCCCGCAGTCGATGGAGACGTGAGTGTTTGCCGGGTACAGTATGTCTGTAGTCTGTCTGGCTCGTGTCTAGTGACTTCACTATGTATCTAGCTGCAGGGAGGTGAGGGGAAGTATCTCATTGTCTCTCCTGGGCTGCCAAACAAATCTATTTTCTCGACTCCATCCCGCCATCTGTCCAGTTGCAACAATAGCAAGAGAACGGGTCGGGTCGGGGGCCAGGTCAACTCCCTGGTTTCTCTTCAGGTAACATAGGGTGGCTATTGCAGACGCGTGTGTCGGGAGTTCTCTATTGTTCCCCCGTGTGCTGTGTATCACACCGGCCCAATATCTTCTTACGTTTCATCCACTCCGCTGTTAACTGAATTTCAAAGAGCCTTCTTTTCACGGTGTTTGAAAAACCACAAATTATCAAAACACCTAGTTTATCGCGGCTACTTGAATCTGTCGTTTAAAGCTGATGGAACACTCGCTAAATATCGCCCCTCACTTTAAACCAACTTGTTTGTATTCATTTCCAACCCGACCCCTGGGTTCATTCTCTACAGACTCTTATACCACCTATCACAAACACAGCCTACTGGATAACACTGACTTAACAAAGATTATAAACCATCGGCGCTCTTAACAACTGTCGGTGTAAACAGATCTAGATTACACACGATGCACGTGCGTGTGTTTGGGAGGAGCATGAGATGACAGATGCTTGCCTCCCCTCCCCTTTCTAACAACTCTCTTTCATTCCACACAAACAAACCAGGCCAACTATTCTTTAATCAGAGAAAGTTGGTAGGCAATTTGACCTGTCTTTATTTTCCTGTATGCGTGACGGACACAAGAGCAACTGTAAATATTTGAAAGTGGCCAGAGTTTAATTAAGCCATTATTGAGAAAAATTGCATATTCAAAGGAACAATAGTAGTTTGCCTGTAGCTTCCAGTTCGTGATTTCTACGACCACAATGAATAATGTCACCTAACTTGATAGTGTTAAACACTTGTTTATAGTCCCTGTTACAGAAAGAATACGAAGCTTTTTTTAATATACTTTCCGATAAAGTGTTACGAAAATACAATTGGTACCCAACATTGTTCTTTGGTGAAATTTGAAACATCCATTGTTGAGGAGGTCAATAGAAGGCCTAAAGGCAAAATACTTTCAAAAATATTTACAAATCATTGTTTCCGATGTGGAAATTAAAATCAGTACAATTAGTCTGAGATTTTTACAAGGAAAACGAAATTAAATTCAGGTACAAAGTTTATTATGTAAAACATAACAATACGATAGAGAGAATCGAGACCCATATCATTATGTCGACCCGCATCTGGTATCAGACATATTGTTTACGTGCTAATTACTATTTAACAGACCTGGTTCAGTTCTGCGAGTGGGGCGTATCCTAGTGTAGTTGGTGGTACCAGTTAAACGAAGTAAGTGTAACTAGATAAACCTAATTATTGGTGCTAATTAAGCATAGTAAGTGGTGATAGTTACATCTGTAAAATAATACTAGTTAAACATGGTTGTACTTAAAGCTCATTGCCACTGGTTAAGACTGGTTAGTGCATGTAGTTATGTGGTTAGATTAAATTGAGTGGTTTTAATTAAGTATGTTATGTGCGCAAAAAGTGGTTATAGATGGGCCTTGTTAATTAAGTCGCTAGTTAAGTCTGTGTTAGAGGGCGAGTTCAATGAATGGTAGCACTGCTGAAGTGTGGTAATGGGTGCAAGTTATGCCTGGTTAGTACTGATTATCTAGGTTAGTACCAACGTGTTTCTGATTTAAGTGATATCTGGTCTGAGTGAAGGATATTCAGTGCATTTAATTAAGTTCTCAGCGTTATAGTTAAACCTCTTAAGTGTGTTAATGATGGTTATAGCTTCGCCGTGTTAATATTGCTTAACTCCAATGGTAGTGTCACCTAAACCTAGTTAGAGATGTTAGTTGCTGGTTACATGACGTATAGAGTATGGCTCATGCCTCCGACTCAACCAGGCAAGATTAGAGGTTCACTCCTGCCGGCTGTTTATGTCCGAGCAAATCCACCGTGATTGTTTCTGTGTTAAAAGGGCTTGGGGAGAAGATTTTTATTAAATTTTTCACGCTTCAGCGACCCTGTTGGTCTCTCGGGACTAGCGGGACTGGCGTCACTTTACCACGGCTTCCTTCGTTACCATGCTCTCTTGTTTAATGACACCATAATGGGTTCTATAACCGCTTACACTCTATTACTTAGTGGGTGTGTGTAGATTCTGTGAATGCATGTTTACAATGTCATCGTTGTTTCTCAAATTTGTTATTTATTTATTTATTTATTTATTTATTTATTTATTTATTTATTTATTTATTTATTTATTTATTTATTTATTTATTTATTTATTTATTTAGAGATTTTGCTACTTCGTGTCACTTTCAATGTGTTCTGCAGATACTTGTTAATTCCAATGTCCTTATATCAACCTACCTTACGTTCCTTAGTTGCCATGTTTACGTTGGATGTGTCTATATGTGATTATTTTTAGATTACAATAGACTTGGGGAATTGAATGTGTTGTTCAAATATTCACTAGTTATACATTCAGTAAATATTAATGTTAAATCTTAAACGTTTAATTTCATAAATATAATGGCTTATACATCCTCTTTTGATATTGTTTAATATCGAAATTACTACATAAAATAACTGGTGGCAGTTGAAAGACTTTGAAAAGTTATATAAGCATATATCACTGTTTAAATTCTAAAAATTGTTTTAACAATATGAAACTTTTGCATTTCATTAATTTTAAAACTTTAATACACTCTCTGAAGGCACCAACTAGTACTAGCTGCCCCGAGTGTGTATTTGATGTAAGGAGGACGAGGGGCGACAGACGCTGAGAGACGGCTTTGTGTGCACATGTAAACAGGACATTCAATACCTCCCAACTTTCTCATTTTTCCCCATCTCAAGCATTAAAGACTTTCAAATTTGTTCTCATTTGCATGTTTGTAGAAGCCGTGTTTCCCAAGTGGACCCTTGCACTAATCGAATGCCTCCCCCGTCCCTCCCGTGTCGCCATAAGGAGCCAGTTTCTCCCAACATATGTCCCCCAATTACTTCATCCCCTCCGAAACGCAACTTCACGTGCAAAGCACGAGCTAATCTAGCTGATCGCGACAGCTCCCTCTCTCGGGAGAATTCAACAGTAAAGTTTCTAATCTCGATCTAATGTGTTCTTCATATAATCTTTAGTATGGAGTTCACAGAACGTTCGACAGACGACTTTTTTATTTCATGGCTTTTGCAGACTATTATTGTCCAATTTTACGCGTCACTGCCTGGCTTCAATCCGACGTTTGGAGGAACAAGTTGACTGCGCATGCTCCATGACTCAGAAGTGACATATGGCGACGAGTCGCAGAGACGGAACATAAGTGCAGCGTAATGGCGGCGTATTTAAGGCGTAATTAGCCCTCTCTTGTTGAATGGTACGCCGCACGACACTTGCAAGTTCCGCGGATTCGAACTGATTTTATGAGTCAGTTTTCAACAATACACGCACTCAGTGTAACAGAAATCTAAAGCGAGCATCGTTCGTCTAGGTGTGTTTATTATGAATTGGGCGAGGTCACGTGGCTGTCACGTGACTTCACCTGAGGAGCCGGCGGGGGGTTTCCCTATAGTGTTTTATCACGTCGGTTATGACACGGAGCTCGGCGGGATATCACATTTATTAGGCACACCTGCTGATCGACAAATTAGCCATTGTGTTGTAGATTTCTGTGTCGACAGGTTAACTGTTTTGTTTACGAACAGATTGCTACTCAATTATGTTTATGAATTTAATATTATTACCAGAAAATTAGGGCGTAGAGAAATCATAAGCATAGACTGTGTCTAATTATGTGTTGAGCTTTCCTCGACAGATGAGGCAGTACAATAGAGGAGGGAATATAAACACAGAGGAAGCAGTCAGGAGACAAATGGTCTTCATTGTGCCCAACAATCACTTGCTAAATTAAATCATTATAAAGCAATCATATTTCCTCCATTAATGTATTCAGTTGGGACAATAATAACCAGCCTCTTTAGGGAATATTTGCAAAATATGATTGAATAGATTCAATAAAATAATTTTTTTCAAAACTTTATAAATCAAACATTTTGAATTATGTACAGATGCAATATGTTTAATTGACCCTTGTATTGTTCTAATGTGATCGAATAGAAGTTGATGAAATTTGCTTTTAGTTAAAAAGAATTCTTCTTAATATTCTAAGTAAAGTTTAGACAATGTTTTCAATCAGTTATACTAACCACATGTATTATATATACAATGTATGTCGAAAGAAAATCACGATTATAAAAAAGATCTATAGATTAAACATTTCCTTTCACACAATCGTTCAACTAAAGATAAATTTACTTCTCTTCTCACCTGTTCAACCAGGGAAAAAATCCCACAATAACAAAATATAATGACGGCAGGGGTAATCAGAAATTGAACACGTGTTCATGGGAGATTCAAAAGAGATGAATCAAAATCAATCTGCAACAAATTTGAAGGAATCGTTGATAGTAGCTACGACACCAGGACTTTGTGAAGATGGAAGGCATGTCCTCCTTTACCGATAGCAACTGTCGGACACTACACTTCACGTCACTTTCTTCTCTAGACTACACCTTCGGTGTTATAAGAGTATAAAATACATAATACATACATCGCATACAAGCCCGCTTAAATAAGTTTCAGAAAGCAATATTCAAACAGAAACATAGATAACCCCAAATAGAAGTCTCAATTCCGTTACTTGTGTCCACTCAGGCTGTTAATATGGATGTTGATCCTGACAATAACATAATGTCTTATCTCGGCAATATTATCGGTGCACCCATACGTAGCATTTTATGTGATATTTATCGAGGTGATATCTAACTAAACCTCTATGCCTGTCCATACAAACCATACAATATGAATAATTGAAATACGCTGACTATATAGTACTATATTCTTACGGAGACTAAATACTAACCATCCGGTTGTAATGGACACAAAGTGTAACATTTTTAGATATTGATAAAACTAAATTTAATCAAGTTTAAATTTTGTAAGATAGAAATGTATATTCATGTAGATATACGTATATATTTATATTTATATAAACCAAAAGGACAAACAATTTCAGGACTATAAGTAAGGCAAACAGGCCTTGACAGATACTAATTGCTAATTCAGATAGCACCAACTGCGTGATAGGCGGTTCATTCAATTAAATGCAGAATGGTTCACACATTTAAAGGCACAGCCATGCCAACATTTTATTTCCAAAAAACAAATAAATAAAAACAATTTAAAGAAGCAAAACATCAGTTTGTAGCTATAAAATGGACAACTGCCTGCTAGGCGCATATTTGATGTATTTGATATATGACGTAGAATGTGCAAGGTACATCCCCACAACATTTCAGCTTTGAGAGTGCAGCGGTTCTGGAGGAGAAGTCGAAAATGTGAAAAGTTTACTAACGACGGACGAAGGTCATAAGCCCATCAAGCCTTTCAGGCCTGATGAGCAGGAAATCCACATAACAATGTATGATTATGCTTTTTAAAGACGCTCATGTGTCAACACTATCAATATCGTGGACAAGATTGCCTCTTAAACAAACATTCAGTGCAAAAACTACATAATAAGTGCTAGTTTTGGGGGAAAAATGCATTAAGATCACAAAGTTACTTTATTGGTTGCGTGTCTATCTTGAATGAGAGACTTAATGCAAAATAAGAATACATATTGTTTTACTTCATTCATCTCAAGTTAATGTTCAACAACTCAATTTCGCAGAAATTCTGCCATTTCTTTAGACCCAAGACGAATGAACCACACGTTGCTGACACGCATTTACACATGGAACTTTTTTTATTCAAACGTTTACCCTCAGAGGCAAAATAAACGATACCATCCAAAATATATACAAGATATTCAATCCACAAGTGATAATCACGACTGAAACAGAGATACGGTATGTCTTCAGAAGCTAACTAAACTAAATGTGAAATTTCAAAACGGTATCTGTTCATATTTCTTAGAAACACGCGTTTTAAGAAATCGTCTTTTTGAAATAACGTAATTTATATGAGAAAAGAGAGTCAAAAGAGCTTCTTGGTTAGTTTGATGCTGTCCTTCAGTAATGATGCGTGAACAAATATAAGTCCAAGAAGATACGTTATGCCGACATCATCTTAGACCAACATAATTTCCATATTTCATGAAATTTAACTTTTCATACTACAAATTATGTCAATAAAACCCCTTTGAAGTAGCAATTTCAGCATGTATGTTTGAACAGATATGAAATATTAACTTTCATACTTTCATGAGTGATATTTTGTATATCTCTTTGTGATATATATCCTCATCAAAAACATTCACAATCGACTTTTTCCGGTAGAAATAGTTTGTGTTTGACGACTATCTTAGTTCATTTTACCGATAATCGTGTTATTTTAACAAAATAACAATGTAAAGCAGACAAGTCAAGAAGATAGCCGTCTCAATTCAAAAAGATAACCCTGTTAATTCAACAAGATAACCCTGTTAATTCAACAAGTCAACAAGATAACCCTGTTAATTCAACAAGGTAATCGTGTCAATTCAACAAGGTAACCGTGTCAATTCAACATGTCAACAATATAACTGTGTCAATTCAACAAAATGACCCTGTTAATTCAACGAGTCAACAAGATAACCGTGTTAATTAAAAAATATAGTCATGTTAATTAAAAAAGATAGTCATGTTAATTAAAAAAGATAGCCTTGTTAATTCAACACGTTAACCATGTTAATTCAACACTATCAATTCTTAAATTCAACGTTAACTTTACATGCAAAGCAGAATTCAGGAAAGACTGGTTCGACATATACCCCATCACAGCTTATGGATATTTTCATAGACATGCAATCCGAATTCTGTAATAACAGATGTTCATACGGTTCTATTAAGTAGGACCAACTCCAGCAATTACTTTTCTATGGATTTACCCTTGTGTATAATTTTTCATTTTTAATTGACAAAAATATACTTTCTAACTTATTACTTTTCAAGGTTATTTCACACAACATCAACTATTTGTTAGTTTCTTCTGACAGGGAATTTAACCGATACTATTCAAAAGAATACCAAGTTCCAATTCAAGGTGTTTATGTGTATTTAAAAACAAATTCAAAATTCTTTATTTTTCAATTAATAATTCATCAGATGTAAGAAACGTTTTACATGTAAACTATACGGGTCCATGACTGCTGGTTCAGAGATAGCAAGGGATATTTATATATCAGATGTTGCTGTCATTGGATCCTTGTCAGAAATTTACAATATAAAATGGCTTAAATTCATCCGATTGATCTGTTATACTTTCCGAAATAATTTCTCTGAAATCATATTATTTCATTTTAATTTGAAATGGTATCTATAAAGTATATGTCGTACATTTTGAAAATGTGCCATTTATAACAAATGTAACTTATGGTCGAAGTTTGTAAAATGAAAGTTATGTCAGAAACACAAACCATGCTTTAATGGGATCTATCTTGGATCCTTTGAGGATTATTAGATTGATCCATTACCATATCTGTATGAATAAATTCATTTGTATTCAACGTGTAATTTTCACTTCCAAATTTGAAATGCAGGCACGTGCACGTAAATCTGTCTATTCACAAGGCCTGCCAAGTGGACACAATGGGCGTTGTCCTGAAGTTTAAACCTTCCTCTAATTCCTTTATTTCCTTAACTGGCAGCATATCCAATTAATTAACTCAGTATTAATTTGTCGTACAGAATCTGCCGTGCAACACATAACAAGTTGCAGTCTTCAGCTCGGCTACCCTGCACGTGCATTCCGTGTGAGCCCAAACAATTTTGTTTTGGTGCAATCTGTCGCTTATAACAAATCACATTTAGATACATTAAGCAATTAAAACCGTGGGCGAATCTGAGTCCTGCTCCATGAGAGTTAGGTTTAATGAATGGTCAGGATTATCGGAAAGGTGGTGGGATCGCTGCAATTTCAAGGACCGGATGTGTAGCATGCGGTGTCGCTGCAGGGAATCATGTACGGAGTTTGCAAGTGGATCTGAACACAGACGTGACACGTGGCAGCTTCTCATTAGTCAAAAGTCGATGACTGCAACACGTGACCACCAGAGTACTTGTTCACTTCCCACTGTAGTCAATGAACTGTCTACATCATTATTTTAGAAACGAGGTGTCGGATGTTGTTCTATGGAAAAGTAGTCAATTTAAATGCAAACGTTCACATAAACGTTTCGAACATGTTTGACGAAACGTGATTCGCCATTGTAAAATGCAGATGAGTTAGATGACAGCGCAAGTGTTGATATTTTCACGTGTAGAGTATGAGCTTATCAAGCTAGTTAAAATCTTCTTTCTCTTGTATGATTGACAGTACACACAAACTGTAGTGAGAGTCACGATCAGGGTCGGGTCCAAAACTTTTACCAGCAGTATCAGCAGAAGAAAAAAACACCTCAAAGTAAGCACTGTTTTCATTGGTTGGTCACCGTGGATGCTGCAGGAAACGGAAGCGATCACTTTATATGGAACTTTCACTTTTAAGTGATTTGATTTAACTCACAGATATCGAATCTTGTTGAGCATATGCAGAATGTACGTGGTACAAGTGATGATTGCTACTTCGATTTCTAGCACCCCAGAGATACCATTGCGTATCTCTCACAGGCACATAGACAATAGTCTTAGTCTTTATGGCATTTAGCAGGGATAATTTCTAACGTTAACTATTGGTGGTGATACAGATTTCGAGGGCCATTAACATTCAAAGTTCTTTTACTTCGAAAGACTTTGTCGATTTTACGTCAGAACGATTAAAAGTGTAAGAAAAATTTCAATTTGGATTACATGACTGTTTGGCAACAAAATGCAACCTGTTGTGCGCGCCTATCTATATTTGTGTAAAGTCTATGCATATACTATGTATATAAGCGATGACTTGTATGCTCTCTATGTCCGTAGATCTGTATATAGGCCCCGAGCTGTATGCTTCTCTGTTCTGGCAGACATGCCATAAATGCCAAGTTGATTCCTAATTACAATAAGCAAACAATAATTAATTTTCTATTCTGAGAAAAGGATTTAAGTAAGTAATGAATCTTGTTGAACGTTTGTTGAGAATTCCTGCCTCGTCTCGTAGTCTATGTATATTTTGTATGTCTGGATGTGAAGTCTTTATCTCCCTGTTGATGCACGCGGGCCTTTGGGTCCGTCTGTCGCTTATGTAGATAGCGCACGTCCTTCGCTTTTATTTACTCTAAACTTTACCGCGGTACTAAAGCAGCGATTCATTGCCGGTCTTATTAGCTGACAAATTCGTATGAAACCAATGCATAATTCAACACGTACTACCATTATTTTACTCGCTGCAATAAATTCTGATATGAAAATTTGCAAGTAATAATTTGATTTTACACCCAGAGTACATGGCCACCAAATATGGATTATTCAGAGAAAGTTATAAAGTGTGGAGGGCGGCGCATATAAACAGGGATATTTCCACTTGTTAGTGTGTCGGGATGGGCCAGGGTTTGCTTCTGTCTGCTCTCTTTACATAAACATCCACACATGACATCCAGCCTCAAGCTAACCACACTCCTGCTCGCTTTCAAAGGACTCTTTTGTTTAATACGATCGTTAACTGCTACTATTGAAGTGTTTTCAGGACCCCCTTAAAGATTGGGGAATCTTGGAGCACCCCCTTATTGATTATCAGAAATAATAAAACTACTGGAAACAAAATCCTACCATTAGGAACTGGACTGAGGTTATGTTTGCCGAATGATTTATTTGGAAATTACTTTCCGATAGATCTAATGCAGTCTGGTAAAATTGAATAAAGCGCGGGGTCGGGTCCCTACCGCGGCTCGGGATGACGAGTGGCCGCTGGATTATGCAGCCGATCAACTCTAATCATAATTATGGCGAGCGATTCGCTAAGTGTCGCCAATATGAATGGCGGTACTAATGAAGCTCGACATTAACCGCTGGTTTTATATCTCACGGTATTTTTCACAACACAGTATTTTTTTCAAGACAGTCAACGATTTTCCGCACTAACGTAATTACTGCTTTCGACGGGCCGATCTCAAATATTTCCAATGTTTTTCAGAAGTGAAAGGCTCGCCCCTTCCGCTTGGCTTCTAACCTGCACACGGTACTGTCTGTTTGTTTACGTTGCCGCTTTCTCTCTCTAGTCCTCAACATGCAAATTGGGGCTATAGTGTCAGGCAATATCAAGAAATTTCTCGCTCATAATCTAATTAAAGCACCCATACATCGCTTTGTATTCTTTTAGAGAGCTATGCTTCAACGCCAATTTGTCGAATTACCATACGTCCAACTCCGACCCAATCAGAGCTCCCAGGAGAACTGAGCATGCGCCGTGTGAATATTTCCCGAAAAGGAGTAAGCGAAGTAAAGTTCTCCGCTGGGGGATTATGAATATATTGCACTCACGTAATGCGCCAGCTTCCCTTGGTGAGGCAAATTGTGTTTGAAGCAGTTAATAATTCTGCCAATATTTGAACCAAGAATCGTAAACTGTTTGTTTTCCTGCTCTAAAGTGTTTAATGTCTTCTGTTTAACTGCAGGAAACGTTTATTTGATATTCTATCCATGTTTAATGTTACGTGAACCGTCTGTATATTGTGTATGGTGAAGGTTGCCTCAGGAAAACTCAAATTAATCCCTGCATATATGCTGGTATGCGTGTAAGCTTGTCCAATACCGCTGTTGATGGCGTATTTGGAAAGAAACTGCACTAAAATGTCATTCATGCTTGATTCATTTTAATCTTAATTGCAGATTCTATTAATGATTGACCAACTTTACCAATCTCATTATTGTCTACGTTGTGTTTAATAGAGCCAGGATACTTGACACTTTTTGTGTATTCTTATAGATTGCTTTCAAAGATCCTTCGGGACTAGTATGCAAACAAGATGTCTGGGTATACATCATCAAACTGTCCTTCATTGTGTGGTGCTATATAACGAACTGAAGCATAAATACGAGCTGAATAGGAGTTCGATGTATCAAGTCGGAGAATAGACTCAACCAGACCAAGTGACTATGAAGCGGAAACTTTCTTTAGCGGCTGTATCGGACTAAACTTGATAACGTATTGTGATTACCTCCCTTGGTCGCCACCCCGGATATCTCGCGCCAAGTCTCACACTCGTTTCATCAGCATGTCGCCACCAGCCCTAACAAATTCTACATTAAGATCTTGTCTTTTCTCTATGCCTCTCTTCAGCCCCCGTCTCTCCTGAACAAATGTTTCCAACTTATTATGATGTTCGCTTTTACGACAACTGCCCGCCATCACGGTCGGAAATCAAGCCATATTTAGAATGTCGGGGCAAATTTGTTTGTCAGTTTTACAAATACCGTGATTTCCTGGGCCTGCCTGTACCGTGTAAGTACTCTATACATCACCCTCTCTCGGCCGACACTGTTGAGAGCCTGCTGCAGATCATTGTCCAAAGCACACACATTAAAACCGCAAGCCTGCAACTGGCATCGTATGTGGATCTAATTGGACACTGACTGTCACGCCTGTGTGATATACTGCATGCAGGCCTTATCGGTAAAAGAACAAGTTGAAATGGAGTAATATCTGCACCATGCTCCAGATTAATAGCATGGCGTGGAACTACTTTTATCAGAATTGTTGCGGATGGACACCATTAACCGGAGGAACTTGCCAGATTAAAACCTGACTTATCGAACGACTTTTGAAATAATTTTTAAGTAGAGATATAGATTTTCTCATATGTCAGAGGCAACTACTTTAAAACGATCGATGACATGTGTTGAAGTGGCCAGTGCGTTATGGGATGTGAGCAGAAACGGTTTAAAGAATATTTGAAATGTTGAATTATGACTGTATCCAGATTGCCTTATTTGGTTTTTAAAATGTGTGTCAAATTATATCTTTCCTTCGAGGTGAGCAGAATATCAACTATTTCAGAATTCTAATAGTTATTTCAAATGCGTTGATGGACTCTGATGTTTTCATTAATCACGAAAATATTAAAGTTTCATATGACTACTTATGCATATGATGATATACAAATCTTCACACTTCTATGTCTCATTGTCACCATTGCCACGTCAAAATATAAAACATACGTATGTGAACTCGCCAATAAGTAAGTGTGTCTATACGAAATTATATTAGTACATTATGCTTATTTATATTTAACCTTGATTTGAGCTTCAGAGTTTTTCAGCAGGTTACCACTTTCTATTGTTGAAAGGAACGTATATATTGTGTGATCTGATTAGTTAAATATTTTAAAGGAAATGTGATGCATTTGATTATGGCAAGATTACACGATTAACATATATCTGCAGAAGTTTGAATGAATTAATTGTTGTACAGTTAACATTTGTTAAAATATGTTTAATGTATATAGATTGGGGTAAGAAATGAAATTGACACCAACATGGCTCTTGCCATGGTTAATTTGTAAATGTGTGAAGAATGAGGTACATGTATTGATTTTCATATAGCTATATAGGTTTACCCCCATAACTTAGACGTCCCATAAACCATACGGCCCAATACTCAGACGAATCAGTCAGGTGTGACTGTGGTTACAACCTACTGTTACCCATTGGTATAATGGACCTATCCCATAGACTAATGAGATAGACGCATTGACCAGAACAAGATTATAACTTTTTGCAAGTGATAGTGAGCAATATGTCCATAAGAGTAAATTAATTAACTTGGTTAGATGTCATGTTGTTAATGAGACAAATAAAAAATAGAAATATGCAAGCATAACGACAACTTGTTTGGTAATTAACAACAAACGATTAATTAAAATTGCTGTTACCGCCATTAAAAAATTATTTTAAAAAAAAGTAATCAATTCATATAACTGATAACTATGTTTTTATTATGAATTCCTTCCAGCTAAGACAAAGTTATCATTATTTTATTTTTTTACTTTCAAGTTACAATAACAGCATGGAAATGGAGGTAACAGCAGTGAAAGTATTTTCTGTGCTGTTACCACCCTTACAATTGTTTTATCAGAGAAATTAATTAATTCACAGTGCTTAGACTTTTTATTATGACTCACTATCCATGTTAAAATTAAACTGAGAAAAGTGATAGCTATGTATTATTGTTTTACCTACAATTACGGTAACAGCATGGAGACTGTTAAAATATATTCCTCAACCCATAGACCTTTGATTTCTTGGATCAAGTTTGGGTTTAATCTTAGCCCCACCACATGCCTTCTATATTGACTGTACAAAAAATGGCTTGATTGACACAGAGCCTCACTTTGGTTAGTGGGGGAGAAATCATTATTCCATGATGATTTATATGATGGTAACAGCATAGAACACAAAACCCAAAAACACATACAACAGGCTGGATTTTCAGTATTTCCCAATATAAAACACACCTCAAACATTGGTATGGTATCAGTTTGCTGTAGGTAGAACATATTTCTTAATGTTCTCTTTTTATTCCTTTTTGAAAAACTGACAAATTATGTGTGTAAATGTAGTTCTCAAGTATATATATCTTCAGTGTCGATAAACTATTAGAATAATCCACGAGTTGCGAGGAATTACGGATTATCTGTCCCGAGTTAATTATTGTGATAAACTCCGAGCACCGAGTTGGTTATTCTTTTTCTTACCCAAGATCATTTTAATGCGTAAAAATCTAAAAACAAGACCACAATTCACGATCTTTGATAAACTGTAAGATACAAATTGTAGTCATACGCCATTCATAAACTCTTTCACTACTTCAAGATGCGCATATCTAAATAGTTTACAACTTGCTCTATTTTTTCAGAACTATTCTAAAGTAACTGTTAAATTTTATTGCCAAAACGGTTTACTGACATAGTAAACAACTCGTTTGTATTGTAAACAATGTCGCAGAATGAGAGGAAATGAGTGAAAACGTGAACTAACAATCGCACTGTTGGAATGCAATTATGAAGTGTAATTACGTCACCAAATGACGTAATGGTTAATAAGCAATGACGCCACGGCGGTGCAGCCGGCGACTCTTGCATGCTGCTTCGCCTTGCAAGTTTAGTACTGTAAATGTTTTACTGACGTGTGACTTCAATTAGGTATGCTCGAAATTGTTCAATTATGTGATTAAGCTTAAACAGGATAGCGAAGCAATTCATGAATGAGCGCAAGGTAGTTCCGTCAACCAATCAAAACGCAAGTTATATTTAGAAAAACTGTAATTCCCATGACCATTATGAAAACTTTAATACCCGGCATATCTGTGCCCGCTTGGGTAAGAAAGTTACGTCTTATCCACATTAAACAAAATTAAAAAGCACGTAGGAGTATTCATTGACTGGTGACAAAGCCCCCACACTGTTTAAAGTACGACGTCAAAACCTTTAAATAAATTCATTATAGAAAATCATACATAAAACCTACTGAGTTGTATACTTTCCTTTGTACTTCGGTTTATTTCAGTACGATTCTATTCATATTATCCCAACGTTTGTGAAATAAACTTGACGAATACTTCAATCTTGTTTGAGGTTGACTATCTTCTTTTAGAATTAATACACTTGCGTACATGTCAAGGTAACACATTCCAATATTCGTGTTAAAATAAATATTTAAAGCATTTCAGTTATAGTTGTTTACAGTCAACCAAATTTGTGTTGCCAGGCTTAAAAGCTGCCCAATAAAATATTTCTCACGAAAATAGATTTTGTGTGTAGTTCTGTCATCTTTAACACATCTAGTTTTGCAGTATTGGTTTACATTCATTTTACAATTATGCGACACTTTATATATAAAAACACGACATTCGTGATATTGGCAAAAGTAGAGAACTCTTTTACCTGTACAAACAGATTTAATTTTATTCTCTCCTTTAACGCTTTCAATTTTCTTTCGGTTGTAGATAAATTCTAAGGAAATACTTCACCAACTGTCTATTTGCCTCACAGTAAAGACGCTGATTGATAGCGATGTTCAGTTTTATAGTAGAAACGAGCCGGAGATCAAGGTTGGAACAACTAGCCTATCAGGAGTCTCGTATACTTGTATTAAGAACACAAATCAATGTCAGTTATTCACTACACTCCACGTTATTTCAAACTTTGATTACTTAAATCACAATTACTCGCAATTGAATCCCTTCAAATCAAATTTCTCTATATAGCGGTGTGAGGGAGAGAGGAGTCTGAGATACAGATTTATGGATAGGCAATCTCCACTGACACTAAAAACTATTAATCCCTAGTGTGTGCAAACATTTACACGGCCGCTGTTTTGTTTGACTTCATTTCTTTGACAATCCGCTTCAGTAGGAGGCAATCTTGAAAGGCCATGACGTCAGGTGACGGAGGCACCATTGCCAGATCTCAGTCGTAAGGGAGAAACCTCCCCCTCCCCAATAAAATCTCGGCCAGCGTTTATTATGCCCATGTTTATAGTTGCACCATCGCTTTGACACGTGCAAGACATGGGTGATGACAGTCCAGAAATTGGAAAGCCTAAATGATGAATGAATGGAGGTCACATGGAGGACCTTAATAGCGCCAAGGAACCCAAGAAATTTCAGATTGGATCGACGACTAAGTAATGAAGTTGCGGCTCGTAGCGTTCAGCCCGGTTCCATCTGTATCGCCAGATGGTTACATGTGATTCGTACTGGCAGGCGCGATGTTTTCTTTAAATGATTGAGTAATGCGTTGGTTGGGCGATGCGTTGTTACGGTTTGCCCCAAGACAAAATTGCACCCATCTATCACACGCTAGATACTGAGAAATGAAAATGTCAAGATTGGGCTAATGCGGAAGGAAACAATGATTATGTAATTTGTATCCGCTATGATTTATATTACTTCCACAAATTACAGTTTTTATGCTATATTTTCTCTCTTTGTTGGCGAGAGTAATCAAGTATTGAAGCCATGTGGATGACAGACTGTGTGCTGTCAGGCGGTGTAATAACACATGGAAAGTAGTCCACTTTCTGACAGATTATAGTACCACATGTACTGCATCTAAATCACTGCAGTGTACACACGAACTACTACATCTAAATCACTAGTGTACACATATAACCTACTGCATCTAAATCATTACACTGTATACACGTAACCTACTGCATCTAAATCACCACAGAGTAGGAGCGATGCTTTTGAAGTTCCAATTCATTTTTATCTCATCTTTTCTTTCTTCTATCATGTTTTATCAACCATTGATATTCATATACAAGGACTTTTTAACACGTATTGAAAACTTTTAATCAATATTATGTTATCTGTGTTCCTTATAGGAACAATATATCATTGTATGTGGAAATTGGATGACAACGAATTTCGCTTTGAGCTGTACTTTCATGTTAAACCATAAGAAATGAGACAACGCCTTAGCCGCCACCAGTTATATCACAGTCCGTCTTTCATCTACAGTGGAGATGGATACAAATTGAGAACGTTACTAACATAAGTTTGATTTCCGCTGATTATCACAACAAAAAGGATGATACCATTTGCAAGTTCAGAAAAGAATGATTTCAAAGACAAGTGTTAAATGTTAACGGGCCTTCCCTTCAGTTGCTTTGCTAATTGATAACTTCAAACACATGAGAGAAGTTGCAGAGACCAGCACTAACACTGGTTGACACTGACTTTACCAGAAACGACTTATCGCCTCCTTTGGGCCGATTTCGTGTGATCTGTTGAATAGTCTATGTCACTTTGTAAATGGCGGATCATCCCGCTTCCCACTTGAGTTTCAAAGGTAATTCGGATATTGCTTGATATTGTTTTAAGGTTGACAGTCGTGAATGACGGAACGCACCCTCAAAACGAAACTCCTGGATCCTCCCTGCATAGTGCCAGGGACTCTCTCTATATAGAGTTTCTGATAGTGCGGACAAATCTAACGTCATATTGACACGATCGTTCCCCCTTTACAAGTCCCATCCTCCCCACATCCATCACCTCCTCGGCACTTCTAACCAGAAGTGGCTAAATTGCAAATTACATACGGGACCGAGCTCAAGTCATCGGGCACGAAATGGCCGCAAATTGTGTGCTATTGTTACCTATGGGTCGGACATGAATTCGCAATTACACCTCAGTGTCTGAAGTGTACGAACAGTGTGTGAAGTGTACACGGCCACTTGGCGATGTACGAGTTCTATTAGCAGTTGGAACAGCTCGAGGTGCCAGAGCGGATGGTCTGCACGCGAGACAGATGCTAACAGTCGCGTGATTCGACTCACGCGAGTACCCGAGGTGACGACTCGTAATGGAATGCAACTTTTCTGCCTAATGTCTCAGCTCGCTACACGCAATCCCTCGCATTACAATTGCACTGAACATTCTCCCGACCCCTTGTTCCGACCGCTTAGCGCACTGCGAGTTGCGGAAATGTGTTAAAGAATTAACAGTTGAGAAGCAGCCAGCGAGTATCCTCCTCGACGTTCATGATTAAAAGGAGAAGTGGAAATGAATTTTAGCACATGGATTTTTCTGTTTTAACTTAACAAAGAGTCAGGCAAAGGTTGAACTACAGCAGAAACCGGGTGTTAAAAATGTGTGAATTTGCAAGAATTACATTTTCAATCAAGTAAACGTTCTTTGAAGTGTTTTTTCGCGATGATTTTTTTCTCCACATTCTCTGCTTGCTAACAGCACAAATGGAATGATATCACGTAACAAGTAAATCCTGGGCTGAATCAATGCGGTAAGAGGGACTCAAGTCGGATCCAAACAAAGCTGTGCACGGCGAATGACAAGAACGGTAGGCCACCATGCATACAGAACAAACCGTCAAAGCAAGATGATTATTTGCTTCGTCTAGTAAATAATTTCCTTAATTCCCAACATTTACCAGCTGACGATGTGGCTTTGAAACGGAGTTAGAAGGTTGTATAGCCTGCACATTTGCGAGCTGGCTGATTGATCATCTGATGAGGGGGATTGCAGTCCGCCACTACCGCACTTGATGCGGATGTTTTCCCGGAAAACAGCAGGACATGTATTCAACTACTCCGATATGGAAATTTTCCGAATCGCTTCAAAACCACACATCAAATTAGCGGACACGATTGTTAAACGTCTTTCTTTCATCAATCCCGGTTATTAATGTTTTATTCGCTGGGAGAGACTTTACCAGAGCTCTGTTCAGAAGTTACCGTTGAATAATCGGTCGGGAGATTCCCTTAACATTCCTAGGGATTTCTGCGGACGCTTGATGTAAATTAAACACTACTTTTAAAGAAATAATCATAAATTTGTTCATTTTGTAATGCAATATGAATAGAATACTGTATTTATGATCGCTTCACTAAACATGACAACAATCATTTTTCGCTTTCAATCTATTTCAAATCTTGTGATCTTGGATATCAATTTTCTGTGTAATGGAAACATTAAACAATCAAGAAGAGGCCACAATTTCACTTTTGAATAATTTCTACAATAAAAATTCATTGAAAACAGAAATTGATATACTCAACTTTACTACATGATGCTGCTAGTCCGATTTACGGAAGTCATTTGAAAGTGCGCAATATATAAATTTGTTTTCTACTAATGGGTTCATTACAAAAATCAATGTCCTTTGTTTCAAATCAAGTCAAATTAAGTGTATTTCAATATGAATTCGGGACTTAGTTAAAAATATATATCATACATACATTTTGTGAACAGTTGGTAAGATCCATATACTTATAATGTAGTCCTTAGTTTACATAGTTTACTTTCATATTTGAATAACATTAAGTATAAAATATATCTCATCAATGTATGTCCCTTATTTCTTTATATGAAGAAAGTGAGATCCTCTCATTAATTTTGTATTACAGATTTACATTTTTACACTTTATATCATTCAGATTGTTTTAATATGATATAAAACTGATTCTGAAGTTAACTGCGTATAAAACTCAAATATCATATTCTAAGGCGTGACACGTTATTATTTTCAAAACATTTTACTCTGAAATCTATATTTCTAATATTGGAATGTAACACTGAAATGGATTTACTATGTATTAATACTTCTTTTTTTCTAGGCATTGCTGTTTTCCAAAACATAACATCATGGTGGAAGCAGTCAATAACATTGAATTATCTATAAATATATTGAATAAATTACAATGATCATTTGACCATGAAGTGATGGTATGTACTAATAATTTATATTCAACCTAGTTTATGGTTTTTATTTTACTTCTAACAAAGATTTAGTCATAATTTATTTTCATAATATTTAAATGACCAGGAATGTCTTGTAATCGTTAAATGATTCACAGACTTACATGGAAGTGCACAAGCATATTCAGATAGAATTTCAAATGTATATCTAATTGTTTAAAACATTTTTAAATCATTCCACCAAAGCAAACGATACGTACATATAAAAAATGATATTTGTTAGTACATGATATCACTCCTTATAAAACAAATCCTAACAGTAATAGTGACTTTCTCGCTATTATTTATGTTATCTCTCATTTTGTATAAACACTTATCCTGTGACTCGTTCCCATTTGCCTGATAAAAAATATATCAGGAAGTTAAGTATGCAATATTTGTAATTAAAAAGGTGTAATCCAGTCATTTCAGACTATAATTTTTATATATCAGATTTAAAAAATAAATTAAACTTGAAAAAGACAATTTTCACAAAGACATGATGTTATCATTATATTAAATTTCCAAACCATATATATTTACATTCAAGTACTTGTATTGTCAATTCGCTTTACAACTCATCGATATCTGCAAAACATAAAAAAAAGACAAACGCCATCGCCTGTTCCTCTTGAGAGCGATTTTATTGATAAAGTTGCTGTTAAATTCGGATATCTGTCTGCGGCAAATATTTAATTCATTCAGCATAATCATCAAAACCTGTCTGGAACGTTAATCAATTATTTTATGTCATTTATTAAAGAAAGAATCCCAATCCTTATGCATTGTAATGAATTATTTATCAACTAGGATGTTTTCATAAAACGTATCTAAATAAAAGTATTTTTATTCATGGTGTATAAATGATTTTCCATGTCCGACATCACGGCCGGTCTACTCCGCTAGTACAGCTGATTGATGTTGGGTATGAATATTCACGAGTTATTATTTATTGTGGAACGTTACGACCAATCAGCGGCTAGTCTGGTCCTGGTGTTTCGACGATGACCCCCAGTTATCGTAAACCATTAAATAGGACGCCTCGTAAACATGCTGCTGTATATTTGATAAACATAAAAACTATCCGGTTTGAAAACGTCAAATATTTCAAACGATGAGGTGTCCGGAGTTTACTAGACCAGAAGATTACTGGCAACGTGTCGCAAACAGAGCATAAGAAATGGTCTGAATAGTATTAGTTTGGTGTCTAAAACTTTGACAAAAACTTATGATAAACTGTCAGCCAGGTAAAACAGAGTACACACCTCATTTGGTTTCGATTTATTCAATATTTAAAGGAAATGAGATTCATTTGATTTTGGTACGATATCGATACAACACCACTTATCTGCAGTTGTTTGAATGGATTAATTGGTGATTGGTTACTTTTAAGTTACAAGGGTAAGAAATTAAATGTGCACCATACAACATGACCCCTAAAATGTTGTAAATGTGTACATAATGAGGCACATTAACTGATTTTCACTTAGAATATGTCAACGAACAGTTGTCGTTTATCTAAATTAGCTTTTGAAGATTTTTTAAATTTACATTGCATATTTTATTTTTAAATTAAAAACTACGTAGAAGTATTCTCTGACTGATAACTAACTACATTCTTCAGTTTTAATGAACGATGCCGAAAACTCGACATAATTGTTATTTAAAAACATGTGATAAAACCAACTATGGTGTATACTATCTTTTGCCTGGCAGTTTACAATATATGCGGTGTATGTGTGACACTAGTTAGTTATATACATATGGAAGAGAAACAGTTCAAAAAATATACTTGACAAGTCCTTCTGCTCGGTTAATACTGTTATTAAGTTCTAAATTTGGAAAATTAGACATATTGAGACATTTTGAGATAAGGAATTTACGGATAGAATATCTTCTATTGCCACTAAACGAAATAAACATGAACGTTTTCAATCTAAAAGCTAAAACGTTTAATATAAAAATCATTTGAAATTCATCTACAAATGTAGATCATCAGTAACATATCAAATTCAGGCGTATGGTCAAGAAACGTTGGGACTAAACTGTCAGTCATCGGTGCGAGGATAAAGCATAATTATTATCATGCAATGTAGTTTTACTTTGATAAATGTCTCATAATTTTTAATACGTTTTCAAGAGACAAATTCAAAACAGAAAATCATTAACTCTGTCTCTTCATCCGATATCAACAGATTGCAAAAAATGGCCAAGCATCTTGCTGGGTTCTTATTGCTGTAATTGAGCAGATTTAACAAGTTTAACCCGCTGATGATCATCAGTACTGTCCAAGTATTGGGGTGTAAATGACCCATGTTGTTCCAGAAATGAAATAAAATTCTCATTTTGTAAGTTAACCTCTTCCAAAGCTCGTTATCCCCGGCAAGTGTAACTATACCCCGTCTGAGCTTCCTGGAAGTGATGCGTAATTCATTGCACAGGGTCACTGGACGTCCGACACGCTGTCCACTTTGGAGTGATTGGCCTAACCTTTCGGCCAGCCTTCCACTCGAATTGACCTCAACATGGACAAATTTCATTTTAGCGCTTCATAATTGCGTCCGAGTGGGGGACAAACCGTTAAGTATGTTGGCGGCGCCCTGGCATTCCTCTACTGAAACCCTCACAAGCCAGTGTAAGTGCACATCTTTTCCCTTACACGTCAACTCACGTGGAAAATGCGCTAATCAAGCCGTGTTGTCTCTCTCAGCTTTAGCGAGAGGGAGGAGCAGGGTCCTTTCGATCAACGTCTTCGAGACATTGGGACGGTTTCTTCTTGCTAATGGTAAGATAAGATATATTTGTATAAACCGCACTTTGAAATAAGACCTTTACTCGGTGCGTTTGTAAATGAGTTTAAAATCCTTATGACACTTATCCACACCGCATGCATGCAAAAGGAGCTACTCCTATCAACAATAATGTCTGGTCCAGCTGCTAGTTAAGCTCTTGAGGGTTACCACGAACACATCATTTACCAGATAAAACTAATGTCAACTTATTTGTATAGTTATTTGTATAACATTGGATATTGTGCTTCCAAAATTTGTTGTTTTTATGAGATATGAAATGAGAATATTGTAACGTTACTTTTGACTTTGAATTTGCCTACATTATAGAAAGCAGAACGGCGTAGCAGATGGGGAAATTTCTTCACAAATGAAAACAGTTTTGTGATTTACATTGGGAAAACGATATTCCTTTCCATGATGTTGCCTTGGTGACCGAAAAGTCCATTTACAATACAAGTAGTAATAAACAAATATGTATATCTTGTAAGGCTCTTAAACAGGACACCCTCAACTACGAGTAAGACCACTGATTCCACAAGTTACAACATTTCACAACCTTTTAAACACATGATATTAGACTTTAATCAACTTCCAAACGCAAGGCATAACTCTTGCCAGTTTGCATTACTGGCTGATTTAGGCCTTGCAGTATTTCCCTCGCTTTGTTGTGTCAAGATAGTGAATCGCTGCACCAGAAATGCATAGCGGGCCTGGATTTCTAAACACAGATTTTGTAAGGAAATACTGCAAGGCCTAAATCAGCCAGTAATGGAGACTGGCAAGAGTTATGCCTTGCATTGGGAAGTTGGACTTTAATTTGAATGATATGAGCACTATTTCTTGTGTAGACATGTTCAAATGTAACATACATTCTCTGGTTTGATATGTAAGCACTGAGAAATATGGGAAATACAAAACAAAAGCCAGGTACCCAATCGAAGTGATAGGTGGGCAGAACATGTGTTCAGTATAGGTTCCTGCTAATAGACGACAACACAGACTCACGGCTTCTGTTTCAGTCTGGTGCAGGGAATCAACTCTTCAAACTCAAGAGGATAACCAGGCACGAAGCAGACCATCCATCGGGTGAACCATCCGCGCCTGTTGTTGCTGAACGTCGTCTGTAGTTGTCAGCCAAGTTGCACAATGAACAGGATCATGTTCCTCGAATTTCCCTAGTACTACTACGTTAACAGATATTGTAACATGTTCAAAAGACACTTTGAACTCGAACCAGACTGAAATCAAAATTGTTTTTTTGCTACAGATTTGCCCTCTTTGTCCTAAGCTTAATTTACATGGTCACCGACAACATGCCATATTTGAACAGATCTTGTTTTCTTTCTCTCTGAATATGACCACAATCAGATGATAAGAATATGACAGAATATACCTCTCATATTAATTTTATAGTATTAGGAAATATGAATTCGGAAATTAATGCTCTCTTGCAACAAAAGCTGACTAGGATAACACTTTATAGATTCAAGCCAATTGACATTATGATTCTGTGGCGCGTTAGATGTTCATTTTCCTGCAAGTCGCCACCGTATCAAATTCAAGAACAACTTTTTATCTGTGACCCAAGAGACTTTCTGTTTTAAAGGTAGTCTGGATCGCACTGTGTCCTAGAGCTATGAAGTCAGGACAGACAGCAGATCTCCAGGGGAAGCTGGAACTCTCAGAAGATCAGGCCCTGTCAGCAGCTGTACCCTGTGTGCTAACATAATTTGCTTGTCAAATTGCTATAAATTAGGGGAATCAGTGATGATGGGTATACCATTACGAAGTGGACCCCCTCCAACATAGAGGCTCCCCCTCCGAACCTCACAACCTGTGAAGTAGCGTCACAGTAAGGGGATTATTTGCCCCAATTACCTCTATCCCGTCTTCACTCTACTCCAGCGAATTTCCACACTACGTGGCCCGTGCTTCATCAACGCCTAAATGTTTTTGTCTAGGGACGTTCACAATTTAATTTCGTGTCCCTTCAAGAACTTCATTACCCGTTAAACTGTTAGGGCCAGGACACAGGACAAGAGGGAGACGGGCGGAGACCTGGAGACCGTATTGAGATCCGCAGAGAAAAGTCCCAGACCTGACAAGTGAGGAATTGGTCACGTGGCCTACAGAATGCCGACGTCCGTCTCAATTACAGAAAGAGTTGAAGCAGTACTGAAGGTGTTTATTCTATTGTTTTAGTCAAATTTACTGGTATCTTCTTTTTTTTAAATTGAGACAATTTAATCTCTTTCTTCTTGAAAGTTGTGACAAAATAACTTGATATTGAATATATTCATATAAGGTTATTGTAGAAAGTTGTCACAAACTAAAATAATATTCTTAACATACGAGTATAAGGTTCGCAGATATGAAATGGATTTAGTTATTTATTTAATAATTGTAAATGTAGAATAGATTATCAAAACCTAAATCGCTGACCAGAAACGTACGTTTAGTCACACACGTTTTTCTTAATACGAAAGACACCATACATGGACACACAGATACATGGAAACACTAAAAGTCTTTCAAAAGCACATTTCGATTAAAAACGTCGTATAATCTTTACGACCCTTTGTATGAACGTGTCTCCACACCCAGTTGGTGATGACGTCTTGCATTACGGCACTATTACACACAAGCAGATTGCCTGGAGCGTTGAGACGAGTAGAAGACTGGTTGTATCGACTCTCTCATACACTCGCTCATCACAGTTAACTGTTTAACGCTGTATATGCTATAGTCTAAGCCGTTCACACAGGCCTATCACTCTGCTGTCCGGAATTAGCGAGGAGACGAGAACCTGTTTTCCTCACGAGACGCGCACAATCCAATTGTCGGTCCCCTCAACCTTTCTATTAGCGAGTATCTGCTCCCGTCCTCCCCACTAACAACTCGACTGTCTCCTCGGTGGTCTTGCACCGTCCTACCTTCTGTAAGTTTTCCTCCCAAAAGTTCGTTCATTCCGTCTCTCGCAGAAGAGAAGAGATCTGTTGACTTTAAACCTTCTGATAACCGTTATCGCCACTCGCGTGACGTCATAAATACACGGTTACGACATCACAACTTCTACCAACAAGGCGTAATTTATGCCAGTCTTTATCGCTGCCTGATGAAGTTTTGCCGCATTTTCATAACGTGTTTTGTGCTAGTATAGCGGCGCGCTACATCTGAACTTCTCAGTGTGCTCTGCTACATTTGTACGGTTTCACAGAAAAGGTAATGGATTAAACAAGTCCATTTGAATGGCGCCTTTCCACGCATGTTGTGCATCATGCTTAAAGCGTATCTGATTGGAATTAGTCAAACGCTTGGCGGATAGAAAAGTTTTAAAGCAGTTCTGAAGGACGAGTAGCTTAAATAAGCCAGTTGTGGATACTGGCGCGGGTTATGACTCCAGAGGGAAGTTGTCGCTTCCACTGAATGAAAATATGCCGTAATACACAGAAATAATGATATTATAAGTAGAATTTTAATTTTTCCTTGACAAATACCATGTTTATCAAATCTCATGAGACAGAAACGTTTATGTTTTTATGTTTATACTTGACAATATAACACGGTATGTGCGAGGGAAAGACATGATACCCATCCGTTCTCCACGCAGTCGGCGTCTCTACTCCCCTATCCTTAAATACACAATGCATCGTCAATTATAGAAGTGGAACGTTCATCTATTCTGATTTAAATATTCTTCTTTGAAACGAAAGTATATTAGAACAACTAAGCCCTACCTTTATGTTCAGATGCATCTCATATGTGTGTTTAGTTACAAATGTTACTTTAGGTCAAAGCATATGTTTTTTCGTATGTCTTTGATCGATCATATATAGAGATTATTACCCGAGGAATTTTGTATTTCCCAAGCGAGAGCGAGTTTCATAAAAGTCATATAGCACATTTTCGAGTGTAATAATTTCTTTATTACCCATTTTATTCCATTTTATTCACGTAAAAATAGTCAGAAAAGGACCCACTTCTCTTGCGACGGCAAGCTACAGTGACGTCACGAACAATCATTTTATGACGTCGAGGACGACAAACTACGGGTAGTCGCGATGGAACTCATGTTCAAAGGCGAACTCTATTTCTAGTTGAAAGTGACTGCGTTTAAGTTGGATATGGTCCTCAACACATCAATTATAGTTTGCCGTTCGAGCTCGTCCTCGGCCTAATGGCATTGGACGAGTTCAAACTAATAGTTTTCGGACCATATCCTACACCTACACCTAGTGAACGAACTGTTAGAATACGGCTGAGTCTGCCACCTATATTGTATCTAACAATGTGATACAACCAGTAGTTAGCCACTAACCTATCAGAAGAAAACACATCCAATTACAGTGCCCATTTATACACTGGTTGATGCGTGGGAAAGACGTTTAATTGAACTCATAGTTGGAAGTTGCCTATTGGGAAAGGACATGTAATACAACTACATGGTTCGTCACGTGATGTATAAGGAGAAAATACATCCAATTGAGTATGGGATAACTTGTGAGAAGGTTTATTGAAGAGATGGAGTTTATACTTAGCTTGTATTTATTGTTCTCGTAAACTTTACTTTATCGACTTTAAAAAGTTAATCAAACTAAGAGCGATGGTTCAAATAAATCAGTTAAATTTCATATCAATTTAGCCATGTAATTGTTTTCTCGTAAATGTTGCATTGTGGTAAGACAATGCTTTCAGAGAAAACAAATTATTTAGATAATGGAAATATGACCAACATGTATTTTGGTTCAGACGATAAACGAATATTAGGAAATTTGATCCATATAATTTATCCCCAAATTTCTTCTGTATCAAATATGTCAAATAAATCTCACTAATGCCGGTCTCGGTCGATGGTGAAATACGAGGGGTCAGATTTTCGAATTTAAAATTTTCATTTATTCCCTGCTATAATGGAAAATGACAACATTATATGGAATTATGACTTTTAAAAAATCTAATGTGGTTATCCTTATCTACGAAATGTAGTGATGTTACAGAATGTCTAGTAACATTTCTTGTTCAATGTTTTGACAACATCTTTACATCTATATATGTCACCTGCATCAAAATCAAGCTATTTTTTATGACAAATAATACAGAACTATAGACATATTTCCGATTTATAAAAGGCGAAACTGGAATAAGTAATGAATAAGTATAATGTCATCATGGTAAACGATAATAAGTAATCTTACAAACAAAGATTGAACTTGACAGTTTTAATTTAATGTTTTTCTGTTATAATACCTATTTTAAAAGGTGTATACCCCCAAAGATGTAGACAAGTTAGATAACACTATATACCATATACCTTTTTTCCTTAGTAGCAATATTCCTTTCTTAAAGGTACTAAACTTGGTCAAATATATATATTAACATCATTTAAATTTAAAACATAATTTGCAATTTAAATAAAGTTGTTTTTAAAAACTTGAAACATAGGTTATCAGGTTATCTAGTTGATCCCTTGTAAACTAGCAAAATAAAAAGATAGACTATAAGCATAACAAAGATAAACATTTTCAAAATATTTTCTTTCGCAAAACAAATTTTGAAGAAGAGAAAATTACATAAATCAGAAATCAAAATACTAAGAAATGTTATGAATGATTTTTTATTAATGAGAACCTTAAATTTACAAATAAATAATAATAAATATTTATTTTGGTGTCGTTCCCTTTACTCATTGATTAACTAAACCGTCGCAAGATATTGGAAGTGAGGAGGTGTTTGATATTAGAAGTTTTGAATACACTTATCAAGCTGATAAAAGTTGTATTTATAATGCAGGATATTAAAACTCCAAATATACATAGACATAAACTTTTAACATGCAATGCCAATCTGTGCTCACATTACGAATAAATGGCTTACAGCTTCTGTTCAAAAGTATGACGATTTCCTCAAATTGGGCGCATTAATGCATGGACGCAGGGACTCTCTAATCTGTCCATGATTGACGTGAAACGGTCGCACTTTAGTTTGACAACAACAGTTATCATTTTTTAAATAATGGTAATGATGACAAGACCTAATGATGTTATCAAATTATAAGAATTTTTCAAATGAAATTAACAACCATTTCTATTCTTACTGTAATCATCGAGCCCATGATATAACGAACTAGAGTTTTTTTCCTTACCACGCAATCACTTATATACCAATAACTGAGAACGAATGGGACTGAAAAAAATAATTCTGAGAATCTGAAAAGTGTATAAGTGTATGTTTAAACTGTGTAATACAAGATACAAGGAATACAAGAGGAGTATTTAAATCATTCCTTATTGATGTATCCATTTTGATACCCGGAATCACTTTATCAACAAGACGACCCAATCACATTTACTTGTATTGTTTAAAGTTTAATATTAGTTTGTTTATAACTTAATGCTTGGTCATAATATTTGTCAAAAGCAAAAACATTCATCAAAACAGAAAAGGATTTCAGAGCTCAGTCAGGTTGGAACAATGATGATCAGAAAATAGCAAACAAAAGCACATAGCACATAGCACATAGCACATAGCACATAGCACATTGTACAAAAAAAGGGTTACTTTTATAAATGATTTTATTAGCGAAGCTGGTAATATATTCAGCCTTGACGAGTTCAACAAGAAATACTCACTTAATACAAATGTCTTAACTTATGAAGGTATGAGGAGAGCTTTTATGACATACGCCTGTCGACTTGATATACCAAATTTTACAAAAAAAAGATCTTCGGCCTATCTACCCTTTCAGCATAAGGCACATAAACAATTGTTTAATCGGCAACACAGTATATACTACGTTACTAAACTCCACTTTCGTGTACTTATCCTGTTACTCGAAATGGGAAAAACATTGAAATGTCAATTTACTGAATCAGAATGGCAAGATTTTAACATAATTAGTAACACATGCACTCCTTGTGCGAGTGGTTTCAGTACAAGATTATTCATAATATTCTGCCTACACAACAATTTCTACACAAATTAGACTATATAGAATATGTTCATTCTGCAAACGTGAGGTGGGAACATTAGATCATCTGTTTTGGAAATGTGAAAATATTTCAAACTTATGGAATGATTTGAAAACATAGATGCATTCTGTACAGATCCCTATAAAGTTAAATATTGAAAAAGTAATCTTAGGCATAAAAGGTAAAAATAATAATCCTTTAAACACCATAATCTTATTGACCAAAAAAATGATCTACCGGAGTAGCAAGAGAGGCTTTACTCCATCGAGTATTACAATATCACAAAATGTATACATTTTGTATACCTATCCAACAAAAATGAAGGAAAATTAATATAACTTTGGTCAATGCTACATCTACTTTTTCGAAATTCGTAATTCTAAAGTCTTTGTCGAGTATGAAGTGATTTTGAGAATGCATTTTTGTTTGTACGTATCTATATACTTAGACACAATTAGTATTTTCAAATATTATGTATTGATACATGCCGAATTTATACATAAGAGTGTAAATGTTCCAAATTGTTTATGATATTATGTCATTCATATATGTCATGCCTGTATATAAAATATGGAAATAAAAAATAGAATAAAAAGTTTGTTTTAACTAATGCATGAATACATACCTATATGAATTTACATATAGTTTGATATGTCGTGTTCTTCATATTAACTCAAGGCCACACATGTAACATTATAAGGATAGCGATCAGAGATATAAGTACGGATAAATGTACACACATGCTATTATTAACATGTGATAAAGTGGTACACTATTTGTTGAATGTTCATTATATATGTATGGAAGTAACATAAATACGAGTGTTAAAGTTGACACATTTCTTTCGGAAATATGCTCATCGTTTGAAAATCCATTTTCCAAGTACACACTGGTATGGTAAGGGTCTGCTGTTACACTGTTGACATGTATATAACATGTAACGGATAAGTCTCCTATCTCACACACCCCTCAACCCTACCACACTGAATAAATATTCCACTAATTTATCCGCCTTTCTTGGTTGAGGTCCCCTGTTCTTCCTCTATCTAGCGAAATCGCCCAGACAGACTTTATAACGGTTACGTGACATTAATCAAACGGAATTAATTGCAACCAGCATGTATACTTTCAACTTGTGTTTAATCACCGTGAAATTAGTTCTTGCGCCAACTTGAAAAAACAAATTAAACAGCAAATTAAGCAGATACCGTGGTTATTCAATCTAAAGAATATCTTTTGTGTTTTAATTTGTTAGCGCACAAGGTACACAAATCTGGCAAATTAAATTTGTTTTTACGGAGATGCATGTGCAGTTGTATATAAATCAGTCTGGCAGATGAGCAGCCATATTTGAAAGGGGTAGGGAAGCCCGATTGAGTGCGCCTCTCTCGAACTGTCTCTAATTCATCAGCAGTGCGCTAACTGACGATGCTTCCGAAGCTGATCGTTAATTATATCTGGCGAGCGACTCCGGGCTCTAACTTTCTGCTCCCCTGTGTTATTTCTCTCCTTTATACACTGGAATAAATGAGTGACTGTGTTGCTTGACTCGCGCCTCGCCTCGTCTCTAACCCTGTGTTCACTGGACGCCATTCATTTAACAGAGGTCGAACAGCCCGCATGCCAAACTTGCCTTACCAACTTACGCTTAATTAGCGCAAGTTATCCGGAACTATATGTTTCATATTGTGTGTCGGCAGGCGCGGTAAGATGAATGTCGAGGAGAAACACAGCAATCAGCAGATTTACAACTGAGAACATTCATCAAGTCCTGCGGCCGGCAACATTCTCTAGCTGTGTAGTCACCCCGTCACTGTTGTTACCGCCTCAATACAACACGCAAACTGAAATCTAAGGCACAAAAAGAATCAAGTAACATTTTTCATTTCTCTGTAAAAATAACTCAATTGAAAAAGTCAGATGCATGAAAAAGGTTTTATTATCCTATAGGGATATTGTTCACATTTGTTGTTGATCTATCGACCCCCTCACCCCTCACACGGATCCCCCTCACAGCCCGGGACAGCCTCTCTCTCCGGGAAATTGCTTCAGACCCCTAGTGACCCCCATAGACTATACTTTCAAGCTTGTCATAAGCTTAGGCGAAAGTGCCGTCACGGAATTTATTTTGCGCTGCTCGTCTGCTCCTGAAGCCGTCTGCTAGTTCCCGCCAGACGCCAGAGAGCTGGGACCAGTTGCTCCCGGGCCGGAGACTCGACAGCTGGGAGATTGGAGGAAACTGGTTCATATTAGGGTCGAACTTTATCAAACAATATCTGTCTTTATTGCTTCCAATGATTCCGTCACTTCATAAAGTGAATCTACTTGCCAAATAGAAAATTATTAGCGAGATGATTCACGAGCATGGTGATGCGGTGCGCCAGTTTCTCTCTCTTCTCATCTTCTCTCCTCTCTCCTCTCTCCTCTCTTTCTCTCACACTTTTACTCTCTATCTCTAACTCTCGTTATATCTCCTATTCTCAGCTCTCTGAAGACGACAATATCTGGCAGTTAAAGTGCTGAATTCCGCCTTAACTTAATTAGGCGAGTAGTCTCCGTCAAGTTGGTCTGTGTAGAATATGTGCAGGATCAGACGCTGTGTGGTGCGGCCCGGAAGTAGATTGATGAGCGGGGTAATCCAGAACTACTAGTACTAGCATAATGGCCGGATCACGTCACACTATATACACATTGCAGATGTATCACGCTTCATCAATGAGAGGGACTACTCACACGCACAAATATGTTCAGGGGATGATAGGAGCATGACTTATAACAAGATAGAATAGCTGAACATGCTAGATGTGTTAGAACTACATGCCGTTTAGGTAGTGAACAAATATAACATGAATATATTTGGGATAACACTACCTTTTAATAGTACAAATTATTGTACTTTTTCGGACCGAGTCCCTTGCGGGATTCGAACCCACATTCTAGGAGTAAGGCAACTATCGCCAGCACTGACCGTACCAGCAGCTTACCAAACGACAAAAATCGAGGTTCAGCCATCTTGAGTTAAGCTAATTTTACTTTCACTACCCCACTGATAGATATGAATTGGCGCAGCTCCCAAGGCTGAATGCATTAGAAATACATGCAATTTATATATTAGATACAACATGGATATATTTGGGATAACACTTTGTTAAACTTTTTGAAAAATAAGTTGAAGTCTGTTTACTGAGCAAATAACACTGCACCGTTGACGTCAAGTGGAAAGGCGAGCGAAGGAAATATCGTTCCATATCCTTTAAAAATCACATAAAGAAGTTAATGTGAAGAATTATTTCATTCAACGAATTTGTCATTTTAAAAATGTCATGCATGAGAAAGAGTAACAACGTCTTCTCTGTGAGGAAGCAGCAGAATACCCTGACTGAAGGGGCAGATACTGTAGCCTGAGAACAAACACTACAACAACCCTTTACAGATACTGCAGCCTAAGAACAAACACTACAACAACCCTTTACAGATACTGCAGCCTAAGAACAAACACTACACCAACCCTTTACAGATAATGTAGCCCAAGAACAAACACTACAACAACCCTTTACAGATACTGCAGCCTAAGAACAAACACTACAACAACCCTTTACAGATAATGTAGCCCAAGAACAACCACTACATCAACCCTTTACAGATACTGTAGCCCAAGAACAAACACTACAACAACTCTTTACAGATACTGTAGCCCAAGAACAAACACTACAACAACCCTTTACAGATACTGTAGCCCAAGAACAAACACTACAACAACTCTTTACAGATACTGTAGCCCAAGAACAAACACTACAACAACTCTTTACAGATAATGTAGCCCAAGAACAACCACTACATCAACCCTTTACAGATACTGTAGCCCAAGAACAAACACTACAACAACTCTTTACAGATACTGTAGCCCAAGAACAAACACTACAACAACCCTTTACAGATACTGTAGCCCAAGAACAAACACTACAACAACTCTTTACAGATACTGTAGCCCAAGAACAAACACTACACCAACTCTTTACAGATAATGTAGCCCAAGAACAACCACTACATCAACCCTTTACAGATACTGTAGCCCAAGAACAAACACTACAACAACTCTTTACAGATACTGTAGCCCAAGAACAAACACTACAACAACTCTTTACAGATAATGTAGCCCAAGAACAACCACTACATCAACCCTTTACAGATACTGTAGCCCAAGAACAAACACTACAACAACTCTTTACAGATACTGTAGCCCAAGAACAAACACTACAACAACCCTTTACAGATACTGTAGCCCAAGAACAAACACTACAACAACTCTTTACAGATAATGTAGCCCAAGAACAAACACTACAACAACTCTTTACAGATAATGTAGCCCAAGAACAACCACTACATCAACCCTTTACAGATACTGTAGCCCAAGAACAAACACTACAACAACTCTTTACAGATACTGTAGCCCAAGAACAAACACTACAACAACCCTTTACAGATACTGTAGCCCAAGAACAAACACTACAACAACTCTTTACAGATAATGTAGCCCAAGAACAAACACTACAACAACTCTTTACAGATACTGTAGCCCAAGAACAAACACTACAACAACTCTTTACAGATACTGTAGCCCAAGAACAAACACTACAACAACTCTTTACAGATAATGTAGCCCAAGAACAAACACTACAACAACTCTTTACAGATACTGTAGCCCAAGAACAAACACTACATCAACTCTTTACAGATACTGTAGCCCAAGAACAAACACTACAACAACTCTTTACAGATACTGTAGCCCAAGAACAAACACTACAACAACTCTTTACAGATAATGTAGCCCAAGAACAAACACTACAACAACTCTTTACAGATAATGTAGCCCAAGAACAAAGACTGTGGACATTCAAGACAAGAAATGTACAAGGAAAGTTTAAGAACATTTTAGAAACATTTCAGATACTTTACAGAAACGAGCAACAATTTAGAAAACTATCAGATCTCCTTACAGACGCTTTCAAGAAGTTTCCAGAAGCATGCCAGAAACCATCTTATAACGTCTATCAGCCTCCTTCTATCCAACATGTCCCAATCGAAGGCGTTCAAGAATCATTTATGAGATAATTCTATTGGTCTGAATGTTACAGTGTACAAGCCCGGTAAATTCAAGATTTGAAACCATTGTATCGGTACAAACGCAGATAAAGAAGAAGTTTATAAGGTCGTATAAGATTTATTGAGACGTACTTTTTTCAATGCTTGTGTTGCATAATTTATTTGCACATGAAACAGGTGTCTTTAAAATTAGTATAACAGCATCTCACATTTCAAACAATGTTTGATTATTTGAAATACCTATTTCCGTTATAGTTCGTTGAAACATCGCATTAATGTAAAATATGTATGTTCATCCTATTGTTTTGTTTAAAAAGGCATTGATAAGAAGATTGAACAACCTACATGGGTCAATGTAAGAGAGCTCATTAGGCATTGGTTCCATAGTAACATAGTAATGGCACTGTTAATATTAGCATTTACTTTGATTAAATGATTTAAATTGCCGTAGCATAATTATTATAATTACAGTAGAACACGGATATAGCTAACACGGATATAGGGAACACACGGATATAGCGAACACATTGTTAAGTATCGTCAAAAGTCCTATGTAATATGCCAAACGCGAATAGCGAACATCGGATATAGCGAACTGAATTCTTTGGTCCCTTGGAGTTCATTATATCCGTGTTCTATTGTATGATACTTTCGAAAGTTTGAAGCAGCTTTGAAATGGTTTCATGGAATATACATCATAAGCATTATAAGCATTTACGTTTAGTATTTGTTGATAATACAAATACATATTGAATTGACATTTCGTCTAAGTTGATAATTTATTTTTTTTAAATCAAAGTATACCGTAAAATGGTGTTCTCAGCTCGATAATGCCAATGGATATGTTATCCGTTGGAGTCATATGTGGAAATCGATACAAATCACAAAGGTCAAGTGCCTATAACGTATAACTTCATCAACATTTCACAGTAGGATTACAAAAATGGCATCATATGATAACGAGTTTGTGTTTATGTTTTTGGATGGTAAATATCCTGCATTAGGAATAAACACTAATCTTTTTAAACTAACCAAGGCTTGCATAATACCATGTATATTCCTTATGCAATATATTGACAATCCCAAAACACGTAAGCAGTATAAAACCTATATTTCTGTAAAGTAATCAACTTTCAAGAAACAGCTTTATATTTTCTCTTTAGCAATTCTCTATTTTCAATTGCAAATATCTCAAGTTTTTGATGTCATAATCTAAAACTGAAAAGTACAGGTGTTTAGTCAGCAGTCAAAGAATACCTTCTGCATGCTTTTAAAGACAATTTTTTTTAAATGAAATTTTAAATTCTAAATTTTTGTCAAAAAATATTTTTGATGATACACAACTGTTCATTGACTTAGCGAAAATTAATAAATTTGTCTGATTCTGCACACATTTACAAAAGTTTAAACATGGTCGGGGTCATGTTGGTGTACATTTCATTTCTTACCATTATCTTTATTAATCAAAAATATTTTAACTAAAATTAACCACAGTCGCCAATTAGTTCCTTCCATTTACTGCATATAAAAATAATTGTATATCATGTCATAGTGCATCTAATGCAAATGCATCTAATTTCTTTTAAATATTGAATTAATCGAAACCAACTGAGCTGTGTACTTTCTTCTGCCCGGTAGTTTAGTTAATGTTTCCCTTCTTATTACAAAGGATATGACGTGAGGACATATTTGATTTCTCCTCCCCTCGGATCGTAAACTACAAAGATAAATAATTATTTACATAATAAAACTTACAGATTTTTGTTTTTACATTGCAAGATATATCATCAGTTAATTAGACTAATTACCTCTCAGAAACAAACAATAATGGGAAACATTCTGAAACAAAAAAAGTAATAATTTAGTATTTAAATAAACATAGTTAGCGATTTTCTAGAAAGTAGAGATATTTTTATGTGTAAGATTTACTAAGAATTGTAAAACATATATAACATTATTGATTGATAACCGTTAGAAGGCAAGGAAGATCTGACAAATGTAAAAGATTATAAAATTATTCATGACTTACCATTAGAAGGCTATGTAGATCTGGCACTCCGAAGATGAAAGTATGTTCAAAGCTGTTCAAGCATCAAAGATGGGTTTCTGTTTAAATTCTATCACCGCGCTTTGTCTTTGATTCACTTATCTTTCATTTTCGTTTGAAATGAAGAATTAGCAATGAAAGGACCAACAAAGCTAAAGTTATTGAACTTTCGTGCGAATATATATGTTCAAAGCAAACTTTAAAACACTAATAAATATGTAATGCTAAACATTTAAACAGTTATTGAGTATGTTGTTGGAGTCACACTATGTCAAACGTTATAAATGGTGTTATTTTATCGAGGAGTACTGTCTTTTGCCGAAAAGTATCAATTTAATCCTAGTTCATTCAGTGTAGTGACAATACAAAGGTGCACGTCGGACAATGACGCGCGTCAATTTGCCAAACGTTGGAAATTTACCAATACAGATGTGGGTTGGTAATGTTTAATAGGTCATATAACTACTGTGCATATATATGGGACATAATAATGCCGGTTTCTGCACATGGAAAAGGCTGGTGTTCATTTAAAACAAGGAATTATTGGATATGTGGCGGAAGGGTATCGATATGCAAATCAAGTGAATTTATTTGAACTTAAATCAGCATTCAGTGACTCTTTTAAGAAGTTTGGCTTTTCATAATTGGGACAGTTGCTACACTGTATCACTGTTCTATGTGAAGTTTCTTTTACAGTATGAACACGACACGACACTACTTAATAACAACACATGATGCAGTACATTTCTTTCAGCTTTTTTGTCCTGTTATTGTTCTTATCCTGACGAACAAAATAATCTATACCAATTTTTAATGGAGTTAAAATAAAGAAACCATTGAATGTCTTTAATATATACTTTTTCATTCATCATGGTATGACACTTTTGATGTTTTATATATGTCTGAACACACGTGGGGTGCTGAAATCGCTTTTTACCAAATGTGTTTGGACAGAGAGATTGGTAGTTAAGCTTAGATTAATTTGTTTGATATGGAAATTAAATCAAAATTACGTGTTGTCGATTTAATGTTCCTCCTTTGATTTTAATATGTCGAATGCATTATTGCAGGATAGCTACATAAACACACAAAAAGCCCTTCTTGCCTCAATAAGAATATCGAAAACAACAATTTTAAAAGCATGTTTTCAGAAATATGAACAATTAATGTTGCTTCTGGCCATGGAGACCTTATGTAACTGTGGTTCGGTGATATTTAACTCCCGTTGGTTAAGTTTCATTTTTGCGGTATTGTTTCTTTTGTCAAGTAGTTTATAGTACTGACGAAGTACAGTTGCTTTTAAAAATCTCAAGTTTTTGTTTGCATAGATCTTAAGCACAAATGCCCTACTCGAACACATAAGGACGTCACGTGTTTAAACCATAAACATAAGGCGCGAGAGGCGTGGCACGTGGTCACCTATCAGCACACGTGATTTAGTGTCTGGTCACGTGATGTCAGAGGTCAGCTGGTGTGAAGGTCAGTAAGCATCTGTCTCGAGAATCTCTGCTCGGAGTGGTATAAAGGACAGATTATCAGTCGTCATAAATTAAGTGTGACCCAGAGATTAATCACTGCAATAAATTGTAGCTAGCCGTCGGATAGTTATCGTAAGTGCCCGCGATGTTTGGTAGAAACAATAAAGGCGATATATCAATATGATTGCCCATATTAACAATCATAATGTACTTTTATTGATATTGCTGCGCGAAGTATGTTTGTCGTGGAAACCCTTAATCAGTGAGTTATGTGCAGAGACAGAGAGACATTTGTCACTTGAAGGCCATCTTTATGGTCTGTGTCTTTGATTTGCTCGCTTTTTAACGTTTTGGTTGCAAATCAGAATCTGATGTTTGGCTTTTGTTGTTATCTTTGGAATGAAATCAATCATATTTTCTTTTTAACGTTTTTCTGAGAACTTGCAATGTCTGGGAAAGATAATTGTTTCATGAATTGATTTGAATTATTCCAATCGTCGTAGTACCATACACATTATACATGGTATACGTTTGGCATCAGTGATGCTTTCTGTAAGACAGAGATGACATGTATCTGTATGGGGAGTAAGTATAATGAAAAGACAACTGAAATAGTGGTACCATTGTACTGTTTGAATAATCGTTGACTTTATAAAGAAAAACAGTTCTTGTCTTTAATTCTCTTTAGTGTTTAACATAAAATGTATATCTGAAGGTTGTACAGTGTATTTCTGTCTTCCGGGGGTGAATCACCGACTTGTTAACAGTTCATCATATTCCTCGCAACAACGCCAGTTTAATTCTATCCCATTACGCCGCTAAACGTTTCCTACATTCCGAATGATCTGCGCACATGAGCCCGTCTTTATATCATATTTGAGCACTGAGAGTTACCGTTATTGTAATTCACGTCGCCTCCAAGTAATGCGATTCGGCTCTGTTGCTTAAAGTTTCAAATTGAATCTTCCACACTACTGACACAAAACACTTTTACAAATAACTCAATAAAAGAAATACAATTATAGCTTCATCCAGTGGGGCCGTAGCCCAGAGAGAATACCCCGGAACGGTTATAACCGCAAATATGTCAGTTTTCCTACATAAAAGCGATAATAGCATTTCGCCCTCACGCACGGCGGGCTCCGAGTGATGGAGTCCAACTCTCCAGTCGGGTTTGCTGGGGTCACATAGGAAGCTAATTGGATTTCCTAAACGTCCGCCATTTACCCAAACAATATTGAAGCTGGGGCTTCATATTTCTCGCATCGTCGGCCATAATTGTGCTGTCAGCAGCGGCGAGGGACGGCCTGGTCCCAAGGTAGCGCCGACATCATGGATGTACTCCGCTTTACAACCCGCTCTGCATTTTTCTGACAGCCCAATTGTCTTGAGAGTCGGAATACTGGCATACTGATGCAGACCATAAACTCTTTAATTCAGCTGGGTGGGTAAGATTGGCACATGACGGGGAAGAAAGCGATCCGGCCCGATATTGGGGTCCCCGAAGGACAAAAACTTGTATTATATCTGTCTAACCTCCTAAAAAGGAACACCTCTAGGTTGGAGGAGGAACGCTGGCTCAGTGGAGAGGCGTGCTTCACTGCCTTCTGGAGACGATCCATCTGCACACTGAGATAGACAGACTGAGATAGGGGAGATATAAGGAGAGAGGGGTTGGACATATGGCCAGAGACACACAGACGGAGAAAGGGGAGAGAAGGAAGAAATGAGCATATTGAGAGGACGATAGACAGAGAGGGAGGGAGACAAACACAAAGGGAAAATATAGATTAGCAGAGAGAGGGCGGGAGATAGACGGTCGGAGACATGGTGATAAAGACCACCATAGAGGAGGAGAGACAGACGGACAGAGATGAGGTGCACAGAAATGGGCAGAGAGAAGGAGAGATAAGGAGAGACAGACAGACGATCAGACAGGAGAATGAGAGAGGGCGAGGGGGAGAGGGGGTTTGGGGAAGAGGGAGAGAGAGGGTAAACAAATGTAAACAAATTCCTTTCGGGCTAATAAAGTATTATTTAATATTATTAGAGAGGTGAGACATGAAATTGGGAGAGAGAGAAACAAGAGTGCGAGAGAGAGACAGAAAGAGAGAGGGGGATAAAGACAGAGAGTGTAAAAAGAATGATAGATGTACAAAACATGCAGCCGAACATCAATTGCCCTTCATCCCATTCCTGCTCCCTGCTAGCACCTTGCCTATCTCCTAGAGTACAAACCTATAAAGGCTTGAAGGTGTCTGTAGCTTTCTGTGTGTCATATTTCAACCTATTTCATGTATATGATCGATACCTTTTGAAGTGCCAACTTATGAAGAGTTATCCAAGTAATCTGATAAGAGTTTGAAAACTTTTAACTTGAATAGGATGTTATCGACATCTCATAAAGTTAAACGATATGACATCATGTACGAAGTAGAGTTTCATTGATTGATTTCCACCAAAGATAGAAATGTTATTTGTATTCTCTATTGTCTTTCTATGCTCTTATTCAAATTTTTGCTTTTGAGTGAGAAAACCCTTGAGACATTTTTCTCTATTTGAAGTAACCCTCTACAGTGGTAATATATATATTATCGTTATTCTGCTGAGTGATGATGCATGTTCACGTCATTGTGTTACGTCATTGGAGCAATGCTGTGTCACTTAATATTTTGGTAGCAGATTCTAAATTGTGCATTCATATAGTTGAAATGAGTTTATTTCCTAAAACAGCAATACCGAAAAATCATACTATTAGAATATGTCGGTTTTATTTACAAAAACAAACTTGTTTATATCACCTAGGGAGTAAAAAAATATATTTCACTTTGAGGATGTTCCAATCGTGAAATATCTTCTTTTCTATCTCCTTCAATAAGATAAAGATGATATTTTGTAATGAAAAATATAGATCCTATATTTCTTATATACATTTAAAATTTTCTAATAACACATCCGTCCATCCGTCCATCCGTCCATCCGTCCATCCGTCTGTAAACTTTTCGCTTTTTCGACAGAACCAATAACTCTAGAGAGCTGAAATTTTATATGCAGACTCATTGGCCAATGGAGATTCTAAATTGTAGAATTTATGACCCGTTGACCCCCAAAGCTGAAATGTTGTGTGCAGAATTTTTATCAAGTGACCCCAATATGGGTAACAGGGGTCACTATAAACTATTATGAAATCTACCCCTCTCCCCTCAGTTCCTCAAAGACGCTGAACAGCTGCTCTGGCCGAAGCAATCCTGGATATGCGCATTGACCTTCGAACTTATGGTATCGGGTGTCAGTTGTATCACTGCACAAGCAGGCAGCAAGTAGTAGTGAGCTAACTTGAGGGGTTGGCTAGCAGAGTATGACCAGGGGATCAGAGTTTTGAGACTTGGTTGACTTAAAGAGAAATTTTGAGAGGATATGGTTAAGGCTTTGTGTTATAGTTATTTACAGGTTGGCAAAATACCTTTAAGAACATGACCTATAGAAGAAGAGAAAAATTATCACCAAATGTTTTATCATTCTGTGTCATGATTATGTCTACACTATTTGCATTAGAAGAAACGCCTTCTCTTCAAGATCCATGCAGAAATTGTGTAGAAGTTACGCACTTACACTGGAAAATGTTAGTGATCATGAACGTTACAAGGTCATGTCAAGTGACTGGGCTTTATCTGGAGAAAATTTCAGTCTTCAACATCAGAAAATACAAACCATGTTGAGCTACAGAGCCCATGGCTCTATTTTTTATGTATAAAAGATTTAACTTCAAAATCCAAGACATGGTAATTTATGGGATATATATCTTAAACCGAATTTTGCATTTGTTTCAAGGTTTCCTGAGCAGTCAGTTACAGTGTTGTAGATATGATAAAATTACATCATTATATAGTCACTCTTAAGTCATGTTTCTATGGCTGCAGCAAAAGTTCAATGTTACATCTATGGGACGCTAACGAGTATATGTCCGGGGACTGTCAATCTTGCTGGACCCATACCATACATTAACATTGACTTACGACTATCTTAGCCCTAAGACAGCTTCGAAAATATGGGCCCTGGATTTTAAATCATTTCATTGGCTTGTTCTTTTTAGTCATCAGGAGTATATACCTTCTTATTTTCTTATGGTATTAAGAATTATTTTAATTTAAACTACCACATAGCTAAAAATGAATAATGAGCAATAAAGTGAACAATGAACAGCAGAGAAAACATCTTTGTAGCTGTACACTCGCCTTGCATCCAATTTTACAAGCATTTTTACCAATAACCATAGTTCTCTTTTTTCTATTTTGAAGGATTATTTGTCAAGAGTGTGGATAAGTGAGCAGTGCTCGCTTCAAAACTGCCAATGTCTATATTAATAGCTTTAGCTTTTGTGTGGCAGGATCATTTTATTTGACGTTTCAAGAGAATGTTCGCGAAGATTATATCTTTAATTTCCATTTTTAACTGCGTTGCCCAGTCAGCAGCCGCTTACTGCTTAAACGATTATGTTATTTACTGTGTAGCATAAACAATTTACAGATTTGATGCATGGAAATATGTCGTTTTATATTTTTTATTAACCAATGATATTTTTCATTTAAATGGTGAGTTAAAACATTAGATTTCGTGGGGAAAAATTTTCAACGTGGTATTCAAGTGACAATAGAACACGACATTTCTTCATCGGTGCAATAATCCCTCCAACAGAGATAAATTCATTGGCCGTGTAATCATCAGATTTTCCATAATTTAATATCACTTAGGTGAAGGTTAACATATATTTAATGATTGCCCTTTTAGAATCCCTCGCAAAATGAACTTACTGAAATGAAATATAAACTGAGATACAAAAGAAATTTTACTCCTCAGTTTGTTTTATCATATGTTTGATAATCAATTCCAAATATCTTATGTTTCCGAAGTTGTACTCTAAAACTGAAAACTGCAGGCGTTTAGTCATAAGCCAAGAAATAATTCTATGTGATTTTAATTTTATTTATTTTATTTTTATTTTTTTTTGGAAAAAAGGAAATTTTAAACTCATAAAATCTTCCAAAATTAATTTGGATAAAAAACAACTGTTTATCGATATATAAGCCATCTGCTAAGTGAAAATCAATAAATGTACCTCATTCTGCACACATTTACAACATTATAAACATGATAGAGGTCATGATGGTGTAAAATACCCCTTGGTCCTTTCAGTGACTCTAACTCTGCATGTTTGAAAAAAAACGAGTATGATTGTTTGTCGAATTAGTCAACATTGAACATTGAATAATATCCCGGTTCTATCATATCAATTGTTTTGTTATTTTTACTGTATGAGTGAAACTATAGGGTGTAAAGTTTCTTTTGTACCTCAGTTTATGTATTTCTTCAATTATTGTTGATGTTTTCTGACTATATGAAGCAGCTCTTACCTTCACTGTTCACGTTGCAACATGTTGTAGATCAACTTGCAGCAATTGGATTCGCTTGACAGTATTTGTAAACTGCTTCGGTAGATCAACATAGGCAAACAGTTCCTTTAATTACTTTGTTTATTTGATTTACTGACTGCTGTGCTCATAAAAAAATTATTCATACTTTGGAGGGGTTCCTTTCTGACCCGATCAGCTGTCTAGGACTTTTGGTTCTGAAGAAGAAGATGAAAATAGATTTTTAGGGCTTGGCTGTGATGACCCTTCTTGGGCACCACAGAACCGCCAAATATACATTTCCTAATCCTTATTGTAGTCAGATCAAAATACAGTTGAACCCCCCAAAACATTGCTACAAAAGGTTTCTCAGCTGATTCTGGTAGGGTTTAGTGTACTTTATGACATACTAAAAGTTTACCAAAGTTGGACCCCCGGAAAAGTGTTTTTTTCAAGATGGCCGCCGAAACCTCTTATTGATCAGAACTCTGTAACCCTCAAGTCAAATGTGATGATCTTGGTGTCTATCCGTAGGTTTTTGGGGGCAACGAACACATTAAGATCATAAAAAATGGTGTGTGTCTATTATGGAACACAAAACTCCATTATGGCGTCAAAATGGCCACCGACACCTTCAAATGACCGCAAATATATAATCATTGTATTACAAGTAAATCTAACTCTGTCCAGTATAGCAATACCATTTTACTTCCGTTTCAGTCTAATTTGATTAAATGTGGGTCTAGAACACATTACAACAACTTTGAATATCACTGAGCTGTTTAATCATTATGCGTCCATGACCTTCAGCTGTCCATTATCACCTAATGCACAACCATCTTTGTTCATAGAATATGTTTCGGTGGTGAGTGTCATCCTCCTGCTGCAAAGGATTTGACATACTTGATTATTTCGGAAAATGAAATGTATATTAAAATAATCTATTATTTTCAACAATGACGTTATCATCATATAAGTTTGTGACGCCTTACCCAGGATGATATTTTCCAGTCATTCAGCATAATAAAGCCTTACAAGAATGTCATAGACCTCTTTCACTGCTCTGAATTATTGTACTATATACTAATAAGTAAACAGTCTTTATGTAAATCATGTTCATCTGTTTTAACAATAGTATAATTTGTGGTCACGCATTACAAGAAAAAAACACTTCTTGTTTCAAATGATGTACCTCGTAAAGTGTCGTTTGCACAAAAATAACTTTGTCTTACAACACCAAAGCAGGTCCCAGAGCAAGCTTTACTCTTCAAGAGACTACACAGTGAGGTAAAGACCAAGGAAAAGTAACAATTCATTAATCTGAAAGATGATGACAACCTATTCGCTCAAATGTTCATCGAATGCCATTCAGACAAACCGATTGGACACAATTCTCTATTTCGAAAATCGCCATCACCATGACACTACCTCTGTAACATCATGGAAACTTCAGACTTCCAACTTGCAAATCTGAACTTTTGGATTACGTGAAAACCTCAAGGATACTCTTAAAGTAGGTGCTAAAGTGTTTGATGGGGAATCAATTGTCCACTAACTGCCAAGAGTCATCCTTTGGAGAGTACAGTGATCTCACACTTCTAACCTTGGTAACGAGGCACCTAACTGACTGTTCGAAGATAAACATTGTATGGGACCACTACAAGAAAGAATTCTCAAGTCTGCAACCAGACAAAAGCGACAAAGGATCAAGAAGCAATATGTCCAAACAAAACAAACAACCACAGAATATCCCCATGTTTCTCAAAGACTCAAACAAAAAACGAGAACTTTTTTAAATACTAACAGATAGTGTCAAAACATGCACATTTGAGGTTGGAAAAGAAGTGCACGTGGCATTAGGGAGAACAGTGTTTGCCATTGGCCGTGAATCAACATTTTAGTCAGATAAAAAGTATGCTAACACGACACTGGTTCTCATTGTATAAGATGCTTTTATCAAGGCGCATTCTTGTCAGCAAAGTGGATACAGATATGTTCGTGGTTCTTCATGGTGTATTATCTGAGCTGAAACAAATCAACCAAAGATAAAAACGTTTGGTTGTCCATTTGTAAAGGCAAGAACTATACATTATAAAATGTGAATGCCATTCATCAAGAGTTTGGAGACAATTGTGCATTAGCTCTCCCTTTATCCATGCATTTACAGGACGTGACACAACTTCCGGGTAACTAAACGTAAAGCCTATACAGGTATCCTATCCATAGGTAACAGAAGCTTTTATTTTCCCTACCAGTCTATTGACAGAGATGGGGAACAATTGGCTCTCATAGAACGATTTGTGTGTATCACGTATGACCACACCACCTCACTTACCAGAGTGAATGTTGTTAAACACGACTTGAGAGCACACGAAACTCAAACGTCTGTTTCCACCAACATAGGATGCCCCTATTTGGCACACAAATGCGGACATCTACCAAGCAAGTATTTGGACAGAGTGTAAGAGTGTACATTTGCAGAGAAAACTTCTCCTAGCCCTCGGGATTTTGGATGGTATCAAAAGGAAGAATATTAGTATCCACTATGGGTGAATGTTCCATTAGTGTCCAGGTTGTGCATAGAAATGGTGAAATGTGCGTGCAAAGTACAACCTATGTGCTCGGGAAATGCATTTATATGCCTTCACAGTTGCAAATGGTTATAATGTGCTTCTTGACCCCCGAAACCAGCTGGGGATAGATCTAGACCCACATTTAATCAAATTAGACTGAAACGGAAGTAAAATGGTATTGCTATACTGGACAGAGTTAGATTTACTTGTAATACAATGATTACATATTTGCGGTCTTTTGGAGGTGTCGGTGGCCATTTTGACGCCATAATGGAGTTTTGTGTTCCATAATAGACACACACCATTTTTTATGATCTTAATGTGTTCGTTGCCCCCAAAAACCTACGGATAGACACCAAGATCATCACATTTGACTTGAGGGTTACAGAGTTCTGATCAATAAGAGGTTTCGGCGGCCATCTTGAAAAAAACACTTTTCCGGGGATCCAACTTTGGTAAACTTTTAGTATGTCATAAAGTACACTAAACCCTACCAGAATCAGTTGAGAAACCTTTTGTAGCAATTTTTGGGGGGTTGGGGGTGTTTTTTCCATATATTGACCCGACTATTGTTCTAGCAGCCTGTTCACAATATTTCAGCTCTCTAGGAATAGTGGTTCTTGAGAAGAAGTCGATAAAAGTTAAAAGTCACCGACGTTAGGCGGCCGCCAGATGTCATGACATGATGAGCTAATGAAGCGATCATTTTAAGATGTCATTGTCATCATATCTAGACATATGGATGTAAGCATTCATTAAAGGTTAAAGTAAGCCACCCGACTTCTGGTGATTACATATATCTGAGTGATCTTAAATGACCAGGCTGTTTAACAAGCGCACCTTAAAGGGACAGTCGCACGTTTTTTCGCTTATATAAGTCGATGAAATGTATTTGAACAATAATGTTACCAAAAAAAACACCCCCTTCTCTCTTCGGAAAATCAAGTTTAAAATGACTGTAGATGGTTCTGTAAAGCCATGAGAATCGTTTTTGTAATTCGAAATAATAAAATGTGTTCACATTAAAATGGCCGCCATGCACTTTTGTTTTATACGCAACATCGTTATTATCACTACGGATAAAAAAAAATTGTAATAAGATGTCTTATCCTCTAAAGTAAATTTAAATGACATAAACTATCATTATACATGGGAAATTCGAAAAAATATTTTTTTCAAAATACGGGCTACAGCCCCTTTAACATCTAACATGGACTACTTTGTCTATTCGGAATCACTCCATTATATTTGTATGGAAATCGTTAGGAAGGTTTCTATGAAATACTTCAAATTTAACATTTTCCCTCCAGACAAACCAAAAGGTCATGTCTGTATGAATCCCTTCCACAATCTTATGAGCTGATCGTAAACATAGCACTGCTTTAGCAACTTCTCAAAGCTTGTATATACAATATGCTAATGCAGTATTTAACAGCCTGGATTCCCATGACGGTATGTTGTATCACACACTTCTATCACGCTCTGGTGAAGAGACTACCTCTTGTAGAACTAGTCCACACTAATACAGCTCGTCTCAGCAGCTGATGGAGTCCATGTCAGGAGCGTACTTCTATACACCATGAGATCGATACATGAGATGAGAGTTAAGAAAGACATTTAATAACCATACGCACTTAGGCTGTAAACACCGTCTTCACTCGGGAAGGCGTCACAGAAACCATTTATCTCTTACCCCGACAAGGAATACCTTCCCGTCTTATTATCATCGTCAAATTTGTCTAAATTGAAGATGTTAGAAGACGTTCACTACTCATCCGACGTATAATCCCATCTAGTACTTCCTTTAATGGTCTAAAGTGTAGAAGAGCATCCATTTAACTTCTGCTTCTCGTGTCTCGGTTATGTTAGTTAGAGCTTCTGGGCCTTGTGTAAGACTGTGGCAGTGTGAATAACGGCTATGGATGGTGCAACTGTGTTTTGTTCGGAAAGTTTCAAACTTTAATTTGTACGAATAGCGTTAACATCTGTTAAGTTTTATGAATGCTGTAAAACAAGTGTAATTTATACAACGTTAAAGAATTGTAATTTGTAAGAATATTGTTAATGAATTTGTGAATGCATGTTTCCATAAAGTATAGGACGGCTGTTTGAAAGAATTATTTAAAACAATGGTGTGTATGGGCAACTGTAGCCCATACGAATGGTGTTTGAGAGTGGTAGTTGGTTTGAAGTCGACAAATGTTTGAACAAAAGGTGTAAATATATTAACTAATCATGATACACGGTTCACCATTAGTGTGTACCCGGGCGTGGCCCAACGTGTACAGCAACATCAATATGTACGAATGAAGTAATAACAAGCAAGTTTTCGTCACGTCCTGTGTTTTATTGGAAATCTTCACAACCATTGAGCATTATCGGCTACTGTGACAGGAAGCGTGCAGTTTACACGTGCACCGACACAACCACTGCCGGGAGACCAACACAAAACATTCGCAGATATACGCAGTGTCGTACTTACGTCACACAATTATGTGGTTAACAGTTGCCTCTTGAAACTTCGTTACATCTGGGCTCCGTTCCATAACAGCGAGCGCTTATAATCGCTCATTGATCGCTCAATGTAGCGCATTCTCTCCTGAACGACACTGTACGATTCCTCGAGGTTTGCTACATTGAGCAATGAGCTATTACTTTTAAACCTCTCTTGAACATGACCCAGATGTTCTCGTTAGTTACAGATGTGTTACAATTAATCTCAGGTTGATAACGTTAAAAATCCAGGTCGTAACACATAATTGCATTAGCTAAGTTCTTTGTACAAATAATACTCTCTGGAAAAGCTTACCACGATGACCTACAGAATGGGAACATATTCACAAAGCAGAGCACTGTGGATTCTTGTCATTAAGATGTTACATGTAGAATAAGATGCTACAGTGGATGTTGTCCGTTTTCTCGTCTATGTCAATAAGATGTTCAAAGTTCAAGAAGGATCGAAACCCGCAGAACACATTCACAAAGTAATCCTAAGATTTAAAATAAGTATCATTGGTGATGAGGCCATGTTCACAAAACAGTGATCTTATCATTAATAACATCCGTATTAAGATGATGTTTATAATCAGATTGTAGGCACCCAAGAAATGTTTCGTGGCGGTCCCCAGCGTCCCCACGCACCTGTTCAGGTGTGCGAGGACAGGTAGTTGACAGGTATGTACATAATGCTTTGTCAGAAGCTCAACAAACACTCACCTAATACACAAATGTAAAACTCTCTCTCAATATCACCAATCAATAGTAAACAAAGTTTAAAAACAAAACATTTTCAACTTTTAACACATGGAATAAAAACGCATCACCATATTACAAAACAATATTAACAAATATCTGGCTTGTTACACGTACATAACTGACTCAACTAAACAGCTAGCACATGACAGACAATTGGTTTAATATCAGTTCATAGTGGTATGACTTCAGGAAGCAAGTACATGCAGACTTCAGTCGGAACTAGTGTTGAGGAGATACGTAATTGCAGTCTTACTATATAGTTACACTCATCCCTCACACAAAGTATCCACTGGAATGTAAAGTCATATAAATACGCTGCAGAGCGAGACATGCCCATGTGTAAGCTACTTGTAATGAACATTTGAACTCTCAGACATTTCAACATAACGTATGAAAGGCAGGCATGTACCGCCAAGAATAACAGTCAGTGTGTTTGAGTTGATGACTACGAAAACTACCGCAGGACACATGCTCTTCTATTTCGGGATTCCTTCTTGTAGTGTGTGATACATTGGTATGATGTGTACACGTGCTAGCCATGTATAACGGCAGTTTGTTCAACCAATGACATTGTAGACGGTAGCAGCAGGAAACTATGACAAAGAATATCGATACTCTCAGAAGCATATCAAAACGTTCATGTGTAAACATATTAAATCATACACATCTTTCTAGTTTGAAATCATATCATCAATATGAGTATTCATATGATTTACATCATAAAGCTCATGAACAATGTCATGTATTTTGCACGATGGAACACGACAAGGTTATAACAGATAGGTCGGGTTGCCTAAATTTAAAGTACATGTAGTTTGTTCGTGTAAAGCAAAAGCTTACTAACGCCAATACATTTGAACACTGTATTGGTTGGGTTGGCCTGGGTTGATCATCACACTCAGTCTGTTGTTAGTCTACTTGGTGAAAAGATTCTAGATCGACTAGCTGACTGCTATATCAAAGACATAGTACTATAACACTATATTCAGATGCATGTATGAATGTACACCGATGCTTGCAGGAGATGCACATAACGCACGTACATATACACGTATATATATACAACGTCATTTCGTCGGATAGGTTCCATTTGGAAACACAACAGATGATATCTCCGTTGTTCAGCCAACCAAAGATTGTTAAGAAACGTCATTTGATTAAGTTGACATGGAATCTTCATAGAACACGTACATCCGGTTCAAACGGAAGTTATCATTTCACAGTCTGACCCCTCGTCACTGCTAGCCTCGATGTGACTCTTCTGCTTCCGCTGTACGAGTTCTCTCCCCCTGGCTGGTTTGGGATCAAGGGGCACCGCCTCCACGCACAGCTCCTGTAATAATAGAATGACGTCAGCAAAGAGCACGTAATTTACAAAACATTCAAGGTAATAACAGCATGACGTCAGTAGCGAGCATGTACTTTAAATAACATTCGATAAAATTTAGTTTTCTTGGAATCAATCCTGTTTCTAATTCACAGCACACGACCCTTCATCTAAAGAAGCGATTAGAATAGTCGGGTGATACGAGTTAATTACAAGTTAAAACTCAGAAGTATTTAACTTCGGTATCATTAAAGGTTTACTACATGTACCATTGTGGCAATATGTTGCGGTGAAACATGCGATCGTGGGTTGGTGTTAGCGAACCATGAGTGCCACTACGCTGACGTACACCCAGGGGCAAAAGAAACTGATGCGTCAACAAATTTAAGACCAAGATGATTAATTAATGCCGACAACATCTTGAACTAACATAACTTCCACATTTCAAAAATTGAATCTTAAATACTAAACATTACGTCCAAGAAACCCCTTTAAAATAGCAACTTCAGCATCCCATGTGTGTTTGAATAGATATAGAAATTACGTTTCATACTGTCATGAAATAAGTTTTGCGTATCTCTTTACGAGATAAAACATGATCACAGACATTCAAAATCGACTTTATCCGGCAGAAACCTTTGTGGTTGACTCTGTTGAAAACTTTGTATCGTTTCTTTTGTCCCTCGGTGTATAAGCAACACAGCATTAACCGTTGTATTCTTTGAAGCCGAAGCTAAGAAAATGCTAGTCATAATGTACGATGTGATCGTTAACATACACTTATAAATATTATGTTTATCAAACGACATAAAGTGAACTATATTTAACAATAATAAAACACTTTCTGATTTATATTCTCCTTACTGAGAGTTATCTCCTGATTTTCCTTTATTTACATTCCTGTTAGATTAGCACATGAAATTCGCAATAAATCCTTCAAGTGGGGTCGTTAATAACGCATAGATAATAGGAGACAGATATTTCAATTCTTGATTAATCTCACAAAAGTTTTCCCTCAATATTCATTAATAATAGTTTACGACTTGATCCCGAACAAGCCATTTTTGACTGCGTTATTGCACTAGGCAACATCTTATCATGTAGAATTGAAACATTCTTCACTTTTATGGGGATGATATTAACTTAAAACTTATATGCTGAGGTACAAGCTCCGCCATAAATCCCGGCACTTCCTTCCAATCAAGTGAACCCTATTCTGCCCAAATGATCCCAATTTGTTCAGTTGTTCCTGTCAAGTGGAGCTAACCCAACCTGAACGCCGGGGTCCAGTTTACAGTAAATCACAGCTACATCGCAGATTTATCACCGCTCGAGAATACAGATTTCCTCGCAGATGAAACTTGTCAGAAGGAAATAAAGATTAAACCAGCGATCACACAAAGGCAGTCCCAGGGAGGGGAAATCCACTAGCAGATCCCTGTATTTACATAGGGTAAACTCTGAGCTTCTCTAAAAGGGGTCGAGTCTGGCTTCAATTTATCATCCTATCCCGCCATATGCGTATTCAATATTGTCGACATACTCATACAATCCCGCGCATCGGGGAATTAGAAATCTCAGCCGCCTCCCGACAGAAAGGGGGACTGAAGGGAAGGGGGATTATTTCGGGGAGGTGTTTGTCGTCTTGTCAGCGGCGTCTGATGGCAGTGCGGCATCAAAACGGAGCACGTCAGAACTGGAGGATTCATCACTCGCGGCGTTCAGTCGATTTCATAGCAGATATTTGGTTTACTTTAGAGCATATTTGGAGGTGGCGGCTGATGAATGACACTTTACTACCACAATAGCGCCCATACAGATTTATTTGACGCAGGAAGCTGTGTACTGCTGACATAAACTTCGCCAACTACTTTATTCGTCCGACTCCCTCTCTAATTTAATGCAATCGATGTGCAAGTGGCGAAGATTCTGACCCCCACCAGAAACTTGTTCCCATGCCCAATTTCATTAATACAAATTTCCTCGGCGAAATCAGAAGCTAAATAATTAAAGCAGCTCTATCAGACATAATAATCATGAGCAATATGGAATAATAAATAGCCACAAGCTGCGATGGTGGGAGATAGGGAGCTGTAGAACTGCGTCTTATTCCTTATCATCCGCTTATTGCTATAAACTTTGTAATTGCTATCATAATTCAGCGGCCCGCTGCTCCCGACCAGACCCCGGCCTGATGTACGATCGGCTCCCTTTAGTTGGACAACATTAACAAGGTTGAGGCTCTAAGTAATTTACGTTAGCTCTTGATAGCGGAGATATCCATCACGACCAGCCACCGCTGCCTTTCACATGGCTGAATACTGTGACGGGCTATATCGCGCCAATTTCAACAGTGTCATAAAAACGATATTGCTCGTTCCTGCCGATTGGGCGAGATGTATTTTGTGGAAATACATTACACTTTTGTTCAAATGCACGGCAGTTATGGTGAAATGCATTACGATTTCGGTGAAATACATTACGGAACATTTCCATTTTTACATTGACATGAAATGGAAAACGTCAGGGTGGGAAGTTATGCGGGTGAAATATCGGCGCCGTTTATTGCTGTGTTTGCAGTATGGGATCCCCCTGCTTGCTTTACAAAGATATGACACATCCAATCAAGACAGTAAATAATTCCCCAACATATACGAGCTCTTCACGTCTACTGCCTGTAAAAACGTCCAGCAATATATTTGTTCCATATTGATCTGAGTAAACCTGCTTGGTGTGTCCACGTATCACCTCCCGGTGTATCTTCTACTAACCCTCATCTCACACAGCCGACTTTATAGATGTGGTGTATACCATACGAGGGGACATTATTCCTATCCTTCGTCTTACAACGCCGGCATTTTAGATAGGCTTTATAGCATGCGATAGTCAAAGTATTCAAATCACACCCAAACAATTAAGATTTGCTTTATAGCATACGTGGGTAACATTGTGTTTACAATTATATTACACCACTTACATTATAAATTATTTACTATAGCACACGTGGCTTATATTGGTCATTCACTCATCTCACATGTCTACAATAAAGATGTGTTTGATAGCACATATTGGTAATGTTGTTCACATCATTCTTCTTAAATCCCGGACATACATATCAGGCTACAAGTTCAGTACGTTAGCTTCATTATCTGGAGGGAATCCCGCCTCGTTCTGGTTGTACAGGGCCTATGGGGAATGTAATATGACACCTCTTGAAATTTCATTGGTAGTTCCGAAAGTGGGTATATCTGGAAATGTCTCAAATACTCAAAATATAACAACAGAAGAACACTTACCTTTACATTTATGGGATCAAAGTATAATTATCCACAGTTATGTGTCATAATAAAGTTACTCTCATTAACAATGGCAACACAAATCAACTACAAACAGCAGATGTATCCACTTCCGGTTGCACATTTTACTCGATCCTCCTACTTCTAAGCTTGGATCTTTTTGTTTCAAAATAAATAGAGCATCATTCTAGGGTTTTTATTGGTTGTTGCTCTATCAGTAATCATGTCAATTAAAAGAAATAGGTGGAGCTTCAGTAAATGTTGTTTTCTGGTTGGTCAAAGAACACCACCCTTCCTGAGGCTTTCCCTTCACAAGTAAGGGTTTCTGAAACTGTATATGTGTCAACATCTTTGCCCCTATCGTTGATATTTGTAATTATTTTGAAGGACCTATCACCCTAGGTCACCACTGATGTCTCTGTTTTGTTTAAATACGATGATATCAGTAATTGAGATGGGCAATCCTTCAGTAGGGGTAAACACAGTGTCTTGGGGGTACCGTACTTTACCAAGTGGATCTTTTTGTTTCATCGGTCATATAAACAAACTGTCATTACCATGGTGTAGTTGGATCATTAAACATAGATGGCATTTAGTTATTTTGACACAAACATCCTGCTATACTGAGGGAATACATTCTGTAGCCTGTACCAGATTCTCTCCCATTTTCTAATATCTAGGTCACGTGACCATGACAAAGCATCTGATTGGTTAAAAAGAGAAAATGTCGTCTGCACGAAATATCCAAACAGTTTCGACTCATTGACAATCAACTAATGATTATTTTTTTTATTAAGAATATAATACTGTGTATCAGTCAAACATGGAAGTTATCATCTTTATATACAGTATCTATTACTTTAATAATATTTCAAACTTGGAACAATGTTTGTATGATAAATTAGTAACAGTTTCTGTTGAAATTCACATTTCACATTTAATAATAATAATAATAATAATGCATTTGTGTAAGCGCCTAATGTCCAACTAATGCTGCTCAGTGGCGCTGTCCAGAGAAAGAAAGGAAGCTAGTAGGTAGCTTGGAAGAGATGAGTTTTGAGCTGGCTCCTGAAAGTTTTCAAGGAAGACACTGATCTCAGTTCTACAGGTAGAGAGTTCCATAAAACTGGTGCAGCAGTACTGAAAGCTCTGTCTCCCATAGATGTTTTTGTAGCTGGCATTTTTAGGCAGTCTCGTTTCTCAGATCTCAAGACACGAGTTGGACGGTAAATTTCGATTAAGTCCTTCAGATAATCTGGTGAATGAATGTCGTAGAGAGTCGAGTAGGTGATGCAGAGAATTTTGTACTCTATTCTCCTTTTGACTGGAAGCCAGTGTAGTGACCTCAGCACCGGGGTGATGTGTTCCCGGCATTTAGTCCTAGTGATGACTCTGGCGGCTCTGTTTTGTACAAGCTGAAGATGATGGACAGCTGCTGCGCCAGACACAAGGGAGTTGCAGTAGTCCAGTCGTGAGATGACGTACGACTGAACTAAGAGTTTGGTTGTGTTGATGTCCAAATAGCGGCGAATTTTTCCTATTCGGCGGAGATGGAAGGTCGCTGATCTTGCTGTTGTTAGAGCTTGAGACTCTGGTGACATTGAAGATTGGAACACAACGCCGAGATTCTTCACTTGGAGCACAGGGCAGATAGTCTGATCACCAACAGTGAGACTACAATCGCCTATTTTACGAAGTTGCTGCCTAGTTCCAATGATCATGAACTCTGATTTGTCATCATTGAGCTTTAGAAAGTTGTTGGTCATCCATATCTTGAGATCAGCAATACAACTCTCCATAACATATTTTGCTTGTTCAACCTCAGTTGGTATTATTCCTATATAAAGCTGGTTATCGTCTGCATAACCATGGAATTTCAGGTTGTGCCTCCGGATGATATTGCCTATTGGGAGAATGTATAGTGAAAACAGAATCGGGCCGAGTACCGACCCTTGTGGAACACCAAACTTGATTTTTCTGATGGATGAAGTCTCATTATGGACCTTGACTTTCATTGTTCTATTTGACAGATAGGATTCGAACCACTGTAGTGCCGTTCCTGTGATTCCTAGCGTGTGTTCTAGCCTGTGCAGGAGAATAGAGTGGTCCACAGTGTCAAATGCTGCTGAAAGATCAAGTAACACTAGCAGCACAACCTCTTGCTTATCCATATGAGTCAAGATATCATTCTGAACTCTGAGCAGAGCTGTTTCTGTGCTGTGCTTTTCTTTATAAGCTGACTGAAAGATTTCATTTATCTGATGAAAGTTCATATGAATCTTCAACCGTCTGAGAACAACTTTCACACACTGCTTATACTAGGCTCATTTATTGTACATATCTAGAGAAATACATTAAACTCTTTCGGCATGTATATAATGAACACTGTTGTTGGCTTTGAAAGAAGCAAATGGCGGTTATAATACTGACACTAAGTGTATCCTTGAATGGTTAGGATATGATTGAAATGATATTAATGTTAATCTAAGTAATGAAATAGGCTGGATTGAGTTTACCCGTAGAGTATGTTACTTTTCAAATTATGGTTCTAAAGTTTTGTACAAGCACATACCTCCAACTGACACTGCTCTTAGTTTGCACAAAAAACGCTGAAATTATATCTTGATCATGGCAATTCAAGTTTGTGCACTGTTGTTTTTATTTGTTTCATTTAGTATTAAGTGATTTGCTTACAAATGATTTTTTTTTATAAAAATAAAATAATTCAAGTGATATAACATGATGCGGTCTTTGTATGTTATTTCCCCTCTTCTTGGGGCGGTTGAGCTTATTGTAATCAACCCGACTGCTTATCTCATGTTTATAGTATCGCTTTACAAGATTCCGAAAGCGAGGCGCTGAAATGGCGGGTAAATGAAGAATCTGGGGAAATCCCTTGTGAACTCGTAGACTGTATGCTTTATAGTACACGTGTTGGATATAATTCATATGCTTATCTTACATCCCAGATATACATGTGTTTTATAGTACACGTGGGTGATGTCAAAGATGCTTATCTTACATATCCCAGATCATATACATGTGTTTTATAGTACTCGTGAGAGATGTAATTCATATGCTTATCTTACATTCCTGACCATATGCATGTGTTTTATAGCACACGTGAGAGATATTATTCATATGCTTATCTTACATCCTACACATATTACATGTGCTTAAAAGCGCACGTGGCTCATATCATTTATATCACTAATCTAATCTAATACAACGCCTTCAATATACATGTAGATGTGCTTCTAAGCATTTGTGGTTTATATTTGTCATATCAATCATATTACATCGCCAACATAATATACATTGTCTGAGTGTGTTTTGTAGCATACGTGACTTATATTGTTCATATCACTCATCTTACCCCGCCTACATTATTGATGTGCTTTTATATAACACGTGAGTGATATCACTCATAAAAAAAACTATGCTTATCTTATACCCCCGACATCATACATGTGCTGTATAGTACACGTGAGAGATATGTTTCATATGCTTATCTCACATCCCCGACATTATATATAGATGTGCTTTATTACACACGTAGAGGAATTTGTTCCTATCCTCGTCTAAAGCCACTGGTATTCCGTTCATATATAGTACTTGGGTGCACTGCTGATAGTACATGGTTACACGCCGTACGTATTTGGTTTGTAAATGTAACATCTTAAAACGTGTAATGCTACACTGTTTTCTGATGTTAAACAATGAGTTCAATGCCTCATATCATCAAGACAAGCACACTCCTTTCAGTGTATTTAGTGTGTTCTGGGACCGAAAGCCGAAGCGAGAAGTACAAAGAGAGTTCATTTATTTAAAAATACAGCTGAAAGATGACACACGCTTCCTAATATCTTATAAATTTCTATGTCAAACTCTAATGTATAGGTTTAACATTTCCCAGGTACGAAATTTGGTGTAAAGATTAAAGGAAATTTCTTTAGATGTCAATTTAAAGAACTGCCAAAATTTTAATTTAACAAGAATGACCATTTACATTGTATATTGTCACTTTAAACTAGAAATTGTTCCTTTCATGGGTGCGTCACTTAAATTCAACGGAAGATTAACATTTTGGGTGCAGTTAATGGGAGATTAATGGTGTTGTTGGAATCACAAACGTCAAAGGCTATAAAGGATATTATTTTATCGAGTTGTATTTAGCGACTGGGTATGAATATGTATGTCGGGTGAAATTATTTAACCTTAATTCAGATCATGTGGTATTTCGGTATATTTCGAAATAAAATACCATCAAAATACCTCTTAATACCAACTTCCTAATGTAAGGCAAAACTCGTGCCAGTCTCCATTATTGGCTAATTGAAGCCTTGCAGTATTTCCCTCGCCTTTCGGTGCTAAGATAGTGGATTGTTGCATGTGAAATGCATTTTGTGCTCCGATTTCCTAGAACGGAAACCTTAATGAAATGCTACAAGACTCAAATCAGCCAATAATTGAGACAGCCAAGAGTTATGCCTTACATTGGGAAGTTGCTTTAATAATTGTGACGTACTCACCTTCTCCAGGACAGAACAGGAAGCGAGTGAGTCCAGGGAGTGGTCGTCGTTGTAGTCGAACCCCTGGGTCGTCAGCGTCTTCTTCTTGTTCCGGTTCTTCAACACTGCACGCACCTGTAACAATGAGCCGGGCGTTACCTGGCAGCCTAATTGGGGACGGATGTTCAGATCACATGGCGTAGTACCCATGTCGCTTACGTGTTTATATATATTTATCATTGAATCTATTGATATATACATGTTTAACCTTCACATATAGAAATAAATTATCTAACTACGTCCCTTGCTGTTAACAGCTCTAATTTCCAAGAAGTTGCTGGCCAAAATGTAGACGGACAATGGTAATACTATCAATGGAACATACCTGCTATGCAAGATAACAAACTTTATATACTAAATCACGACTTCAACTTGATATTGGAGATAACTCATATACCTCTGAACTGCATTTCTTCTTATAATCATTAGCAAGATCAGCAAAGTGAACAAAAAATACTCAAGCAACAGCAAGGTATGTAATTGATAGTCGAATGTCTCTTGACTGTTGGCAAACACTTGGTTAGTAATTATCAATCAGAAAGTGTTACATTCCTAACCATATTCATTTGACCAGGTACATAGAAACTTGAAGTAAAATTTCTCGAATGCTGAAAGAGGCGCTTCTATTGGAGTTTCCGCCACACTCGGCAGTTTTCCACTCTCGGGCCTCCGTTGATTGATATCAATTCTTATTGTTTAATTTCCTTTTTGAATGAATATGTGATATTTTTGTCAAATCGTCAAATCTATTTTCACCAAAATAATATCCTTAGCAATTTGTTTCAACTGGGTTATGTTATAATCACGTATTAATAACATATATGTACATAAGGGATTGCCCCTCGAATTTCGTGTCCATAAATACCCATATTGTATTGAACCCTCCGTTTATTATGAAAAATAATAATTATGAGTCGTACATGTATGTTCCCTAACATGAAGACTTCTAAAGTGATGGGTTTTGTTATATGAAAAATAGCTGTATGTAAGAACACAAAGCGTTTTGAACATTTATAGTCCAGTTCCTCTCTCAGTGTCAGATTGATTGCACAATGCATTCATCTTTGCTGTATAAGAAGCCCACGACATGTCTCAGCGTGTGTGTGGAATACCTCGTGTCACGTTAGGACAGGAGACACTCGTGTTTTACAAGTTCCCTGCTCACTTTTTGCCATTAAAGATCAGCGAAAATGAATTTGATTACGTTTTATCACGTCAAAGCGGACACACACGTGCAAACGTAACATAGAACACAAAACAACGTTACGTGTTTTTGCAGCTAATACCTAGAAGAAGAGACGGGTGATTTAATAACCATCTCATCACGGCAGGGAATCAAATAAACGTTAAGACACGTTTAACGCCATATTTCAAGACACTTTAGTACTTTACAAACAAAACCTTTCATCCAATTTGTACAGACTGTTTAGTGTTACAT